>CM061540.1:57565408-58165408 GCA_030864215.1 Capsicum pubescens
GTGGGCCATTGCGGGTCAGTGGGTCATCAACAAAAAATGATCTCCAGGTAAAAGGCCTCAATTTCTTCCCCTACGGGCCCAAGTAAGTACCCATTACCCAGTGAATTAATTCCTTCTTGCAATTAACCTTATGCCCCTAAATTTTTTAATACTGAAATGAAAATCTTTTAAATACTGACCAATCCAAAAAGAGGTCCACTAATTTCAATTCATCTGCTCAAAATCCGCCCTTCGTAAAAGATTTAAAAATTACTGACTCACCTCATCCTTTTACTAATTCCATGACCCCACCTCCTCTTCAAGTGACGGATGATAGGACACAGGTGGACATCATGCATGAGAACAAAAATTCTCCGCACGTAAATTTAGTTGCTAACACTTTTCATGTTCACCCTTATAATGATTACAGTGCGCATGATGACAATGATTTGTTAAGCCCTCAAAATTCACCTTCTCCAATTCACTTTGCTGAAAGCCACTCCATTTTCCTGTATAAATCATTAATCATTCTCTAACTTGCCCATTCAAGGGTCTACATATCCATCACAACCCACCTTACCCAGTTCAACAACTCTACCAAAATTATCTTTCGATGGAACAAGAGAACGACCGTTTCCCTTACCAAATTTACACATCTATGAATCCTATTCCTCTTTACCTACCGCAGTCATGGCTGGAGGTTTCACTCACGGGTCATGCACTCACCTTCACCATGAAAGTGAATGGCCAAGAATATCTAGTACTGATTCAAAACCCTCAAGACCTAGCTCAAATCGTAATGGAGAGATGACTAGAGGAACGAAAGTCTTCAATGACTTTCCAGTCACAATCCAATCCCTCCTGACACTTTCATTTTACCCGCCACCACAAGGGGAGGAATAAGCCCCGTGGATTCAACCCCATGTGACTCTAGTGGCGATGGAGCCCGAGTCACAAGTTCATCCTATTCCTCTGAGCTCTCTTCTGTATCCGACAACATCAAACACGGAAGAAGGGGCAGGGACAATATCTACCTTCATGGGATAGGTACAGGTGTTCCTCCTCAAAGAACTAACAAAAAAAAAGAGCATAAATTATCCTCAAAATATTTTTAAGTGCTCAATTCATGTGAGGCCGAACCTCAACCCAGATGTGGGGAAATAAGTCCTAATTATGAGTCCCTACCTGAGGGACACTGACTTTCTAGACTCTACCGCTCAAAGGCCTCTTACTTTTAGTCGTTCGATGAATTTTCTGATTTGGAACTGTAGGGGATCTTCTTCCCCAGAATTTAAGCTTCACTTTAAGGAACTTCTTGACCTGCATAGGCCTGAGCTTGTAGTCCTCTTAAAAACACATAGGACAAACCATCAGACTATGCCTTATGAGTTTCATTTCTCAAATATTATTGCTATCACGGCTTCGGGACAAGCAGGAGGAATAGCTATCCTTGGACGTCACACGGTGCTTACGATCCCGAAGGATCACAAACTAACCCATGACTGGTACTTGCTGTGAGCACTAAATAATAGTACTGAAAAACATATGCGGAAGTATAACTGTTAATGCCATAAGGTTCTCAAAATACTGAAATAATAACTGTATAACTGATAACAATATCTGAAAACTGAATAACTGATTGTGCTAGTCTAAAAACCTCTAACTGTCTGAGTATGGAGTTGATGGGATAAACCCCCAACTAACTCCGACTAAAATAATTACTGAAATGTTAAAAATACTGAAATAAATAAAATCTATCCTCGAAATATGAGGACTCATCACTACAACTGCTGCTGATATCCTTAGCTGCTAAGTACGGTCAGGAGCCTGAGCATTCGAACCTATAATATGAGACATCATAGCACAAAGAGAGAGTATACATCAGTACGTGGAATGTACTGGTATGCTAAGTGAGGTAAGGCTGATATACGTATGTTTATATGCATGAGATGATGACTGACTGAGTAAACATCATGAAGTAACTAGATGAGAGTACATGTAAAACTGTAACTGCTGAATAGACAGAACATACAATACTGAGCATATAGGTATACATTATGTAACTGAGATTTTACTGATACTGAATACTGAATTCTGGAAACTGAATATTGATAACTGAAGGTTTGGACTAATACTGAAGTACTGAATTCTGATGGCTAAGTAACTGATAATTGATACCTATGGTTCTGTAGAACTGTCTGAGTTTTTTACTGAATTCTAAGATTGAATACCAAATACTGAGTACTGAATCTGTAACTATAACTGTGGGAGTTATCATCTAACCGACATACCCCAGTCTGAGATGATGGGGGTCCAACCTGTGACCCCAGTTGGAAGGGTGATAATACCATACCACGGGTGCTAACAATAGCTGTGGAGTCAGTCCTAACTAACGGGTGACCCCTGAGATCAGTCCTAACTAGCGGGTGATCCCTGAGAGTGTCAGTCCTAACTAATGGGTGACATCTCATAACCTACGCTGGCTACATAGTTCTGAAACTTAGGGATTGCTTCTAAGGACCCAGTCCTAATAGGTGAGCCCCCATCCTTAGGCTCGCTCGGTGCTGAATCCTACTCCCAACTGAAAGGACACTAGAACTGATCATTACTGGACTGACTTAACTGAACTCATCACTGATCGTGAAGGCTAACTGAATACTGTGGTTGTGACACTACTGAGCCTATTTTGTAACTACTGTATCTCTAAGTAAACAACTAGATTTAGGGTATTAGATACCCCCAGGACTCGATAGCGTAAATAGCAAAACATAGCACAATCTTGAAAGCATAATAGCTAGTCTCTTAGTCACAATTCAGTCATTGAGGCATTTTATCAAACACTTGCAAGGCATAAACTTGTACATGGGTGGGAACACATGCTAACATGTCATAATTTCACTATTCGATTCACATGGACATTCTATCAAACACTTGCAAGGCATAACTTTAACATGGAAGTAGTTTAAACATGAAGTAATAGCATGAGTTCAATACTAAGATCACCAAAGGATCACAATGCACAATTAATTCACTTAGGCATTTTATCAAACACTTAGGAGGCATAACCTTGTACTTGGGCATAAACAACATGCTAATACATCATGACTACAACAACCAATCCACAATTCAAGGGTTTTGACATGGAAATTACATCAATCACATACATGCAATATTATATTCATGAAACTTACAATTAAATCTTGTATTGAAACCCATACAAATACATAAACAAGAACATAATTCAATTCATAATATGTGAATTATAATTTATGTTTTTAAAAAGGGTTCTTGAACTCCAAGGGTGGAAGAAAATCCAAGGAGGAACACCTAACATACCTTAAGGATTTGATCTTGAAAGATAATTGACTTTTCTTGAATGTTCTTGGATTGGGAATTATAATTTCTTGGTTCTCTTGAAGAAAAGCTTGAATCTTGTTCTTAGGAGATGATCTTGAGAGAAAACCCTAATTTTCTTGTTCTCGAGAGTGGAGAGGATTAAGAGTAGTTTTAAAACTTGTTTATGATGGCTAAGTACATGTTTTTGATGATTTAAGTCGTGGTAGGTGAGGGAAAAGACCAAAATACCCCTCTAAATCCGAATGAGAATTGCTGAATTTGAAGGGCGCCGACCTTGGTTGATAAGTCATCAACCAAGTGATGACCTATCACACCAAGTCATCACTAAGAAGCTGATTTTATGAGTTTCTGGTCTTGGGTGACGACTTGGGCTGATAGGTCATCACTTAGGTGATGGCCTATCAACTCAGGTCGTCACTTTATTGACAGACAAATATGCTGAAGTAAAATGAGTATAACTTTTCACTCCGATAGCGGATTAAGGTGAAATAAAATGTGTTGGAAAGAATATTCAAAGATCTTTCATTGATATATAGTATGATGCATAATTCATTATGCACAAGGAGTAATGGTCATCTAAAGTTTACCCGAGCTAAGATGTTCACTAAAACTTAATCGATAGGAGCGTTCTTAACTCGTCTTTGAGTTAGGATATTTTTATGACCTCGAATGATATAAAAGGACGTTTTAACACTATATAACTGATCATCACATATATATATACACAAAAATCATTTGGTTCCGATCTGCATACTTTATAACAATAGTTTGAATTCTAGCCCGAAAATGTAGGGTTTTACAGTTCAAGTACTCCCCTCCCCAAATAAATGGTTTTTTTCTGCTAATTATGCTTATAATAATAAGATGACAGAATGAGTCTTTGGGAGAAGCTTACTCCTTTAAGGGGCTTTGGTTAATGGGTAGAGATCTTAATAAAATATGAAAATCCACCAAAACATTTAGAGGATTACTGTTAAGTCCTTCCAAAGCTTATAAATTTTCTCAATGCTTAGATTACTGTCATATGCTCGACTTGGGATTTTCTGACAGCAAATACACTTGGTCAAATTTGCATAGAAATAACAAATTAATTCTGGAACGCCTTGATAGATGTGCAACCAACAGTGATTGTCTTCAATTATTCCCTTTTCCTCCGTTAGGCACTTACACTGCACTCATTTTGATCACTGCCCCTTCTTCAACTAACTACTCCTATTTTTCTATCACATAAGCCTATCAGAATGGAAATCATTTGGACAACCCATCCTCAATTTCCTTCAGTTATTAAAAATTCTTGGCTTAGAATGAGTAATGATCTACTACCCTTCATAACTTATTTTTAGACTCAAATATTCGTTTGGAACAAAGAAGTTTTTGCAAATATTTTTGGTAAGAAAAGACGTAACCTGACGCGATTAGGAGGAATCTAGAAATCACCTCACTATCCAACGAGTAGTTTCCTCCAAAACCTAGAAGGTTTTCTTAATCGAGAATTTAATGAGTTGCTTCATGCCGAACATAAATTTTGGAAACTAATATCATGCATCCATTGGCTTAATGAGGGTGATCAAAATACTAAATTCTATCATTTATCCACGGTTCATCGAAGGCGCAAAACTAGGATCTTCTCCCTTCGAGATTCGGTAGGAAATTGGATTGCGGATAGGTGGGATATTGAGGACCATGTCACCTCCTTTTTCTCAAAACTCTACTCAACGAACCTTACTTTCTCTAATAAACACTTTCACCAAGCTTCCAACCACTTTATCACTGATGGAGATACGAATCATCTAGAAAGATCTATCTCCTTTAAGGAAATAGTTGACTTGGTTTTCTTTTTTAAGACCTACAAATCTCCAGGTCTGGATGGCATCCATCTTTTTTTTCAAAAATATTTGGACCTTTTAAACCTTTTTGTGGGGGAGTTTTGCTTTAATGTTTTCAGACCCTGGAGAATCTCCGAGGAAAAAAACTATACGTTTATTTGTCTCATGCCTAAAACCCCTAATCCTCCTTCAATTACTCAGTATAGTCCCATTAGCCTTTGTAATACAACGTAAAAAATCATCACCAAGATCATTATCAATCGGATTAAACCACTTCTTACAAACTTAATTGGGTTGGCTCAATCAAACTTTTTGACAAACCGGAGGGCCTCTGATAATGTTATGCTTGTGCAATAGCTCCTGCACCACCTCCAGAATACCAAATATAGGAAATGATACATGTTGGCAAAAATTTATCTCAAAAAAGTTTTTGATCGATTAGAATGGTCTTTCATTCACGACACCCTCCTTTATTTCAGATTCCTTCAAAAGTTCGTGAACCTTATTATGTCCTACATTTCCATTACCTTAGTTTCACTTCTAATCAGTGGCTCGGCAACCCCTTTCTTCGCACCTTCTAGAGGCCTCTCCCTTTATTTATTTATTTATTTTGTGCATGGAGAGACTCTCTCGCAAAATAAATTCCACAGTGGATAACTGCCTATGGACTCTTATCAAATTAAAAGCTCGTGTACGCCCTATCTCCCAATTATTATTTGTTGATGATATTATTCTTTGTACGACGTTGTCTCTATCTCCTGCAATTCCATTTTAATAATTTTCAGCACTTTGAGATGGTTTCAGGTCAAAAAATAAATTTGGCTAAATCAAAATTATTCTTTTCAAAAAATGTTCCTGTCCTTGCCAAGGAAAAGGCAATCCAAGCATTAATACTAAGCTCACTGACCGAATACTTGTCGAGAAGGATTTCACTGACTTCTTCACCAGTCTGATGGGTGAAGTAGGCCCTATACACAAATGTCCTGATGCTGAGATAATAAAGAAAGGTAATTGATTAAACCATGATCAGCAAACACAACTTATAAAAGAAATCACAAGGGCAGAAATACTAGAAACCATTAAAAGCATGCCACGGGATAAAGCACCTGGAGTGGATGGCTACCCAATTGAGTTCTTTACACAACAATGGGATGTACTTAAAGAAGATATATATGAAGCCGTGCTGAGTTTCTTTAGAACTGGGAAAATTCTAAAAGCTTGGAATAACACAATTGTAACCTTGATACTAAAGACACAAGGGCCTGCACAGGTAAAAGACTTCAGACCCATTGCTTGCTGCACAACCTTTTATAAAATTATGACCAAAATACTAACTAGAATGCTGAAGTTGGTTATTAGGGACCTGGTTGGTGTCTCACAATATTCTTTCATCACAAGAAGGTGCATTATAGATAATATTCTTTTTACCTAAGAACTGTTTAAAGTGTATACAAGAAAAGTGATGAGTGCATGGTTTGTGCTGAAGGTGGATCTAAGGAAAGCATATGGCACACTAGATTGGGACTTCCAGAGGAGTATGTTACTGAACCTAGGATTTCCTCACAAGTTTATTATATGGATCATGGAATGAATTACCACAGTCACATATTCCCTAACACTAAATGGTGGATTAACAAAATCTTTTTAAGGGAAAAGTGGAATTAGACAAAAAGATCCAATGTCCCCTTACTTGTTTTGTACAACTATGGAATATCTTCGAAGAGATTTTAATCACCTGGTACTAAACAAGGACTTCCAATTCCACCCAAGGTGCAAACAACTGAGAGTTATTCATGTGTGTTTTGCTGATGACCTCCTCATGTTTTGCTGGGCTGATATAAAGTTTGTAAAGCTACTATATGTAGCCTTTTTAAAGTTTTCAGAAGCATCAGTCCTATAATTAAATGCAGAGAAAAGCTCTATATATACAACAGGGGTGTCTGAGAGAGTAAAGGATGAGATTATGTAGTATCTAAGGTTCAATGAAGGAACCTTCCCTTTTAAATACTTAGGGGTTCCCCTTGCATCTAAAAAGTTATCTATAGGTCAATGTTGGCATTTGGTGGAGAAAATAACAAATAGAATCAACTGTTGGACATCTAAATTATTGTCTTATGCAGGTCGAGTCCAATTGATAAAATTAGTATTGTTTGGTGTTTAATCACATTGGGAACATATCTTTATGCCTCCTAAGAAGGTAATGAATATGATCAAAGCACTTTGTATATCATTCCTCTGGACTGGTGCAACAGTGGTGTCTAAAAAAGCCCTTATTGCTTGGGATAAAATGTGTCTACCTGAGGCTGCAGGTGGCCTTAGCATCATAGACCTGGAACTATGGAACAAAGCTACAGTTACTAAACACTCATGGGCAAGAGCAATGAAGAAAGATTCAATGTGGATTAAATAGATACACAGTGTGTACATTAAGAACAGAGGACTGGACTCCCTCATAATACCCAAGAATGCAGCCTGGGTAGTTAGGAAGATTTTGGCTACTTGGGAGCTTGTTCTAAGACTACAAAGAATTTAAGGTGATCTCATGAGTAGATTACCGCAACTCTAGTAGTTTAATGTTTTAACATTAAGAGAATGTATAAGCAAATGAGGCCACAATATCCCAAGAGTTCCCGAGAAGAATATGATACTTCAGCCTTAACTACATCCCGGGTACAAATTTATGTTTTGGAGGAAATTTTGACTTTTAGAGTCGCTACTTAATTTATTTGAAAGGAATTAAGAAAACCATTGTAAAAATGCTTAAATGATTCAAAACAAAAAAATCATCTAAGTTTTGAAATTCTAGGTAAGCGGCTCCTATTAACATTTTAAGATGGTTTTTAAGGCACCGAAAATATCCGCTAACTTGCGGTTATCCGAACTGTTTGAAAATTATTCTTTTGACTAGCTTATAAAAGAAAAGTTGATATTTTGAAAAAGGAAAGTGAAAACAAACTTGTTTAAAAGAAATTAATTTGATGACTTAATAGGGAATTTAACTAAGTCTAAATAAATAAAATAACAAATAAGCACGTAAAGGGAAAGGAAAGAAATAAAAAAATTAGGCTTTCAAGCCCAAATCCATCGGCCCTGTCCTAATCTAATTGGGTTTTTGGTCCACTTGCACCTGTCCTAATATAAATGCTGGGCCTTGGCCCATAACCTATCCTAAACTATTTTTTCAGGCCCGTTGGCCCAAAATTCGCTCCACTTGTATTAAATTTACAACTTTGGCTTTGAGGCCCAAATGAAGGAATAAATAAGTAACTAAATGAATAAAGATAAATAAAGCAATAATAAATAAATGAAACTTTTTATGTCTCTTAGCAACTTCAATAATGGGTTTTAACCCATTTTCTCCTTTCGTCTTCTTGCCTCGGTACGCCTCATGATTGACTTTGGACTTGGTCTCAGAGTTGACTCAATAGAGATGATGGGCCTCAATGGCCCACGAAGAAAATGCAATGAGAAATTGAATCCGTTTTAGGATTCAAAGCAAATAGTACATGTAAAGAAAAGGGTAAGGATTAGAATCTAATAATAGTAAAAGAAAACAAAGCTACTGCTATAGAGAAATCATGTATAGATAAAGAGGCATCATGTAGATCATACAAGTAGGAGATAGGAGATGAGGAAATAACCAAGAAAACAATATTAAAAAAATAGATGTTTGACATGGTTTGAAAACTTTGATGATAACAAGTAAAAATGTTGGAAGATGAAGGAACAAATGCAAACAATTTCTATGTAATAGTTCATTTAATTTCCAACCTAATCTGGAATAATTCCACAAGCATGAATACATTAGAATCTCCCAAGGCAGTCAAGCACATATAAAATAGTAAGTGAAAATGATTTTAGATCTATAAGCGAAGAAGATCGAGCACGGAATGACACTACAGTTCTAACTCAAACTAGTTGGAATAAGAGTGTGCACTGAATCATTTGGAAGCTGTCCAACACTTTATCAAAACAGGGAGAACATTCAAATTTTAAACATGAATAAACACACCATAAGAACAAATACAACAAGATATGATGAAATCTCAGGTTAATTAACGAAACATCGCCTAAGAGGGAAAAGTCATCCTATGATTTATTGACCCAACTACCAATAACCTTACATTGAGAGCAAAACTAAAATGGAGACAGATAATAAATCGAGAACACCATACTAAACAAGACATCAAGACTAAAACGAGATGTTTAGCTAAAAATATAGCACGTCAGACCACAGTATTCGAGTATAAACATGACATAATTTTGATGCTACAATGGTTTCATAAGCAGAACTAAACATTAATTACAAAATTTAGACATTGACCTCGAGATCAAAAATAACAAATCAAAGCAACTTGTTGAGCCTCGTCACACTAAGTTAACACTAGATAGTGGCCTAAACGACAGGAATCGCTGAATCAAGATAGCAAACTAAAATTAAAAGGCAGAATTTTGATGATATGTATGCCAATTCATGCTATAAATTAAAAGATAACCAACAAACTTGAAACGCCCTGAAATCGGGTCCCGAGTCGTCACACGTTGGTTAGGGTCACAAGTGACCCCAAGCTAACCCTTCTACTGGCATAACTCATAAGCAACTGAATAAAAATACAAATCCATACAAATCAGCAAAAATTAATTCTTTTCTGAATCTGATCGATACAAAAACGGAATTTTACAGGATTACAATTCTACCCTTACAACCAAAATTGAAACAAAATACATCAACTTCTACTGACTGTCTATGAAGCCTCTACTAGTACTGACTGTAGGTAGCCGGGTCATGACTCCCGACTACCCCAACTCAATACGACTGAATAAAGAAAATACATCACTATAAACTCTGCATAACTAACCCAAGCCCTTGAATCAAAAGGACTCATCACCTGCTGACTGGATACCACAAACTGACTGGATCCGGAGGTGCAACTATACCTTGTACCTATATTCCGAGAAAATGTAGCCCACATACGAATATGTGGGTCAGTACCATGGAAAAATACCGAGCATATGGGGGTGTATGCAGTTGTATAAACATCATCATCATAAATATTTATAAGAAATATGCAGGATGTATGAATGACTCACATAGCCCGAAGAAAATCATCATAATCATGAGAGGATGAAATAAGTATAATAACACATGTGAGTCATCATATAATTTGTCAATCACTTTCAGTTCATCAAGAATATCAATTCTCATAATATAAATATCATTTGAATCTTTCGAAAGAATAACTTTCATAATTCCACTTTCAAATCACTTCACCGTTCACCATAGACACAACGAAACACACACACACTTTGGGAGATCCTATAACCGACATAAGCCATGTGAGCTACATGGAGTCCAACGTACAACCCACGTTGGGGAGAGCCGTCCTATCCTTGCCATCGGAGTAGGACTTCCAATATCAATCCAAAAACACTAGTGATCACTGTATAAATCAGCCTCAGGCTCACATCCTACGGGGCATATATTTCTAGGGAAGTAAGGTCACTTTATACCTCCCACTCGGTGCTAAATATTACTCCCGGACTTAGCTTAGAAATTTAAATCAGCCTCAGGCTCACATTAAAGAAAATCCACAATAAACATTTCAACAATTTTCATCGGGAGCCAATTTGCTACCCCTTTATCATAATCAATAAAAGTGTGGATTTCTTTCACAGTCGAGTTCAAAATAACTCATTCACGACCAAAAGGTCAAATCATTCAAAACATCTCAAATATTCAACATCAACGAGCATATAACACACATTTTCTCAAAGACACAATTTCAAATGGGGTTCAAGACCCAAATATCAAAATCATAGTAAATTTCTTTCAAGCATCATGCTTTAAGTCATAATTTCATATAAATTCGACTTTTCAAAGTCATAAACATCATAATCTCAAGATAACCAAGATAGAATATAAGTTCATGCTCCAAAATCATAATAAACATATAAAAATCATATCTTCGTAAAGAAAATTACTTTTGGGCACAGGAACGAAAGATTGTTCTTGTTGAAAAACTCCACATATCTTAAATGATGAACTTTAGATCGATTCTCATTTTTGAGATGTTAATCGTGCCTTTGAATGATGGTTCTTGGAGTTCTTGAACTAGGAACTTGGAATCATGAATACATTTGCAGAATTAATGGTGAACTTTGGAGGTTCTTGAAGTTGGATGTAGGAGCTTAGGATTTTCTTTTTGAGGGAATTTGATGAAATATAACATATAATTCTTCTAATAGGCTTTAATATAGGGTTTGGACGAATTTTGGGTGAGGGAGAATGACCAAAACGCCCCTAAAAATCAAATAATTCTCGAATCTGTCCTTTGGTGGACTGTTTTGATAGTCTGAAGTAGATCAACGATAACGTTTTACTTCGATATCCAAATTGGATGAAACCAATTTCATTAGAAAGAGGACTCTCATATATTTCCTTTGATATATAGTATCTCACCCAGATCATTGTGTACTAGGAGTTATGATCGTTTTAAGTTGACCCAAAAATTCACTTTTGATAGGCTGAAGTAGATCGACTATAACTTTTTTCTTCGATAGACAAATTGGATGAAACCAATTTCATCAGAAAGAGAACTCACAGAGATTTCCGTTGATATATAGTAGATCACCCATATCATTATGTACAAGGAGTTATGATCGTTTAAACTTGGAGCAAAAATACGCCAAACCACAGTACTTTTTTTCCTGCATGTTTTACTGTTCACTACTATTCACGGTTCGATTGGAATGTTGATAATTCGTCGCTCGGGTATCCGTTTTGGATGATACACATATCGTTGGAAAGATTATTCGATACTCTACGTAATGGTGGGTCATAATCTAAGACATTCCACACGAAAAATTTATAATTCATTCTAGAAGATAGAACCCAACACGTTTACGCACAAAATTTCAACGAAAAATTTCCTAGGGTATTACAAAACTATAAATTTACAGATAACCAACAACCTCAATTAAGAGACAGTATATTCGACATAATTGCATTGAAAATTATGATGTGAACACTGATTCAGCAAAATAGCATAACAACAATCATAAACAAATCCTAAGGCCATCATAGCCATTTATAGCGAACAATTCCAGCACATAACATTATAACTACGAAATTATAAAGAGGGAGATGAAAAAAAAGATTAACAAGATTAAATGGGAAGATGGGTTTACCTCTTTCGGGGCAGCAAAACAGGACTTGAGTTGTCGTCGGAATCTCCTCGTCACCACTGGAAAATCTCCGCAACCACTCTGAGAATTTCAACAACTTTCCGTGAGAATATTTTTACTAAAAAAACTTATGCTTGAGATCCCTTTTTTCTGGCCTTCAAGACTTGGTTTTTTAAGCTCAATGAGGAGCTTTATATAGAGAACCAAAATAGGGACTCAATTCTCATTCCACCGATGTGGGAGAGAATTTTTCAGGGGTATTTTTGGAATTTTCAATAGGGGAAGTGATTGAGTCAGCTAGCTATAATTAAATCTTGATGATGATAAACGATGATGAGAGGAGTGTTATCCTTGTTCATACTGCAATGAATGAGAGCGCGTTGGGTGTCAACTTCTAGAATAATCCATAATTTTTGGGAACTTGGAAGGGAAAATGATTTGAAATTTTTTGATAGTACTAGAAGAGCGTGGCTAGCACACGGGATCGTACGGAGGAGAGGGTTGTGGGTCAAAGCTTTTTGCATTGTTGATGAGTTACTGGTGATGGGTCGGGGTCGGATAGGATTTGGTATTGTTGTTCCCTGTAAAGTTGAATTACAGTTGCTGGTTTGGGTTCGAAGTTGTTCAGGTCGAGTTTATTTTCTGGGTCGAGAGTTGTTGTCGTTGGTTTTTTTTGAAGTTGTTGTGTTGATTCACATTTGCTGATGTTGTTGAAGAAGCGAGTTAAAAAGAAAAGAAGGGAAATTAGGGTGGCGGGTTGGGTTGATCTGTTGGGCCACTGGCAATGGGTTAAGGAAAGGGTTTGTTGATTGGGCTGGGTAGAAATAAGACTTTGGGGGTTATTTAAGACATGACCCCAATTAAGATTCGGTTTAGGCTATTTATTAAATAGCCTATTGATAGAATTTTAGTCAGTTGTGTTTAAATTTTAACCTAATTGAAAATTAATTGGCCAATTGTATTGCAAGTGTGGCCAAATTTACCTCAATTAAAGTCAAATTTAATAAATTGACCAAATTGAATCAATAATTGAAATGAATTAGACACTAGTATAATCCCGAGCTTCTTGACTCGATAAAATTAAGTAAATATTTCTCCAAATATATATATATATATATATATATATTTAAATAAATCAGATTTAAATCAAGATTTTATCCATTTGAATTAATTTTCAAGATAAACTTTGATTAAAATCCGATATTCTGTAAAATAATTATTTAAGTAACAAAATTATATAATCTCGTATAATTGAATACGATAATATATAATCGCTACTTAAAATATCGAAATTACGTACATAAATATTTTGAAAAGGTTTTTATTTGGATGAAATAAATATTGTAATTTTATTTAAAATTGAAGAAACTCGAAATTAAACTTGGTTGTGGAGGGAAAAAATTAGGTGTCAACAATTTATACTTTGGTTAGCATCCCATGAAAGACTAGCTACTGTAGATAGGTTAATCAAGATGGGCTTACAAGTACCTTAAACTTGTGTGTTTTGTGGGCTTGATGATGAAGTGTTTGAGCATTTATTCTTTGGATACCAATATGTGAAAGCTGTATGGACAAGACTGTTGGTTAGGCTGGGTCATCAACGAAGTATTGGCATATGGAAATAAAAAGTACAATGGTTGTGTAAAGGACCAAGAAGGAATACAGGGCACTGGCAAATCGTCAACTGTGTTTTTGGCATGATGGTGTGCCTAATTTGGAGAGAAAGGAATAACATCCGATTCCAACATAGTACCACTTGTATAGATAGATTATGCAAGGAGGTATCACAACACATACACATAAAGGGAAGGAAGATCAGAACACGACATGGAGCAATACAAATGCTGCAACACTACCCTTAGGCTATAGAATTTTCTTTAGTTGATGTGTATAGAAATATAGAAGTTAGATTTATTAGTGAAGTGAATGGTCAGCATTCACGATCTTTTTAATGACAATTTTTAGTGAAATGGAAATATTTTTAACCGAAAAAAGGCAATCCACGAACTTCATATTCAAAAAGGTCACAAATTTGAAAAAAAATTTAGGCTTCCCCATGTTTATGTCAAAGATGACTAAACAGGATTTTCAACTCCTATTGGAAAATTTTAAAAATCATTTGGCAGGCTGGAAAACTGCTTTTCTTAATGCTGCAGGGAAAACTACCCTTATTCGATCAACTCTTAACAGCCTTCCCAACCATGTCATGTACCTTTTGCAACTTCCAAGGTATGTTATTACAAAAATGAAAGCCGATGAATGAAATTTTCTTTAGGGTGCCTCTATAACCCAACGAAAGATCCATCTTCTAAAATGGAGCGATGTTACAAAACCTAAATTAGGGGCCTGGGTATCCAAGGGATAACACATAAGAACTTAGCTTTGTTGGCTTCTTCTGCTTGGCGTGTTTTTCATTCTAAAGCCCCTTGAGCCCATGTTACTATCTAAGTACTTAGGCCACAAAAGAGGCAACTCAAGAATTTTAAAAGCCCTTAAGATAGGTTGGGATTAATGTCAAATAAGGCTTCAATGGCTTCCTGCAAATGTTAAACATATTAACTTCTTTTGTAACCCACAACTTGGGCCAAACCATTCTATTCGCAGTATCATTCAAGGACCCCTTCAGAGGCATGAATCAGAAGCAAAGATTGATTATTTAGAGCAGAAAATTGTTGATTCCTTTCTCAACTCTTATTTGACCTTCTACAACCCATAATCTCCCACATCAAATCTATTTAACTTTCTCTCTATGATCTCTCCTGCGCAGACAGGATAATCTAGGGACTAATGAATAATAAAGTTTTTTTTCAGTTGCGTTCTGTTACAATGCTTTAACTAAAAAAGATGTTCTAGCTGACAAATGTGATGTAGACTATTCATGGATCTGGATATTATGTATTCCGCATAAGATTAGACACTTCTTGTGGCTTACCAATCACAATCGCCTCCCTACTGCCTCTTACCTGTATTGCACTAACTGTGTTTTATCTACACTCTGTCCCCTTTGCCATTCTTTCCCTGAAATGGTCGTTCATCATTTCTTAAGTTGTAAGACTGCTCAGCTTCTTGGGTTGGAGCTAGGAATCTCCACACAAATATATATCATTAGGTCTACTCTCACAGATCCTTACCCCCAAAGTTGGCTCCGAAAAGTCTTTGAATACAATCATCAACAACCCTTCATCCTGACCATTCATACTAAGGTTATCCTCACTTATTATTTATGGTCAATCTGGCTAGGCCACAACAAATGCATCTTTGAAGGTTTGGAATTTCAAATTAACCTAGCATTTGTAGTTGCCCTTGCAACCGAGTTTTGGTACTTGGCGGAAACACAAAACCTTCTAAGCATACTAATCCTATGTATATGTTAAATGGAAACCGCCAATACCCCAATCCGCAATGCTTAATATGGATTTGGAACTGATCATGCCACTATAGCTGGAGTCTTTAAAAACTGTAATGGATCCTGGATTTTAGGTTTTGTCAATCAGGTCCCAACGTTAGACCCTTTGGAGGTTGAACCCCACGCTCTCCTTTTAGTCCTGTCGGTAGTATTTGAACACCATTTTTTACTCGATGGAAATAAATCTGGATTGTCAGCAATTAGTTAATATTCTGTAGAAATCATCAAATGTTAACTCATCATTAATATCAGATTGCAGGTACCTACTTCTGGCTCTGGGTGAACCACAGGTGAAGCACATTTACAGAGAACAAAATAAGTTGGCGGACGCGCTAGCAAGAATGAATGTACATACTACTACTATTAGACCTCTGCTGCTTTAGGATCCTCTCTCACCCATAAAGGATATTTTGCATGCTGATATAAGTGGAGGACCAATTATAGAAGTAGTAGGAATAAAATAAATGCAGGGGATTTGTATAATAGTAAGTATAGGAGTACTACTACTTATGTCGATGCTTACATAGTGTCATTGCCACAAACTACCTCTCTATAAACTTTTTTTGCTCATATAATAATATTATCATGTTTTACCAAAATAAAATAACTAGCATATATCATCCAGTGAACATGACATGTCACATGAGTCACTGTGCCCTCTCCCGTTGTGATTTCAAAGCTAAAATGACCATCTTTCTTATTTAAATCAAACTATAAGAACTGATACTATTATTTTGGGATTATTTACAGTAATAGCTAGTAATAAAATTTGACGATTATCCTTTAAATAGATTACTCTTTATTTTTATTTTTTTTATAATTAAATTTATGTCTAATGAGACATAAATTTTTCATAAATGGAAATCATACCCCGAACGTATATAACTTGCGAGATATTATTATACGGAAATATGAATTTATGTTTCATAAAAAAAATTATCTATTGTGGTGGACAAAAGTTAAAGACCAGCACCATCCTAAGAGGTCGTTTGATAGAGTGTGTTAAAAAATCTAATGCATGCATTACTCTTGCGTACTAATAATACATTGTTTGGTATATCTTGTAAGCCTATGTATAACTAATGCTTGCATTACTTACACACTCTTTTGTGTATTACACTATGTATTACTTATACCATCATTTTCTGTGTATTAGTAATACAAAGGATTTCAATACATGCATTAACTTATTAAATGACTAAATTGTCTCTCAAATACCTACTAGAATATTGATTTTTTGTTATATTTTACCTCTGTTCGTGTACTTTGCCTTTCTGTTCTTTATACTTAGCCATGGAAAAACAAGGAAAAATTTCACTGCATCTTTTTCTTCTTTCCAGATAATTAGATATTGTTTGCTTTTTTATACTACAATTAGATGTTCTATTATTGGGATTTTGGTTATGAAATTGAATTCTTTATTTTTTAAGTTTGTTTTTGGATTCTTTGCTGCTTAATTTTTCATGCTAACCTACAAAATCATGATTATTTTTGACGATTTTCTAAAGTTGGGCATAAAAATTGCTTAACTATTCCCTCCGGTTTCAATTGTCTCTTCTATTTGAGGAATTGATGGATATAAAGGAAGAAACATCGGCCATGATAGAACAATGAAGTTTTCATCGAACGACGAACATTACTCTGATGTTGAAGGCTCCAATTTTTTGGTCTGAGTTTTGATAAAAGAACAAAAAAAGAAGGTGGAGAGGGTATTTTTGTCATACAAATTTTTTATTATAAAAATTATACAACACATATTATTTTTAATGCATCAAATCAAACACTGCAAAAGAAAAATAAAAGCATAACTAATCCAAGTATAACTAACACAAGCATTACTAATACACCATATTTCGCATTATTCTTATATACTCTATCACATAACCCTAAGTTGACTAATAGTTTGTATAATGGTTACCATTATATGTCCTCAGAGTCTCAAGAGAAAATTGAAGGAAAGGTGTGTTTTAAGTCTTGAATGAAGGATTGGTGACATTGACCAACTTAAAGGGTAATACATAATTAGGAAACTTGATTAAATTAATTGTGGACTTGATTAATATTTTTAAAACTTTCTAATATTTACAAAAATAAAAAATCAACCCACACCCCTCTTCTCCAACTCAACGGTCTTTCTCTTCTCTCTCCCTCTCGATAGTCTCTCCCAACCAATAGTTCTGCAAAATTTCTCCCTTCAATCTCCAACAACTTCAAGCTCCGGCGATAAATAGCTGGGCGAGTTCCTTTTTGACTTTCAATCGTCAATCGACGTAAAGAAATAAATGAACTTGAGCCAACTTCTCCGGCGATAACAACTTCAAATTCTTCGTCGTTCCATTTCTTCTTTCACAGGTAAAAATTATGTCCTTTTAGTTAAGAAGAAACAGAGGAACTTGAGCCAACTTATCTTCTAGTATTAGTTAACAATTTTAATATTTCTTGCTTAAATTTGAAATGTGGACTGAATAAAACCCTAATTTCTGGCATTTCTTCTCTACTCTTTTTGGTGTGAAATATAATTTTTTGTTGTTATTATAGTTCTTGTTGTCAAACCGTTTATTTGATTTGTTGGTGATTTTTGGTCACCGTTGATGTTCTTAGTGTGCGTGTGTTGTGTTGGTGTTGTTGGGTTGATTTATTATTTTTCTTGGTAAAAATGGTGTTACAATAGATTAACTATCTGTTGCAATGATAAATCATCTGATGTAATAGATAAATCATCTGATGCAATAGAGAAATCATCTGATGCAACAGATAAATCATATGGTGCAATCGATTAACCATCTGATGCAACAGATAAATCATATGGTGCAATCGATTAACCATCTGATGCAATAGATAAATCATCGGTTGCAACAGATGAAACATCTGATGCAACAAATTAAACATCTAATCCAACAGATTAAACATCTAATGCAATAGATGAACAGAACAGATCATTCATATATTGCGTCAGACGACTCTTCTATTTGGAAAAAATCTAAACATTATTGATCCAACAGATAACTCATTTAGCAACAAATGAGTGATCTATTTTAACAGATGTGTGGCATGTTTTTATTATTTCCAATGGATTATTCATCCACTGTAACAGATTGCTTAAAGGCTACAACAGATAACCTACCTTGTGCAACAGATGTGTGGCCTATTTTTATTATTTCCAATGGATTACCCATCTACTGCAATAGGTTGGTTATATCCTGCAACAGATATCCTACCTGGTGCAACAGATCAATGATCTATTTTTATTATTTCCAATGAATTACTCATCCACTGCAACAGATTAGTTATATGCTGCAACAGATATCCTACCTGGTGCAACAGATCAATGATCTATTTTTATTATTTCCAATGGATTACTCATCCACTACAACAGGTTGGTAATATGCTGCAATAAATATCCTACCTGGTGGAACAAATAAGTGATCTATTGGAACTGTTATTTTACTGCTGTATATGTTTGATTTACTTTTATCCCTTTTTAGCGATGCATTAATCAATTATAATATATTTTATGTTCCTGAAAATTTTAGATAATATGGCTCCTAAAAGAAAAGCAACCAAATCAAGTCCAAGTAAAGGAACAAGTGAAGCAGCTAGGCTACATCCACCACTCTATGAGCTTGGTTTGCAAGCATCTCAATCAGGAGCAGAAGATGATGAACATAGAGAGGAGGAATATTTCAAAAGAGAACATCCAAATGCTAATAGCCCTTTCACCAAAGAGGTGGTCAAAACCTTCAGCATTGATCGTTATCCTGTGAGAATGCGGTGTGATGGTGCAACAGATTTAACGGGTGATTTTGTGGTTAGGTCAGTCATCGGAAATTTTTTTGACGCCTTCTGAAAAATACTTCGAGAACAAAATTTGGATTCTTATTTCAGGGACAACTGCTTTGGGAAATATCTTGATTTGTCGGAGGACAACAGTGCTTGTTTCTAAATAAAAATGGTATATGATCTTCTTAAGCTTAGGTTTATGTATGAAAACAAAGATAAGATGGATGAGGTATGGATAAATTACTGTGGCATACCTGTTTGTTTTGGTTGGAAGGAGTTTGCCATAGTTACCGGACAAAAATGTTATCTTCTTTCTCAAGTTATACCTATTCTAACCCCAAAAAATTACCCCGCACACCCAAAAAAGGCAAAGGCAAGTCGAGTGATCGTGATGACCTGGTGTCCCTTGTTGGCCCAAGCTTTAAAAACAAAAATTTGAAAGAAGCGTTGAAAGGTAAAAGACTCTCAAAGAAGAAAAAACTATCATTATGCTTGGTTTGGTTTGTACATAATATTCTTTGGGCGAGAGACGTTAACAACAACATAAGTGTTGGTTTAATAAAACTCTCCGAGGATCTTGAAGCATTTAACAACTATCCTTGGGGTTATGAAAGCTTCAAAATAACTATCAAATATTTGATGACTCCGTTAACGCCAAAGACAGTCAACTTATATGGCTTTCCATGGGCTTTCATGGTAAATGTTTCTTTCTTTCTTTTATTATGATATGATTCACTTTTTTAATTCAATAATGGTTTTGATTTAATGGCGTTATTTTATAGGCTTGGGCATTTGAAGCCATTCTTTATTTGAGACAACAAGTGAACTACCAGGAAGAAGTTTTCTGTCCAAGAATCTTGAGATGGTTGTCGGCCAAAACTGATAAAAATAAAAAATTTATTGATCTCTTTAACCCCCCGAAGGATGTAGTAAGTATAATTTTAATTATGTTTTTATTTTAATTAATAATTTTTTGAATGATCTAATCATCATTCTAATATATGTAATGATTTAAGTTAGATTGTGCATCCGTCGCTTATTTCGACCAATCGAGGGTTGAAGATGCTATCTTTTCTTACTTTACGATCTGTGCAAACTTTATCGGACCCTATGGTCATTGACAGAAAAAAAATGGAATTATTTGGAGAAACAACCATCACAAGAAAAATAATTTTGGAGAGTGGGCTTATTGTTGTTGATGGTCTTAGTGGTGATGGAGCTGTTGGTGGTGGTAGTGGTTCTGCTGTTGGTGCTAATAATGCTCCTCTTACAGTTTTTAAAACAAACCATTATGAGTGTGAACATACTAGTTATACAGATTTTGCCTTTCCTCGCAAATGTTCTGCATGAAAATGTGAAGACTACAAGATGAAATATGATGTAGTGATTAATGCTATTAATGCATTAACTGATTCTGTAAAGAAATTGACATCTAAGAGGGGTGTCATTCCTTCAAAGAGGATTTCATATCTATCCACTCCATTAGAGATTAAGTCTAAGAGGAGAAGGAAAGTAATTTCCAAGGCATTATCAAGCATCCAAAAATGTGAATTTGCAACTCCTCTGTCCATGTGTTGCACAATTGAGCAATGTACAAGGGCCACAGAAAGTAGCACGAGCTGAAGCAGGTGAATATATATCGTCTGTTCTAACTAACAAACACACACATCTGTTTTAACAGAGGACACATCTGCTTAAAATTATCAAACAGATATATACATTTATTGCAACAGTTGACTAACCTATTGCATCAAATACAGTATCTGTTGCAACATTTGTGTCATATGTTTTAGCAAATTAAATAGATCTACGTACCATTTTTATTTATACCAATAGATGGCCAATCTAATGCATTGGATGGATCATCTATTAGGAAAATTTAAATCAAGACTTCCTATTGTTTCAGTTTTTCCAAACATATGAGTCATATGTTGAAATAGATTGTTCATCCGTTGAAAATTATCATACAGGACTTCCTCATGTTATAATTTATCCCAATAGTTGATCCATCTGTTGCAATAGAAATATAATTTATTTAGGACAATTTAAAAACAATAGGAAGACCTATTTGATTTGCTAAAACAAATGAGTTTTCCTTTTCCGTTTTTTAATCTCTATGATTAGCATTGACCAATTCTGGCTTTCCAGGTGGATGTCACAGTAGAAGGTACTGCTGAATAGCATTGACAATATGCTACCCTTTTTATGGAAATACAGAGAAGCGAAAGCGTAGAAATCGTACGCAAGCAATTTTAAAGATCCACGACGACCAAAAGGGAATTCCATAGCATCGGATGAATAACAACTTGTCCATATTGAGTAGATCTTTATAGCTTGAGTCTTTCAAAGTAATAACCTCACCCCTCCTTAGAAATTGTTGACATCAAAACTAAAATTGTTGATTTATTTGTTGAGATCTGCACCTCTAATAATTTTTTTATATTTTATTTTAAATTGTAATTTCTAAAGGATTCGATTTATTTTATGTTGTCTGTGAATTTTATTTATCCTTATATTTGAACTTATTAATTGAAATGGAGTACTAGATTCAAATATTATAACAGACACCTTATCTGTTGAAACAGACAAAATATCTGTTGGAAAATATCAAAAAGATTTAGGCATATGTTGCAACATGTAGATCATCTGTTGGCAATTATCAAACAGGTCTTCCAACTGTTGCAACAGATTAGACCAGGATAGAAACATCGGCATAATGCAATAGATGACCAACCTATTGTAACAAATAAACATTTGTCAGAACAAATAGAATATATTTTACAATAGATAGAATATATTTTACAATAGATATACAATCTGTTGCATTATAAAAAATTAAACTTTCATCAGACAAAAATAATTGCCACTACATGTAATGTAAAGTGAAGTGACTTGAAATAAAAAAGGCGGAACCTATTGACAGACACCTAAAGTTGCAGCGATCTCTCACTTTGGCACCTCAAGTTGACAACGTTCATTTTAAACACCTAAAATAGGCATTAAATGTGTCAGTTTGTCACTTTTTGGCCTGTTGGAAGATCGCGTGTAATTCACGCAGCCAAGGCTCGATGAACCTCCTTTTTTGTTGACTTGGCATCTGATATGGCCCCAACGGTCATTTTTTCTCCCATTGTCTTATATTTTCATCTTCTTCCTAAAATTTAATCCTAAATTCTCAGATCTTCTTCTTCATCATCTTTTTTAATCTAACCAAAGTCTTCAAATTATTTGCATTTGGTCTTTCTTCATTTTTTTTTCCAATTGAGCTTGACAATGTCGAGCTCATCTTTCATTATATTTTGTGATAAAGATTTTTGTTATTGTAAGTGCATCATGAAGCTCTATTGAAGACTTTTTGGACTCAACAAAATCCAGGTCGAAAGTTTTTTACTTGTAAGATTTCTAAGGTAATATTTTTTTATTTTATTAGTTGAGACTTGTAATAATTTTGTAATTATGTTCTTGTTTTTATAGAAATTGGGTGGATGCGATTACTTTGATTGGTATGAAGAACGACACCCTTCATAAGCTAATCGTGTAATCTAGGGTTTGTTGAATAAAGTCAAGGCTTTTGAAGAGAAATAAAATCGAGCAAGAAGATACTACATTGTTGTTGTTATTGGTACTAGTTTGGTGTTGTTGGGAACATGGATATTCAAGCCTAATTGCTAAAA
Source organism: Capsicum pubescens (assembly GCA_030864215.1). Classification (NCBI taxonomy): domain Eukaryota; kingdom Viridiplantae; phylum Streptophyta; class Magnoliopsida; order Solanales; family Solanaceae; genus Capsicum; species Capsicum pubescens. The sequence continues at coordinate 57,588,616 of CM061540.1, forward strand.
TTTTCATATTGGTGTATTTACTACTGGTTTGGTCTTGTCGAGTACATGGATATTCAAGCATAATTATTGGAAAATATCAAACATATTTAGGCATACATTGCAAAATTTAGGTTATCTGTTGGAAATTATCAAACAAGTCTTTCCACTATTGCAACAGATTAGACTTAGATTAGACAGAAATAACATCGGATAATGCAATAGAAGACCAACCTATTGCAACAAATTAGACTTAGATTAGACAGAAATAACATCAGATAATGCAACAGATGACCAACCTATTGCAACAGATAAATTATCTGCAAGAACAAATAGAATATATTTTACAACAGATTGACAATCTATTGCATTATAAGAAACTCAAATTTCATCCAAAAAAATATTGCCACTACATGTACATGTGATATAAAGAAAAAATATTGCCACTACATGTACATGTAATGTAAAGTGAAGTGTGACTTGAAATTAAAACTTTTTATTTCACAGACTCTTCTTTATACACAGGCTTCAAGCGTCCAGTTAGTACCCCATAAGCCCAGACCTCTTGCAGGTTTTCCACAACGTTGTCGCACAGAAAGGTCATTGGCTCAGCCATTTTTGTGTCGGTCAGCAAATATTTGATGTGTGCAAGCGCGTGCGAGCCGCACACGAAATTGGTATCATTTTTTAGAAGGATGTTCTTGTTTCAACCTTCAAAATACCATGATTTCTTCATCAACACTTCCTCTGGAAAATGATACATCAGTTTACTCTGCCACAATAAGATGGGGAATAGGTCCATCAGTGGCTACATATGGATAAAAAAATAACCTCGTCGATGACAGGTTCATTGCATTCATAAACCTTGATCTCTCCCTCCTTGAGTAGTATCTCAACAGGCCAATAATATATGCTGACCATATTAATAACTACAAGAATACTCTATGCCACGGTCTAGCTCTCACCATATAGATTTGGCCTTTCCCCTCTAACATATTTTATCATTTTTTCATATCAGTCGAACGTAGAAACTAATGAATCAAATCCCTCACCACTGGCTGACTCTAGGTCATTGAGTTGATCATACTTATCCTTGAGCTTCTTGCAGAAGTCGAGGTCCATTATCCTATTGGCAGTGTCATAAGATTTTGGGCACGCTAATTGCCTTTTCCTCATGAGGCAAAGAATTTTGTCAACATACTGTGATATAAGAAGTTAATTTTTAAATAGGTTAGTAATTGTAAACATGCAACGGATGGTCCATCTGTTGCATACGGTTCTCTGAATCAATCCAACGCAACTTATGCAACAGATGGATAATAAGTTGCAACAAAACCACTACTAGTTGCACCAAAATACCAAGCTATTGAAATAGATTTCACATCTTTTGCGTAGCTTCTTCTTTATGGAGTAGATTAGTAGGATAGGATAGGAAAAGTAAACTTACCTTGTCCTCGTACCACATACGCATATCTTTCATAATCTTGAAGTCTTGGGGGGAAAGAGAGGCCTGGGGTAATGTGGTGCACCTCGCTTGGCATTCTTGGCCCATCGCAGATCCCTTTTCTCTTTGGCACCAAGTTTTGCTTATATGTCAACCTTCTTTAATAGCCCTTGAACTTTAATATTTTTTTATTTCCAACTGGAGAGTACGTCGCTAATTGCTCTTTTCTTTCTCCTAACCGCCGTTGTAGGAGTGTATAGCTCCCTCATCTTCTTGGATGGTATGACACCCCTCTTGGATTTGAATTCCTTGATAGCTTTAGTGATAGCCTCTACCTTTTCAAAGAGTTTATCCTGTATATCCTAGCACTCTTCGCATTTGCAATGAGAACATGAGGGTGAAGAGGGGTGAGAGAGACATGTGAAAGGGGTATTTTCAAATATATTTATTTTTTCTTGAGCATCAACATGCTCATCATCATGAGTGGTTGCAACATCAGCATGCTTGCCACCAATACCAACAACTCCACCAGAAGAAGCACCTGGATCTGCTGCAGTAGGTTTGTCATGAAGAGCCTCAATATTAGGCTAACCTTGCCTAACTGCTCTTCTTATGGATGTTGCTCCAGCCAATTCCTTCTTTATTAACTCCACTGTTGGGTCTGATATAGTATCAACATGACCTAGAGTAATAAAAGAAGACATCCCCAACTCCTACTCAGTAGGCACGATCCATGGGTGAACAACCTATAAAAAAGAGAGATACATTTAAATCATATAATATAATAATTTTCACAGTTAGGTTACATGTTAACACAGATAACTTATGCAACAGATGATCTGTTTGTCGTAACAGATTGATAATATGTTGCATCAGATTACCCATTTATTGCATAATTTGTAGTAGATGTTTAATCTGTTTAAGTCAATAGATGGGTAATCTGATGCAAAATATCAATAATCTGTCTTAACAGATTACCAATAATTTACACCAGTTGGCACAAAACAGGCAATTTGTTGGGTTACATGTTATGCAATAGATGATCTGGATGTCGTAGAATATTAACAATATGTTACATCAGATTACCCATTTGTTGCATAATTTGCAGTCGATGGTTAATCTGTTAGTGTCGGGTTCAGAGAACCAAAGAAATAGATAGGTAATCTAATGCAAAATATCAATCGTCTATCATAACATATTACCCATTTATTGCACTAGTTGGCATAAAATGGGTAATCTATCGCAATAAATATCCCATCTGGTGCATCAGATATAACATATGTTGCACTAGATATAACATCTATTCAATATCATTCATTGAGTCAAATTATTTTACTTGAAAGAAGACGTACTACATCACCCAGAGAGTTAAAGAGATCAGCCTCCTTAACTCTTTTATTGTTCTTTGCAGATAACCACCTAAACATCCTTGGATGAGAAACCTCATCCAGGTAATCCATTACCTATTTTTTGAGGGGAGGAATGGCTTCAAATGCCCAAGCCTAAAAAATGTAAACAGGAAGCAAGAAAAAAAAATTCATAATAACTATATTCAACATAAATTAATGGATGAGTAAAAATAGTAATTAATTTTACCATGAAAGGCCAAGGAAAGTCGTATAATATGATCGTCCCTGGGGATAGCTTTGTCAGTAAATATTTGACAATCAAGTAGAAGCTATCATATCCCCAGGGATAATTGTTGAATTTCTCAAAATCCTTAGCACGCACCAACAAATCATCTTCTATGACCTTGTTGACGTCTCTTGCCAATATAACGAAATGGGAAAACCAAACTAAGCACAATCAGTTAGATGATTACCTCCCGCAGTTTCAATTTTAGTCTCATTATAGAACTCAGTTCAATTCTATAGAATTAGGACTGTCAGACACAATCACCCAACTCAGTATAGAACTCAGTTCAGTTCTACATAATTAGGACTGTTAGACACAATCACCCAACTCAGTATAGAACTTAGTTCAGTTCTACAGAATCAGGACTGTCAGAAATAGTCACCAGGCTATCAGTAATACAGTTATCTATAAACTCAGATATCAGTTATTCGGTTATCAGAATTCAGTATCTAGTGTTACTATGATCTCAGACACAGCGTATGTAGATATGTGCACAGTATTGCATAAATAGTATTCCATCAGTTTTAGTTATACATGTACTCTCATTCAGTAGTATTCATGCTATTCAGTCAGTTATTATCCAAGCATATGAACCCTTGTATATCAGCCTACCTCACTTAGTATACCAATACATTCAAAGTACTGATGCATACCTTTTATTTTACGCTATGATGTTTTATATTATTGGTTCAGACACACGGGTTCCTGACCGTACTTAGCAACCCAGACTATCAGCAGCAGACCTAATGGTGAGTCCTCATAGTTTGAGGAAAAAGTTATTATATCATTTTATTATTTCAGCATTTAGTTTATTTTAGTAGTCAGAGTTAGTTGGGGACTTATCCCATCAACTCCATATTTAGACAGATAGAGGCTTTCAGACTAGAATTTCAAATATTATTCAGTTGTACAAATTATTATTACAGTTGGTATTCTTTATCAACATTTCAATTTTTGAACCTTATGGAATTTCAACCTATTTTTCCATATTTATGACAGTATTGTTACTCAGTGCTCACTGTAGATATCATTCATGGGTTAGCTTGTGGTCCTTCGGGGTTGTAAGCGCCGTGTGGTATCCGGGGTGCAGACTCGGGGTATTACAAATGGGTATCAGAGACAGAGGTTCAACAGAGTCCTAGGAAGTATGAAAGCCACATCTAGTAAAATCTTGTGCATGGGTGTGTAGCGCGCCACTCTTATGGACAAGAGGTTGTGAGGCATTTTTAGTAAAAGTTTCCTTTCTTTCAGTATTCATATCGTGTGAGTGAGCATGAGTTTAAGTTACACTCTCAGTCTAATCCTTTTCTTACTTCTGTTTACAGAACATACCTCCCAAAAAGAATAATAGAAGGAGAACATGAAATCAGCCAGCACCTGCGCCCGTTCTGGCAGATCCCCTGGATGAGCATGTTTCCCACGTGAAATTCAAAGCAGCTTTCACCACTCTAGCTCATTCTGTGGCAGCCCAGAATGAATGCCCACCTGTTGTTCCGGCCAACCTAGTGGCCAACACTACTGCAGTTAGAATTTGAGACTTCAACCGAATGAACCCTCCAGCCTTTACCGGGTCTAAGTCAGATGAGGACCCATAGGAATTCCTTGATCAGGTGTAGAAAGTTACTAATAATATGGGAGTGATATCTAGTGAGAGTCATGAGTTGGTTTCATATCAGTTGCAGGATGTGGCTCACTCATGGTTCACACAGTGGAAGACAGAGAGGGCCACAGATGCAGGGCCCATAGAATGGGAAGAGTTTGCCACTATTTTTCTAGATAGGTTTTTCCCACTGGAGTTGAGGGAATCGAAGGTTTTGGAGTTTATTAATTTAAAGAAGGGCAATATGACAGTGAAAGAGTATTCTCTCAAGTTTATACAGCTATCCAGACATGCTCCTCATGTGGTAGCAGATAGCAGATCTAAGATGAGTAAGTTTGTATCTGGCGTGTCTAACAGTGTAAAAAGTTTGTATCTGACGTGTCTAACAGTGTGGTCAAGGAGTGTAGGACCACAATGTTGATTAAGGAGATGGATATATCCAGGCTCATGGTCCATGCTCAGTAGATAGAGAAGGCTACGAATAGGAAGAAGGAGAGGGAGAACAAGAGAGCTAGAATAAGTAGCTTCAACTTCGCTCAGCATAAGTCAGAATGTGGAAATCTTCTCAGTTCCACCCAAAATCCTCAGTTTCAGCTTCGTCCTTAGCCAGTGCTCCAGTACCAAAATTTAGAGATGGTAATAGAGATAGGGTACTAGGCCCTAAACCTCAGGGTAGTGTTAGTAGTGCCCGAACAAACCCTCTTTGCCAGAAATATTATAGAAACCACCAGGGTGTCTGCAAGGCTGGCAGTGATGTATGTTTCAGATGTGGCAAACCAGGCCATAGGGTCAGAGATTATCCTCAGTTAGATTCTCAGGGTTAGTATAATCCTCTTTCATCTCAGGCCGATCGCCCAAATTAGCAGGGTGCCGCTTCCAGTGCCACTAGTGGGCAGCGCCCAAACAGACTCTATGTACTTCAATCGCGACAGGATAAAGAAAGTTCTCCTGATGTGGTCATTGATACGTTACAAGTATATCATTTACACGTTTATGCTTTGCTAGATCCAGGAGCTTACTTGTCCTTTGTAACTCCTTATATAGCTGTTGACTTCAGAGTCAGTCCCAAAATACTAAAAGAGCCCTTCTCAGTCTGTACCCTAGTGGGTAAATCTATCATAGCCTACGGGTATACAGGAACTGTTCGATTATTATATCTCAAAAAGTCACTTCAGCAGACTTAATAGAATTAGAGATGACAGATTTTAATGTCATTCTCGGCATGGATTAGCTTCATTCATGCTATGCTTCAGTTGATTGTGGAAACTAAATTGTCTATTTTCAGTTTCCGAATGAATTTGTCCTTGAATGGAGGGGTAGTACTTCAGCACTTAGGGGTCAGCTTGTTTCTTACCTTAGGGAGAGAAGAATGATATCAAAGGGAGGTGTGTATTATCTCGTTCGAGTTCAAGACTCTAGTTTAGAGACCCCTAATCTTAAGTCAGTATCAGTAGCATGTGAATTTCCTGATGTGTTTTCCGAAGATCTTCTCGGGGTCCCTTCCGAAAGGGAAATTGACTTCAGAATAGACCTTCTTCAGATACTCAGCCTATCTCTATTCTGCTATACAGAATGGCTCCACCAGAAGTCAAAGAATTAAAAGAACAGTTAAAGGATCTCTTAGATAAGGGATTCATCAGACCCAACATATTTCTTTGGGGTACACCAGTTCTATTCGTACATAAGAAAGACAGATCTCTCAGGATGTGTATAGACTATTATCAGCTAAATAAAGTCACGGTCAAGAACAAGTATCCACTTCCCAGAATCAATGACTCGTTTGACCAACTTTAGGGTGCCAGTTAATTCTCTAAGATAGACCTCAGATCAGGCTATCATTAGCTTAGGGTCAGAGAATGTGATATTTAAAAAATAGCTTTCAAAACTCGGTATGGACACTTTGAATTCTTAGTCATGTCATTTGGTCTTACCAATGCTTCAGTAGCCTTCATGGACTTGATGAACCACGTGTTCAAGCATTACTTAGACATGTTTGTCATAGTCTTCATTGATGACATTCTCGTCTACTCCCTCAATGAACATGAACATGCAGACCATCTCAAAATAGTGTTACATACCCTCAGATCCCATCAGTTGTTCGCCCAATTCAGTAAGTGCAAATTTTATCTAAGGTCAGTAGCTTTCCTTGGCCATATAGTTTTTGGTGATGGCATTAGATTGGATCCTCAAAAGACCAAAGCAGTGAGAAACTGTCCCAGACCTATCTCTCCATTGAATATCAGGAGTTTCTTGGGTTTGGTTGGCTATTACTAATGGTTTATCGAGGCATTCTCGTCTATGGCATCCCCCATGTCCAAATTAACTCAGAAGAAAGTTAAATTCCAGTGGTCTGATTCTTATGAGAAGAGTTTTCAGGAGTTAAAAACTCGACTCACTACAACCCCAGTTTTGACTCTACCAGATGGTTCACTTGGGTTTATGGTATATTGTGATGCTTCTAGAGTTGGTTTGGGAGGTGTTTTGATGCAGAGAGGTAAGTTCATAGCCTATGCCTCTAGACAGCTTAAGCCTTATGAAAAAAATTACCCACTCATGATCTTGAGTTAGCAGTTGTGGTGTTTACCTTAAAGATTTGGAGGTATTATTTGTATGGGGTACATGTAGATATGATCACAAAGCACAAAATACTACAGTATGTATTTTCTTAGAAAGATCTGAACCTACGTTAGAGAAGGTGGTTAGAGTAGTTGAAAGACTATGACATTAGAGTCCTGTATCACCCGAGCAAGGCCAATGTAGTGGCTTATGCTCTCAGTAGGATGTTTATGGGTAGTGTTGCTCATGTGGGGGATAATAAGAAGATGTTAGTTGAGGAAGTTCATTAACTTACCCGACTAGGTGTCCGCTTAGTCGATTCAATCGAGGGAAGTGTGTGGGTGCAGAATAGTTCAGAATCATCTCTGGTTTATGAAGTGAAGAAAAAGCAGGAGATCCCAGTTTTGTCAAGTTAAAAGAGTCAGTCAGAGATCAGAAAGTAGAGTTTTTCTCCCAAGGGGGAGATGGTATGTTGCTTTGCTTGGGTCGGTTATGCATGCTAGGTGTAGATGACTTGAGGCAATGAATTCTTACAGAAGTGCATGGTGTGCGTTACTCTATTCACCCAGGGGCCACTAAGATGTACCGCAATTTGCTAGAGGTCTATTGGTTGAGTGGGATTAAGAGAGACATTGCAGAGTTTGCGACTATGTGCTCTGCATATCAGCAGGTTAAGATTGAGCATCATAAATCTAGTGGTTCCATGCAAGAGTTCAGTATTCCCACATAGAAGCAGGAGAAAATGAACATGGACTTTGTGATGGGTTTGCACCGTACTCATCATCAACATGATTTAATTTAGGTCATTGTAGACAGAATAACTAAATTTGCTCATTTCTTACCAGTTCATACCTCTTATTCAGTCGAGGATTATGACAAGCTCTATGTTAGAGAGTTGGTCAGATTGCACGGAGTTCCATTGTCCATCATCTCAGATAGAGGTACGCATTTCACCTCTTACTTTTGGAAATCCTTCCAAAAGGGTCTTGGTACCCAAGTTTACCTCAGTACATCCTTCTACCCTCAGACAGATAGTCAAGCAGAGAGAACCATTCAGACTTTGGATAAAATGTTAAGAGCGTTTGCCATTGAATTTAAGGGGAGTTGGGATGACCACTTGCACTTGATTGAGTTCGCATATAACAACAATTATTATTCCAGCATTCAGATAGCTCCGTTCGAGGTGCTTTATGGAAAGAGATATAGATATCCTATTGGTTGGTTTGAAGTGGGTGATGCCACAGTGGTAGGGCTTGAATTGGTATTTGATACCCTAGAAAAGGTTCAGTTGATCAAGGAAAGGCTTAAGACAACTCAGAGCCGATGGAAGTTGTATGCAGATGTGCGAAGGAAGGATCTCGAGTTTGAGATTGGTGATTATGTGCATTTAAAAATCTCTCCTATTAAGGGAGTGAAGAGGTTTGTCAAGAAGGGGAAACTCAGTCCCCGATATGTCGGTCCTTACCGAATTCTCAGCCGTTTTGAAAAGGTAGCTTATGATCTTGAGTTGCCTCCAGACTTAGCTTCAGTAGATCCAGTGTTTCATGTCTCCGTGCTAAAGAAGTTCATAGGTGACCCAACAGTTGTAGTCCCTATAGAGGATATAGATGTTCAGAACAGCCTCTCTTATGAAGAGATTCCAATAGAAATTCTTGATCATCAGGTTCGCAGACTGAGGAACAATGAAGTTCCACTAGTCAAAGTTCTTTGGAGGAATCAGTACGTTAAGGGAGATACTTGGGAAGAAGAAGCAAATATGCGGACTAAGTATCCTCACCTCTTTTCCGCAAACTCAGACTTAGCTTAAGGTAACAGTTTTCTTTAGATTTGCTCAATTCCATGTTCAGTTGCAGTTACAATTTGGTATTCATTACCGTTGCATATCATCTTCATGATAGTCATGCATTCATGAATCAGTTCAACCATGTACTCATGCATCAGATATGCATGTTCAGTTTGAAAACTCAGCTTATCAGTAGTTCAGTCAGGTATTCCATGCATCAGATATGCATGTTCAGTGTGTAAGCTCAGTCTATCAGTGTTTCTCAGCTTAGTCAGTCTCATTTGAGGATGAATTTTCCCAAAGGAGAGATATTGTAAGACCCCGAAAAATTCTAAGCTTAACTTAGTCCATTAAAGTTTTAAAAGAGATCCCAGACTTAGAAATTTTTGCTTAGTATTTATACTTAGAAGTAATTTAGCCTTCATAAGTTGGTAATCCTATTCTACGACCCTTATGACCTTAAAATATTAATTTTTTTGGTTGATTCATGATCAGGAATATTAGTAAGTCACTTTGGGTGAGGTTTGGAATTTTCGAACCTCGTTTGAACCATGTTTGGGTGACTAAAATTATGGGTCGACGCAATCTCGATGCATCGCATCGCCCATCGCATCGACAGATAACTTCCCTCCAACTTTCAGTGCAATTCCAGTGAACCAACGCGAACTCGACGCGGTGCGTTGTTCATCGCGTTTATTTAATCAATGCGGTGCGCCGGTCTGCGCTTCACTGGACATGTTTTCAGTCATTAAATGCCCGCATCCAGAGGGGTAACTGGGTTATTTTCCACCCGTATTCATCCCCAAAAACACGAGATTAAGTCATTCTTAGGGCTAAAACACTCATTATTCTCAAAATTACTCAAGAAACAAAACTCTAGGGCTTAAAATTCAAGATTCAAGCTTCAAGAAATTCTCCACAACTTTCAGAGAATTAACAACCAAGGTATGTTAGGTGTTCGTCCAAGGGTTTCCTTCCACCCTTGGAGTTCAAGAACCTCTTTTAAAACTTCAAGTTTATTAAATTTATGAATTCCATGTTGGGATTAAATGTATTCATGATTATGATGTTAATTGGGTTTCTAATTCATGATTTATTACAAGATCCATGTAAATTTATTGGACATGTGTGTAGTATTATGAGAATTCATGCTAAAGCCCTTGATTTTGTAAGTTGGGATTGGAAATCATGATGCCTACATATTGATTAGTATTATGTGCATAGATTATGTTCCCCAAGTGTTTGATAAATTGAACATATGGATTAAATGGGGAAATCATGACATGCTAGCATATGTACAAGCTTATATCTTACAAATGTTTGATAAAATGTCTCTATGAATGAGTTATGAACATTGTAATGTTTTTCAAGATCATGCAATGCTTTACTTTTCATGTTATCGAGTCCTGGGAGTATCTAATTCCCGACAATCTAGCTGTTTACGTAGAATTACAGTAGCTTTAGAATAGTCTCAATAACATCACGTACAGTAACATTCAGTCGGTATAGAACTCAATACATCCAGTTAGCAAATAAAACTCAGAACACTCAATCAGTTATAGTACTCAGTGAACTCAGTCTAGTTCAGTCATTTAACAGAATCAGTAACTGTTTAGTCTATCCTAGAATAGTTTAGTAATCAGTTCAGTGTCTATTCAGTTGGGAGTAGGATTCAGCATCGAGTGAACCCAGGGATGGAGACTCACTTTTTAGTGGAGGGTGTGATCCTTAGAAATAGTCCTGGCATTCCAAAACTACATAGCCAGCATAGGTTGAGACATCAACCTTCCAGTTAAGGGATGATGAGGTGTTCTACCTGCCAGTTGAGGGTACCACCATTCTCGTTCAGAGCACCTTCCAGATGAAGGAGACTCAACACTTGTCTTTACTCGTGGCACGATACTGACACCCTTCCAGCTGAGGATATAGGTTGGAACCCAATCAGTTTAGAGAGGGGCATGTCAGTTAGGTAATTATCTCTCACAGTTTTAGTTTCAGTTTTAGTCTTAGTATAGAACTCAGTTTAGTTCTAAAGAATTAGGACTGTCAGACACAGTTACCCAGCTTAGTATAGAACTCAGTTCAGTTCTACAAAATCAGGACTATTAGAAATAGTCACCCAGCTATCAGTAATACAGTTATCAGTAAACTCAGATATCAGTCATTCAATTATTCAAACTCAGTATCCAGTGTTACTATGATTTCAGACACAGGGTATGTAGATATGTGTATAGTATTGCATAAATGGTGTTTCATCAGTTTCAGTTATACATGTACTCTCATTCAGTTGTATTCTTGCTATTCAGTCAGTTATTGTCCATGCATATGAACCCTTGCATATCAACCTAGCTCACTTAGAATACCAGTACATTCGAAGTATTGACGCATACTTTTTCTTTTGTGCTATGATATATTATATCATAGGTTTAGACGCATAGGCTCCTGACCATACTTAGCAGCCCAAACTATCAGCAGCAGACCTAGTGTTGAGTCCTCATAGTTTGAGGAAAAAGTTATCATATTATTTTATTATTTTAGTATTTAATTTATTTCAGTAGTCAGAGTTAGTTGGGGACTTGTCCCATCAACTCCATAGTTAGACAGATAGAGGCTTTCAGACTAGACTTTCAAATAGTATTCAGTTGTACAAATTATTATTACAGTTGGTATTGTTTATCAGTATTTTAGGTTTTGAACCTTATGGCATTTCATCCTATTTTTCTGTATTTATGACAGTATTGTTACTGAGTGCTCACAGCAGATATCAGTCATGGGTTAGCTTGTGGTCCTTCGGAGTCGTAAGCACTGTGTAGCATCTGAGGTGTAGACTCGGAGTGTTACACTAGCTAATTCAATTTAGGTATTAGCTTATAATAATAAGTTAATGCAAATCGTTTCATCTCGGAATGATCGATCGATCGATGACTCGAGTCGAGAGGAATGCAACACCAACACCATATAATTACAAAAGACTCAATTGAAGTGCTAGTTGACCCTATGTACTCGTCCTTAGATCTAGCTAAATCAATTTAGGTACTATCTTATAATAATAAATTAATGAGAATTTTTTTATCTCAAAGTGGTCGATTGATCGATGACTCGGGTCGGGAGGAACGCAACACCAACATCAAGCAATTGCAAAAGACTCAATTGAAGTTATAGTTGACCCTAAGTACTCGTCCCTAGATCTATCTAAATTAATTTAGGTATTAGATTATAATAATAAGTTAATGCAAATTATTTTATCTCGGAGTGATCGATCGATCGATGACTCGGGTTGGGAAGAACGCAACACCAACACCATGCAATTGCAAAAAACTCAATTGAAGTTGTAGTTGACCCTATGTACTTGTCCCTAGATCTAGGTAAATCAATTTGGGTATTAGCTTATAACAATAAGTTAATGAGAATCATTTCACCTCGGAGTGATCAATTGATTGACAACTCGAGTCGGGAGAAATGCAATACCAACACCAATACCATCCAATTGCTAAATACTCTATTGAAGTTGTAGTTGACCCTATGTACTCGTCCCTAGATCTAGCTAAATCAATTTAGGTATTAGCTTATAATAATAAGTTAATGCGAATCATTTCATCTCGGAGTAATCGATCGATCGATGACTCGGGTCGGGAGAAATGCAACACCAACACCAACACCATGCAATTGCAAAAGACTCAATTAAAGTTGTAGTTGACCCTATGTACTCGTCCCTAGATCTAGATAAATCAATTTAGGTATTAGCTTATAATAATAAGTTTATGCGAATCGTTTCATCTCAGAGTGATTAATCAATTGACAACTCAAGTTGGGAGGAACGCAACACCAACACCATGTAATTTCAAAAGACTCAATGGAAGTTGTAGTTGACCCTATGTAATCATCCTATATTTAGCTAAATCAATTTAGATATTAACTTATAATAATAAGTTAATGAGAATTATTTCATCTCGGAGTGATCGATCAATCGATGACTCAAGTCGGGAGGACCGCAACACCAACTCCAACACCAACACTATGCAATTGCAAAAGACTCAATTGAAGTTTTAGTTGACCCTATGTACTCATCCCTAGATCTAGAAAACCCTAGTTTATACCAAACACTAGTTTATACCATGCAATTGTATAAAAACAAATGGTTAACCTGTTGCAACAGGTGGGGAATCTATTAGAATTTAACGAACAGATTATTGAATATGTTGCAACGGGTAGGTAATCTATTGGAATTTATCAAATAGATTATTGAATAAATTGCAACTAATGACTAAGCCATTGAAAATTTTTCAAACAGAAATTGTCATCTGTTGCAACAGATTACTTATATGTTTTAAGATCTTTTTATTATTTGAAAGTAATTTCCCTTCCGAGATAAAAAAATAAAATACTAAGGCGGTAAAAAATATTACTTGGATAACTCAAAAATTTCCTTCTTGAGTAGTCTTATCTTGTCTTTTCAATGTCACCATCTCCTCATGCCACTCAAAGATATTAATGAATATTTAAAACCCATCTCTATAATTCTCTCTCCTTCATCCATAACTTAACTTAGCTCATCTCTCTATTTTAGAATTCCTTTTCTCTTCTCTTTAGGGTAATCACAATCATCTCCTTTTTCCTCTCTTTTCTCTCCTCTTTCGTGTGAGGATCCTTTTGGATCTCAACCGATCAATATCTTTTCTAGATTGAAATAGGTGTTCTGATCCTGTTGCTTTTTTGACATTGCAGGTATGGTTCAATATTGCTCTTTCCTTCTCATCTTCTTCTTTGTATGTTATTTAAATCAGATATTTGTATCTATTGTTTGTTACTTTGTTGGTGGCACTATTGTTAGGGGTGTTGGTGTTGTTGGGAGATATGGTGTTAGTGTTGTTGATGGTGTTGGGTCATATGGTATTGTTTATTTGTTGTTGCTGCTGTTGTTATTTTTGTTGATGGTGTTGCAATAGTTTTCTTAACTATTGCAACTGATGAATCGGCTGTTGGAACAGATAAAGCAACTGATGTAGGAAATCAAACCAATAGCAAAGTTGGTTTAATTTATTCTAATTGATGACCCATCTGTTGCAATATGTTATCTATCGGTGACCATAAATGCATCGTATGATGCAACAGATAACTCATCTGTTGAATAGAGAAGGAATTTATTGCATCAGATTGCTCATCTATCTCAGCAGATTGGTCATCTATCGCATCATATTAGTCATCTGTTGCAACAGATTCATCATCTTTCAGAATAAATTTTTCATCTGCCACAACAACTTTGTCATCTATCACAACAGGCGACACATCTGTGGTAACCAATTGATGACATATTTTTTCAGATTGATCATCTATTGCATCAGATTATTGTAATTTGTTGTATTCATTCAATTTTGTGTTACCCTTTTGTAATGTTCTTTTTGTTCTTCTCTTGTTTGATATCAAATATTTTTCTCTTGTTTGCAGATAAAAGGAACTGAAACTGGATCAACTTTTGCCCAACCAGCATTAAAGGCTAGAGTAAAGATGGGTTTGTAGGAAAAAGTTTCTTACAGATGGAACCACTTCATATGTGGGAGGTATGTATTACTGATCAACCTATCGTGAAAACACACATCCAGTACACTGAGTTTGTGAATGTTGGTTCTTTACCTATTAGGCGTTAATCCTTCAAATGAGATCCTGAATTTTATAGTTAAGTTTGTTAGGTCATAGTCAAGTTATTGGCAACAGTGTAAATATCCAGTAGTGTTGGACCGATTTTAAGGGTTCAATGGACTTTTGAAAGGCCTCCGAAGCCTCGCACTGCTGCAAACAAGAATAGAAAACTAATAAAAATTCCCCTGGTCTAAATTTATATAGATGGGTTGCATGAGGAGAATATTATAAAGTAGAAGGAGATTGGAAGAATACCTGTGCAGGAAGAAGAGGTGGTGGATAAGATCATATATCAACTCAGACCTTATTAAAGAAGAAACACAGGGTAGGAAGGAAAGTGTAACAAAATTGGCTAATGAAATTGACATGAAAAATAAAAAAACTGAATTAGCTGCAAGAGTGAAAGTGTATCCAAAAATGAAAATCCATCAGTCGTTCTTGAAAAATAAAAATGGTAAAGTGGATTGGAGTTGTGCACTTTTTTAGGGACTGTAACTAGCTAGTGTGGCCTGAATGAAGACCTACAAAGATGCAAGACGAGAACTCTAAGGAAGAAGCTTGGAGAACATAGAGAATTGGTAAGATTTCCAGTCAAGAATGAAACCTGAACCAATAACTCCTAAAGTAAAAATAAGGGATCAAGCCAAGGTGGCAATTTCTCAAGTTAAACTTGTATCCCATGCCTCATTTTTATGGCTCTGGTCTGGTCAAAGGCAGTGGAAACAACAAGGCATCAGATTTCTGCCTTACTTCAGACCTTTATATTTCTACTACCATTGACCTGATCAGAACCACAAACAGAAGGTATGGGATGCAAGTTAGACATCAGAAATTAACGCCTTGACTTGATCCCTTATTTTGACTTCTAGAGTTGTTGGTTCAGGTTTCATTCTTGACTGAAAATCTTACCAATTCTCTGTGTTCGCCAAGATTTTTCCTTAGAGTTCTCATCCTATATCTTTGTGGGTCTTCATTCAGGCCACACTCGCTAGTTGTAGTCTCTAGAAAAGTGTCCAGCTCTAGTCCTCTTTACTATTTTTCTTTTTCAAGAACGGCTAACGGATTTTAATATTTGGATTCACTTCCACATTTGAAGCTCATTCAGTTTTTTCGTATTTCAAGTCAATTTCATTGGACAGATTGGCTAGAAGTTCTTTACTTGCTTCCCTGTATTTTTTCTTTAATAAGGTTTGAGTTGATATATGGTCTTCTCTACCACCTTCCCACACATGTATTCTTCGAACCACCTTCTTCTTTATAATAGTCTCTTCGTGTAACCCATCCATATAAATTTGGACCAGGAGAATTTCTATTGGTTTTCCATTCTTGTTTGCAGCAGTGCAAGGCTTTGGAGGCCTTTCAAAAGTCCATTAAACCCTTCAAATTGGTCCAATCACTATTCGATATTTACACTTCCGCCAAAAACTTGGACCCTTCCCCAAACTTGGCACATAAACATAAGCAAAATCATCATTAAATTGTAACAGGGTATCGACCCCACCGTCTTGGAATCCTTCGGCCTTATCAGTTTGCACATATCAAACTAAACTGTAAAATGCAGGATCTTGTTTGAAGGATCAATGTCTAATCAATAAAAAATTGCATTCACAAAATCATTGTACTTTATGTGTGTCTGTCACGATAGCCTGATCAGTAATACATAACTCCTACATATGAAAGTGGATCCATTCATCTGCACACGCCTTATTCTTTAGACCCAATCAATGTCGGACAGTGTTTATTCTTCACTTCCCATCGTTAAGTAGTGTACAAGACCACGGAGGCTCAAAGGGTAACCATCTTCAATGACAAAGGACTACATGCCTGTCAATAAAAAATAAGTTCTACAAGTCGTGACTTTTCACCTTTTTTGTTTTTAAATCTGTTTATATAATAAAACAGTCACTAATTTGGATTAATTCCCCATCTTTCGCAACTGATGAATCAGCTGTTAGAAGAAATCAAAACATCTCCTCCAATAGATGGTCCATTTGTCACAACAAATAATCCATATATTGCAATAGATGTATCATCTGTTGCATATACAAACCATCTGTTGTAACTGATGGTAAAACTATTGCGGCAGTGGGTTATCTGTTGGGACAAATGGATGATCTATTGCAACAGCTCAATGATAATGGTTGTTATTAAGTCTCAAGTCTCAAACCATTTTGAAAAGGTGAGAAGTTAGAATGTAAAATAAAAGGCCACATCTTTCCACAAAAAACAAAAAGCCAGCTTTTGAATTTAATTAATACAATGGACCTGAACAGTCATGTCTTTTTGCCTAAATGATCTATTACAACAGCCCAGTAATAACGGCTGTTATTAAGTCTCAAACCGTTTTGAAAAGGTGAGAGGTTTGGATGTAAAAGAAAAAGTTGCGTCTTTTCACTGAATATAAAAAGGCAGCAGTTTGAATGTAATTAATACAATAGACCTGAAAAGTCATGCCTTTTTTCCTAACATATTCAGATTTAATCCTCTATAAATAGGTCCCTCCACTTTTATTTATTTCTTGCATCTTGTCTTTTTGGATTACATCTTAAAAAACTTCTCTTCAAAGAGCATATTTGTTTCTCGTTGAGGTAAGTTTTTTTGTATGTAAATCTACCAGTTTGTAGTATACATTGTATTACATTCGGACTCTTTTCTTTACTTTTGTGTTTACTTTTTTTTGTCAATTCATGTGTATTCTAGATATGGCTATACAAATTGGGACGTTGCAATTCTACAAGACACTGTCCGAGAACTTGAGTCGCAGGTTCACGACCTGCGATGGGAGTTGTCTGCCATGAGAGCCCGGATGATCATGGAGATTCGCAAACTTAGGAGGGCCTTACTGTTGCCAGTTGAAGATTGGTCGGTTAGTTATAATAATGTTGTTGCTGATTCAGCAGATTATCCATCTTTTAGAGAAAAACTTTCTCGTTTGATGGAACTGCATTGTGTTCTTCCAGCTAATGTCCATCTGTTGCCACAGATGGGTAATTTGTTGAAAATAATTGTCGTTTACTATATTATTTAGTTCATGTTTTGCCTCTTTTTATTGATGCACAAGTTATTAAAAAAGATATTTTATATATAATAAATGACAACATTACATTCATAATAATGAGTTAAATATATAAAAGTCCACAACAAACAACAACACAAGTTTTTGCAATTACAACGATCATGGTGGATTGCGATCCGGGCATATAGTTCTTTTGTCGCCAACGCACTTACATATGGAGCACTTGTTTCTTCTTGACAAAAATGATTCTCCAACTCCACGTTTTCTGATACAAGAATGACCAAGAACACACAAAAACATACACCAAAAATAGTCCCCAAGTTCAAGAGAACCGAGGACCCTTTAGTGACCACACTTGGATTCAAGAACAATAATAAGAACATGAGAGAATAAAGTGCTTAACACCTATTGGCATCCAACAATACCAAACCATATTAACAACAATCGGATGAAGAACAACAATATTATAACAACAAGAACAATACGGTTTACAATACAAGACACCACCAACGGTTATAACAAAATAAAGATAGAAAGATAGGCAAATGAAAGGTATAATATTAAGAACCCAAGATCTTATTCCAGTCTTGGACCCTTAACACTACACACAACTATCACATATCTATTAAAATGGACACAAGAGAGGTGTCCACCACCCAAGCACCAACATATCATGGAAAATGCAACACACAAGTGATTCCACACTTGTGAAATGCCCTAGTTTTGGTTGGACTCTCTCTCACTCTAAGAGAAGCGTTCTTTCAATCATAATAATCAACTAAAGAACTAGAAACCCTATAATATTCTATTTATATTACATTACAAAATAAGAGACAAAAGACTAAGGGGCCCTTTCATTAATGGGCTCCAAACCGCCCATTGAGTGCACTTTAGGGGCGGGTTTGGGCCTTCTTCACACTTGGGCTTGTGAAACCTTTTAGGTGATCTTAAAAATACTCAAAAAGTGTCCAAGGTCATGATCGTACTCGTATCAGCTCCTCCTATATGACTTTCTTCCTGGTTTGATAGTGCGTGGGTCAATATATGGGGGAGGTATTAATCTCTCCAAAAGCTCTACAGGAACAACCCAAGATTCTTCGGGAGGCACCAGAGTAATATGCCTACTATAAGCCATTTATTTCACCAAATAATATTGAGAGGAGTGCTCATAAATTTTAGGTCCATATTTTGGGCCGTATTGAGCTCGAAGCACTGCCATAGCATGTGGACAGGGTATTTCGTCTAAGTTAAAAACTCTGCACGTACAATATCTTGTTTGAAGATTGATCGTGGAAACATCACCATGACCATTGATACTGAACTTGTAATCTTCTATTTGATGAGATAATAACCTATTTCCCAGACTAATGTTTATTGATATTATTTTTTTGATTTTTAGAACAAATGGGGTTCTTTTATTGCCCTCTTACTTCACACACCTTTCGTTAAAAAATTGGCCATACTTCTTGTTTATTATTTGAAATAGAGCCTTGATAGGAAATTCTCTTTCATTGCCAAATAATGAATTTACTCATTCAGCTATGTTTGATGTTATAATATTGTACCTATACAAAAGAATCACTTAGTACGACATCATACTAAACTTGTAAATCAAACAAGACATTAAATTCATAAGAATGTACCTATCTGCCAGAAGAAATACCCTGCTCTATCTCTCGAAATAGACACTACGAGATATTCTGCTGCCTTGGGATGCACATCTTCTATTTGATTGAAATGGTCTAAAAACTCCTCTCTACTATATGCTTTAGGTTCTCTATAAAAAAAGGTCACAACTTTTTTGTTGTGATAGTTGGTCCGAATGTTCTCTCCAAGATGCTTGATGTAACAACCAAAATAAGCTAAAGTGTAGAAAATTGAACCCATCTTTGGAATACTTGGATGCCTATCCGAAACAAAGTATCTTCGACGCAGCATCGCAGTTGTTCAAAAAAATCCATAAGAGGCATCACATTCCTTGTCCGCTACACAAAAAGCGACCGGAAAGATGTGATTCTCCGCATCCTATGCCACCGCCGCTAGCAGAACTCCACTATACCTGCTCTTCCAGAATGTACCATCGATGGCTATGCCTTTTCTCAAATATTGAAAACCTTGAATACAAACACCATAGGATTAAAAAAAGTACTTGAACCTTCCATTTTCATCAACATGCAACATCATCTTACTTACGGAATTTGTGGACTCAATCATGTAACGGTAGGCATCCAGGACTGCATACCCATGCTCGTGTGTTCCCCTAACCAAGTCCTTGGAAATCCCCATGGCTGTATATATCTTCCAATAACTAACCAGGACACCCAATTGCGTATGGAGTTGATTGGCCATAACCCTTGTAGAAGGGCCTTTGCCATCGAGGAAACTATTCTTGAAATATTCACCGAGGACCTTTGATGTGGCATGAGGATTTTGGCCTGAGATGTGCTCCAAACCACATGTGTGATAATTTTCATATTTATGAATGACGAATCTATCAAAACTTACGTACTTCACCTCTCTCAACCACCACTTGCAGTTTGAAGTAGCACATTTGTAGCAAAAGACACTACTCGAATTAATCACCTTCTTTATTCTGAAATCTTTTTTCAAGAAAGAAATTAACAAAGTGTTAGATAGTTCTTTCTTGTCCTTGAATGACATTCCATTGAAAAAGTTGGTTCCGTCATCTTGAAGATTAACAGACTGTGTCGATCGAGAAGAACTGCCCATCGTATTGGTCGCATCAACGGGCGTAGGTATTTGATCATCATCTGGAATATTCATGTCTAGATCATTCAACCTATCATCAAAGATGTATTATTATTGTTATTCTTCTACATTTTGTTTCTCATTCTCTCTCATCTTTTCAACCGCGTACACCCTTAACACCGGCCTGGATGAATCACTAAGATAAGCATGCAACCGATCCTAATTGGTTATCTTGAAAGGTAGTACCCTCTGATTTTCAAAGGAGTTGTTCATGTAGATGATGACGAGTTCTTTTGATTGACAATTCAGTCCATGATAGTTGATGATTAAGTTCACAAAATCATTATACAAAACATCACTTTGGACTGTCATAGCTATCATTTTTAGCATTTCACCCTCCTTTCAATGCCATACATGTCGATTGCTCTTCTTGGTCCATTGACCATGACAATCCACCCCGATTGTTATTGATCCCTCCATTAGTGGTACCTAAATAAGTCATTTGTTAAAAAAAGTTAATAGTAATTTCATAGTGCCGTACATAAATCCCAACAGATGTGTAATCTATTGCAACTGGTGAAAAATAAGTTGCAACAGGTAAGTGATCAGTCACAATAGATTACTTACCTATTGGGATTCATGTTACGCTTCTGAAGCTGATTTCAACAGATGAGTCATCTGTTGTAACAGGTGAATCATATATTGCAACAAACTATATATCTGTTGCAATAAATGAAGTGCCTGTTGGGATAGAAGTTACAGTACTAAGGCACCTTTGAAGCTGATTCCAACAGATAAGTGACATGTTGCAATAGATAATTAACCTGTTGCAACAGATGACTTACATGTTGCAACAGACGACGCGTCTGTTGAGCACGTGACCTAAATATGCCACAAATTTTATAAAGTGACAAAAATATGCCATCAAAGTAGAAAGTAACCAAAGTTGATTTGGTGCACTTTCTTTGTTCACCATATCATATTTTCTCTAACGTTTGCAACTAATTGAGTCAAAAGTGAATGATGCACTTTTTTGGTGCATCATTCATTTTTTTTATATGGTGCACTTTTGTTGTGCACCATATGAAAAAAACATATATAGTGCACAAAAAAAGTGCATCGTCCATTTTTTTTAATATGGTGCACAAAATAAGAGCACCATTGTTAAAAAAATCTCACCCTTACTCTACCCTACCCTTCATGTTGTTCCTCATCTTCTTTCTAATTAAAAACCCTTCTCTGATGGTCCTCCCTCCCCTTTTCTAAAGCTTATTCGATGGTCCCCCCCTTCCCTCACCCTAGTCCATTTCACTTGAAAAGAAAATAGTTAATCATCCTTCAACAATGTGGGGTAACAACATGGAGGGCCTTTGAATTAAAAAATCAGCTTCTCTGCTTCAGTTGGTATGCTAACTTCTCTATTTATTTTTATTTATTAAAAAATAGCATTTTGTGACTGTTTATTGCATCAAATATGACAATGCTGGTTCATTTTAACTATCTTAGTTTTGTAGATAAAGAAATTGCATAGGAAATCTCATTGCATAAACAACTGAAACTATTTTTTGCTTATTCTAATTAGATGAACATAAGATATATTTCCAATTGACTCTCTTAGAAATTACTAGATGAAACTTTCTTGGAGGAATTCTTTATTGAATCCATTAAAATTTAAAAGACCACTTATGTGAAAGCATAGAAGCCAGAACAAGATTACTTTCGAAAGCCATATAAAAGCAACATTGCCTTCACTTTGCGTCCTTCAACCAGATGCTCTACTTCTTTCAACACTTGAATATTTTCACCCTTTTGTTTTGACCTTGACACCTAGCATGAGTGAATTGAATGCAAAATTAGAGAGTAGATACTTCACACCATATGTAACATGGTATATTCACTTCGTTATACAGTAAAGTCATTGAACTTTACTCATTTTAACAGAAGACATTGACCCATCTAACAAAAGTCTATAACAGAAGTAGATGTACTCACATAAGTTACGACGTTTAATTTATGTTTATCTTTGCTTGGAAGTGGGATAAAAAATTCTATGGGATATCCTTACTTATCCCACCCACGTATCAAACACCCCCTAATAGTATATAAATCTGGTTACTTATTTATTTATTCCGGTCAACCAATCAATGCTTATTAAATGACCTACAATTACCTAATGAAATGTGCTACAATTATAGAAGGAGCCATTGGGAAGTGAGATGTGAAGATGGTAAATGTGTGGGAGAATTAACAAAATGGACTATTGCTATATCTCTACCAAATTCATCTTATCAATTATATCGTAGACATAGAAGCAGTTTATATTCTTGAAGTTACGAGTTTATATCTACTATTTATTGCAATTAATTAGCAAATAAATTTATACTTCGCGTTAAAAGTGATGCATCTTCCCCTGCGTAGAAGTTCAAGAACTAGACTAGAACTATATTGCACCTTACTAGCTGTAACCAAATTTAAGGTTTGAGTTGGTGTGTCTTAATGCTTCAGGCATTGTTGATTGTTGGGGTTCATTTGTTTTCTTTTGGTGTAATGCGCTAGGCAGAAAGAGTAAATCTAATAGATTTGAAAATTAAAGTTGATGATAATCGATGTATTATAGGTGAATTCAGCCAAGTATTAAGGAGGTAACATGTTAAACCAACATCACAGTTTAAATAAAGTTATTTCCAACATCCTTCCTGCTACTTTGTAAATTCTTAGTATCTTCGAGTGTATAGTTAGATGTCTATGCAAATGAAATGTCTATTTAACTTATGAGGGACAAAAACATACTCTTTAGTACTGGATAAGACTTTGTTTAGACACCATTACTTAACTTTGAGTTGGAGTTGTTTTATTGAGGTTAAAATTGTGCTTTATTTTCCTCTAGGCAAGCATTTATCGGTAGGAGAACAACATCATTGATCTGTACATTTTGCTCTTAGATACACTGGGTAAACAAACATTTTTTCCACATTGATTGATAACTTCTTGAGGCATTAAAGTGCCTATATATATATGAGTAATTTCATAAATATTTATGTTCTTGTTTACAGTCTTACAATAGAAACTATACCTTTCCACCGAGAGTACAGTACTTCAAATCATAAAGAAAAGATATATTACAAGAAGGTAATTTAAGCAGTGTCTCTAATGTTTAATTCACAAAACTTGCACTACTTCATGTTAGAAGATTTGGTTTTGGAAAATATTCTAGGATGTAAGTTGTATTTGTAATTTGGCCAGTGTTTATTTTTTTAGTTCAAACTCATAGGGGATAAAGCATAAATCAAGATCTATATGCTATATTATTAGCATAACGATGTTTTATGTAAACTCTATGTAACAAGGTTAATATTTTAATATTACATGCTTGGGTTTGATGTTAGTCCTATTGAAATTTGGTGTACAGGTAATATATTATGCATCAAATCTTGCATCCTGGACCCTTTGATGGGTCATTACTTACTTTACAGGCGATTCATAGGTCACAAAGATTGTGGAAAAGGAAGCTTCATTGTAATGAGACTGTCTGTCTCAAAATAATTGATGTAGCATGGGCAATTTTTAAGAAACCCCCCATCAGCACGTTATAGAGTATATTTCCATGGCGGAGTTATGGTACATTGTTAGGGTAGGTAAGATACATCTCGATCACAAGCTTGTCACGGCCATGACTGAGAGGTGGAGGCCAAAGACGCACAATTTCCACCTACCCTTTTGGAGAGGTCACTTTGACCTTGCAAGACATCCAAATTTTGTTTGGACTCATGTTGAGGGAAATGTTGTGACATATCAAGATCTAATGAACCGTAGTTTAGATTGGGCTACATTACTACAAGATTTTAATGGCTTCACTCCTGCACCAGGGGATTTTTTAGAGACTAGCCGTCTTTACATATGTGCATTAGTCGAGTATATTCAGCAACAGGCTGTTCAAGATCCCATTACAGATGATACTCCTGATGATAGAGTTTAGATGATTTCTCGACTATATATGTTATTGATTTTAGGAGCTATCCTATTCCCGAATACATCAGGGAATTGCTTAAGTTTACGGTTCTTGTACTTTCTTGTTGATCTCAACGAGATGAGGACCTACAACTAGGGCAGCGTTGTTCTAGATTATCTTTACCATTGTCTTTGTCAGATATATATTGAAGGGAAAAAACATAAAGGATTCATTCTACTCCTCCAGGTATCTCATTTTATTATGTTAGCTTCAGTTCGATTATTCGTTACTTTGGTTAACACTGACTAATATGTAACATGTAGATATGGACTTAGAAGAGGGTCCTACCTTTTTTACCAATGCCAAGAGGTATTAATAAGGTTGATCCATTGATTCCTTATGGTATAAAGTGGATGTGAGGGGTTAAGCGCAATACAGAGACACACCACGCCCTAGTCCCCGTGAAAGATTAGCTTGATCATTTGACGTCAAAGCAGGTATGTTTCTTTATGTTCCGGCATATTAAGTTACCTTATTATGTATCGTGTCGTGTTGGTCATATTTTTAGTGTGAACTCTATTAGTTTTCTTAGCAACTAGTAGTATGAACTCTTGTTTGTATGTTTTCAAGCAACATTGGGGTATGTTTGACTCGTATATGCAACAAGTGATCGATCGTCTATAGAAAGTTTTTGAAAACTGATCAAGCAGTTGATTGATAGATGGTTTGTATTTAGTTAAAGTACAATCACAAATTTCCTTTTTTTCCCTCTATCAAGTATGGAATATAGGAATATTCTTAAACAGTATATGATATATTCTAAAAAACACCTTACTAGCTAATTATTAAGGAAAAAATTAGTTACTCAGTTTGGAAATTGTTTCTTCTCCTTCCTTTCTTTGATTCTTTTTTCTTTTCCAGTGATTCTATTTTGGTATATGGTCTTTTTTTCCACCCAAAAAGGATAAATAATGTTCCCACTTACCCTCTTCTAAAATTTCATCTCCACAATGCCATATAAATAGAAATGGAGGGAGTATTATCTTTTAAAAGTCTAGCCAGTGGATCTTTTATGAAGAATAGTAGTGAGACGATTGCAGGACCGCAAACTAGTCCCATACGATGTAAAATTGTGCATATTACACCATGTACAAGTTTAAACTATTAGAAAATGAACACTTATGTTTATTTGAAGTGGTCTCTTAGGTGAATCAAAAGTAAAAGGCATACATAATACTGATGAATTTTTATTCTATCCACTTTTGGAATATTTTGTGTCTTAGGTGTGATGAGCTAATTACCTCTGAAAGTCTACCACAAAGTAATGGTTTTGCTCTTGCTAGTATCATTCCCCTCTCTCTGCCTAATTAAATTAAAGAAAAAAGGAACATGTTAATCTTAGATTGCATTCTCTCATCTCGGTGTTATCATTGCTGCATGGAAAATAGTTTTCTTTTGTTTTAAATCTACACTCAATTTTTCTTTGTTTTATATCCATTCTCATTTTTTATTAACTATTTTTTTATTTAGTTTGTATGGATACCTTATCATGACATTCTTCATACCTTACCTCCTTGTTGCACAACTGGTGAGCCAATGTGGCAAACGAGGGTGCCGATGTAATGTTTAGAAGTCATAGAGTGGCACCCAACTGACAGAGTGATGCGATAGTTCGAGTTTTCACAACATATTCCATAAGCTCCTCTATGGCTAGCTGGCCATACTAGGCATGATGGTCGATCTACAGTAGACCAAGATTTCATTTCAGAGCATATGCATTGTGTTGGTTTGTGGATTCATTGACAGCCTAGATTTGTGGTGGTACATGACAATGCCAACTTAAATGCCTATATGGGATGGTATTTGTAATACGATCAGTTGTTATTGGACAACCCTAATCTCAGCAATTCTAGATACGTGGTGATTGCTCTTGCATATGAGGCAATGCGTAGAGGCCTTCACCAGATGTATGATAAGGCGTTACTATGGATGGAGAGACCAGAGACTAGAGTTCAGGGAATTGAGATTGCTAATGATATTAGAAGGATCTCTGAGCAGGAAAATCAAGGCTTGTAGGGGCCCATAGTTCCGAACGAACAATATCAGCAGCCACTCGAGATACATGGAGAAGATGGGGAAGGACATGGACTTGGATGTGCACATGGATGTGGACGTGGTGATGCGGCGGTGTGTAGAGGAGGACTTGGTTATGGACGTGGACGTAGACATGATGTCCTCATACACGAGGGAGTAGGTGACCCTATTGATGACCTTATTGGACATTATGAGCCAGAGCCTCAGGTAGTGGCAGATGATGACCCTGTTGGACATTATAAGCCAGTTCGTTCGCGGCCTTTTCATCCATCACCGTTGATGCCAGGTTGTTCATCCATGCCTGAGCCGCATAATTTCCCCACATATGTTGCACCTTCTTGAGTTGATAAACCCAACCGACAGTCATATTACGATATGCCTTCTCGAGACCTGACTTGTATCTATGTTTGAGTTTTGGCTAACTAGAATTTAGAGATATGGCGGTTAGTATTAACAATGACTTCATAAAAAAAATTTATTTTTGCTTTTTCATTATCTAATTTTTTTTCTAACAGTAAATTATTAATAAGTCTTAGGATTTGCTTTGCTCATCATCATCCATTCCGGTTCATACCTCTGACATGGATGCATCTGATGGACCAATGGATATTACGGAGGATACACGAGTAATTATTACAATATATGCACTAATATTCATAATTACCTTGAAATTATTTATTTATGTGTAATTATTTTTTGTAGATTCTGGCACGTAAGAACAATCATAAAAATAAGCATTGTGCTGATTAGGTTGCTGCTATAAAGAGGAGGGACAACAGAGATGGAGACTATGCTGCGCATGGGAGGTTCAGGCCATGAGCGTTAATACGAAATAGGTGTTGTGGCATGTAGTTGTGTTGTCCGTTTAAAAATAAAACTAATTTTTTTTTTGAATACTTCTTTGTACATACATGACTTTGTGACTTCTTTTGCAGTTGAAAGTTGTAATATATATATATATATGTCTGAATATTTTATGTTCAATTTATCCTTAAAATCATGGTGTCTTAAAGTTGGTGGTGGTGGTGGAGACTTGTAATATTTTGTTGGTGAAGGCGACTTGTATGCCACTTTGGAAGAAAGTATGCCACTTTGAATACAAGAGATCTCTGGAGATTAAACAAGCAGGAACAAAACTTGCCACCAAAATAGATTTTACTTGTTTTACATTTTGTATTAATCAATACTGTAACACCCCGATTTTCTGAATCGGAATGCTACACGGTGCTCATGACCCCGAAGGACCATAAGATAACCCATGACTGATATCTGTACCTGTATACTGCATAATATATCATAAAATGCAGAAACATGAACATGAAAGGCCATAAGGTTCAAACTGAATAAACGTCTAATAACAAAATATCTGAAAAGGTATAACAATACCAAAATAAGTCATAAATACTGAAAATAATGAGATCTGAATATCTAATCTGACATCTAGTCTGAAAGCCTCTAACTGAACTGAATAAGGATTTGAAGGAACATGTCTCCAACTAACTCCATCTAGCAACTGAATAGTAAATGTAGCAATAATCATATCGTCCTCGAATGAGAAGGACTCACTGCCAACTCTGAACATTGGAATGCAACTGCTGATTTGGAGCTCGTGCCTCTGAACCTATGGTGTAACATAAGAGAAAGCACCATAGCGCAAATGCATCAGTACGTCTGAATGTACTGAGTATACGAGGTAGGCTAAATGCAAAGGGTTATATGCACAAACAATACTGACTAATATGAACGTGAGAATACATACATGCATACATAACTGTAACTGAACTCATGGAGATACTGACTACTGAGTCTGAATACTGACAACATGAGTGTACTGATACTGAGATACTGAATAGATAAATGACTATTTCTGACAGTTCATATTATGAAGAACTGGTCTGGTTGACTATGTCTGACAGTCTTGAAGCTGAATACTGATATCATGAATTCTGATAACTGATATGACTGATACATGAGTTCAGAAAATTAATATAACTGATATAACAGTGATGATCGGCCTAACCGATGTAACTGATACTGAGCGACTGTATCTGACAGTCTAAGTTCTGATGGAACTATCTGAGTTTTATTTTATATGGAGTAATTGAATTTGAGATCAGTCCTATCTAGCGGGTGATCTTTAAATCTGATGATTCTGATACTGTTTAACTATAGTTGAGATCAGTCATGTCTAATGGGTGATCTTGAAGTCTATTTATAATGATAAGCATTGACTTCATCTAACAGTACTGAATCTGTACTACTGAACTGAGTTGACTGTATCTGACAATCCTGAATCTGTAACTGAAATTGTGGGATGTGTTCATCTAACCGACATGCCCCAAGCTAAGCTGACTGGGGTCCAATCTCTTCCCTGACTGGAAGGGTGTCAGTACCGCGCCACTAGTAAAGACATCTGCTGTGGAGTTAGTCCTAATCTAGCAGGTGACTCCTGGGATCAGTCCTATACATATAAATATGCTAATGGGTGACCCCTGAGTATGTCAGTCCTATCTAATGGGTGACATCTCGTACCTACGCTGGCTACATAGTTCTGGAACTTAGGGATTGCTTCTAAGGATCTCAGTCCTAATCTAGCGGGTGAGTCCCCATCCCTAGGCTCACTCGGTGCTGAATCCTACTCCCATCTAAAAGAAACTGAACTAAATAACTGGGTTGAACTGAATAACTGAACTGATTAGCTGAACTGATACTGATTAACTAGACTGATACTAGCGGTATTGTTTAGAGAAACTAAACTAAGTTTACTGGATTCCGATGACTTACGGAATGTACTGAGTTCTGAGGACTGGTTGAGAGTACTGAAATTACTGAGATTGACTTTGAATATTGAGGTTACAGATATTACTGAGTACTGAGATCACTGAGATTACTGAGGTTACTAGATTTTCCTGAGTCACATGACTGACTGAATTCTATAGATGATGGCTTGACTGAGAGTATCGTGATAACATGACATGGATCTAGGCGCACAACTATATTTTTGGGTACGAAAACCCCAAGGACTCGATGGAAGGAAACTAACACAACATGAATGACTTAATCATAAGATTGGAGTCCACAATTCACATTGTCATAAGTAGGGGATATTATACTTCATGTATTTCTTCAACATCTTAAGCATGGTAGGGAGTGCATGGATATATTTCATGTACATATAGTATATCTCCATTATCATACATGCTTCATACCACAACAATAGCAACACATCAATAGCATGGAATTTATATTGAAGTATATAGCTAACATGGACTTGTCATTTAGATATCATGGAACCATGTAAACATGAATTTCTAGCATCCTAAGCATTTTATCAAACACCTTGCATGCATAATATTGAGCATAGGTGTACTTAACAAATTTAGTAATCTTGAACCACCCAAATTCATGGGTTTCCAACTAACCTATTCACATGATTCATGAAAAACACATCAAGACACAACCTTGAATCCAAACAACAATCATTAATATGAATATAGTCATAAAATAACAAGGAAATCACAATTTATAATTTAAAACATGATTCTTGAGCTCCATGGATGAAAGGGACCCATGGATGAACACTACGCATACCTTAGATTAAGAATTCGTGAAGATTGACGGCGAAATTTTCTTGAAATAGACTCTTCTATGAAAACCCTAGGGCTTGTTCTTGAGAGTTTTGATCTTGAGAGGAAACCCTAATCTTGTGGTTGAGAGTGTATGAGAGAGCTTTTTGAGTTTTTTAACTAAATATAATGGAAGATAAGACTCTCCTTGAGGGTTATAAGTCATGGGAAGTGAAGGAAAAAGATCAAAATACCCTTAATTAAACGTCCCTCAATTGCTGGAAAAATATACTTGACGCCATCCATGACAGGCCGTCAGGTCCGTGATAGGCCGTCACGAATGGTCGTCACAAAAGGGTAAAAATTCTTGATTTTCTGCCCAGGGCTGACGACGTCATCAGAAATGTCGTCAGAATGTGAAGACGTCGTCAAAAAGGTCGTCAGAAACGTGATAGCCTGTCAGAAACGTTGTCACCGTTTTCCAGCTTGACATGCTTGAATAAAATGGGGATAACTCTTTGCTCCGATATTGTATTTAGGCGAAATTGGTATCGTTGGAAAGATAATTCAATTATATATCTGTTGATAGGTCATGAGATCAAAAATTTCAAGTATAATGAGAGATATACTCGTTTGAAGTTGACTATACTAATATCCTTCTCAAGAATTCAATCGGTAAAGAATGTTTTGATTCGTCTGATAGCTGGGAGTTATTTGAAGCCTTAATATACATCTAACTTACTCATAAAACTATAAAAGAACCATGATAGTACTATGCATGAGCTTGGTACATGGCTCTAATAGTGGTTTGGATTTTTTGGGGTATTACAAATACATGAAACAAGTTGGTGTTTACAAAATAGAACAGAAAAATAAATGTGCAAGTAATATGGTTTCATTCTGTACTTCTCTACATGATTAATATGGTGAAAATTATTAGAATCTCTAAATATTATCTCTCTTCCTTTCTATACTGATATAAACTTCATTGTGTTATGGCAATCTCCACATACTCGAAGATTTCTGAATATCCTAATAGGTTTTTGTTCAGATGTGCTAATAAGACCAAAGGCCATAGCAATTTTCTCACCGTGTTGGAAAAGATATTTCTCCTTTTGTTCATCCTCCACCTCAAAATTATTTGATAATTAACAAAAATAAATAGTTCAAAATAGGTTAACAATTACTCCCTCCGTTTCAAAAAGAATGACCTATTTGATTTGACACGGAGTTTAAGAAAATAAAGAAACTTTTAAATCTTGTGGTGTTAAATTAAACATAAGTCAAATGTACCAAAATGCCCTTCAATCTTGCGGTCTTAAACATGTCATGTGAAAAGTTAAAATTAAAAAATTGCTAAAAAGATAAATGGGTCATTCTTTTTTAAACGGACTAAAAAGAAAAGTAGGTCATTCTTGTTTAAACGAAGAGAGTATATATTTTAGCCCACTAAATTACAATTATTTGATCACACTAAATCGAATATATATTGCTTTAATCAGCAGAGAAATACTATTATATTCGTCAAAATACAACATCATACGTAGACTAAATCAAAAGTTATACTAATTGTCTTTTTATCTAAGCGAGCCGTAACTTTACCGTCAAACACACACCAATGAAATTAATTCTCTTTCAATGGCATAAAATGTAAATGAACATCATCACATTACATATCAAACTAATACTCAAAATTAGCTTTAAGATCCTTTTACTCTTCAGCTCCCATTGTTGTTTGTTGGTCTTCTTCAACAAGCCCAAAATCACAACATTTGCTTGACGTGGAAATTCAGGATCATACCAATCAAAAAAGTTGCAACAAGTACGAAATGGAGACTGCAGTTCATGGAAAATAAAGTTTAAAAATTACTTAATAAGAAAAATATGATAAGAATTGAAAATATAAATGTTACATACAGCATAATGAATACAACCAATGAATCTATGTCCGGGATTGTCATCCGACCATGAAATTCTAACAATTGAAGGGGACCACATGCACAAACAAGCCTCCTATTATAATTCATGGAGCAATTGAAGGAAGGTGATAGAGGAAATTGAAGGAAAATTATTTTGAGAAATATTGAAAGTAATGGATGAGAAATATATGCACATTCTACTGTGGTCTCCTCTGACGTCTTTGATTGATAAAAAAAATTATAAATAAACCTTCTTAAACCTACAAGCTACATAACGCACATAATATGTGCACCTTCTACGGTGGACCCCTCTTTTGAAAGACTGACTGACGTCTTTGATTGATAGCACAACTTTATATGACACATTCTGAAACCTACAAGGTACATATCACACATAATATGTGCACCTTCTACTGTGGACCCCTCTTTTGAAAGACTGACTGGCGTCTTTGATTGACAACACAATTTTATATGACACATTTTGAAACCTACAAGCTACATAGCGTACAAAATATATGAACCTTCTACTGTGGACTCATCTTTTGACTAACTGACTAACGTCTTTAATTGACAGCACAACTTTATAAATAACATTATGAAATCTACAAGCTACATAACACACAAAATATATGCACCTTCTACTGTAGATTCCTCTTTTGACTGATTGACTGTCGTCTTTGATTGACAGCACATAACTTTATAAATAACTCATTATAAATATAAAGAATAATATTACATCTTACAACACATTACACAAAGCTTCAATGAGAAGTTGGTTTGATATTAGACGAATAAAAAATGAGGGAATTTCAAAGAACCCTGCTAAAGTATATGGGTGCTATACTGATTTCTCGAAAAAAAAATGGTATGGTCGTATTCGTCCATTATAAAATAAACCTCTTTCTATTTATCATGATTTATAAATTGTTGGACTCATCATTGTCGGAGAAACATACTCCTCTAAAGCTGAAGATTTTATTATTTGGGGAAAAACACTTCAGTGGAATCAACTATATTTAAAATGGTGTGATTATGAGGTGTTTTATCGGTGGCATAGTTTGATCGTTTCGCAGGCACTGTCCGCGACATTTCAGATCTGTAAGTTCAGGGATGAAGTACAAGTTAGCGAACACTTGAATAAGGAAATATCATAAATAGAAAAAGCATTAGAGTTTTTTCATACATTAGATGATCTTATCTATCTAGGAGAGGATGAAGAGGACCACTGGAAACTACTTGAAGATCAGAGGCTACATCGAGATTCTACCTATCCGGTATGTTCAATTATTAACGAATGGATAGGCCTTCAAAAATATTTACCCCAAACATTAGATTTTGCAATGCCATATTGTTGTATAAATCAATTGCTTTTTGTTGAGCCAACACAACAAACTACTCCACATTGGAGTTTAGATCCTAGTGACAAAGATGAAGTCGATGTAGTTCCTAAAATTGATGATGAAGAAGATATGTAATTTTTAACATTATACGTTATTTACCACTAAGGTGTTATAAAAATTTAAAATTCCATCTCACAATAACACACTTACACCATTCATTAACTTGCAAATACGTAATACAATAACATATAAAGCAATTCACAATAAGACATACAATTAAAATTATCTCCTAGACGTACTATCACCACCGGAGATATTTGCTGCTCGATATGCATTAGCATTACGCTCTCTCAATGGAAAATTGTGCTTATCATGTCCTGGTTGTTTGCAAGTAGAGCATTTTTTAGAAAGACTACTTTGTGAAACATCCATTTCATTGAGAATACGTGTGGTGGACTTAACCTTTACTTTGCACAAAAAAAAAGTATTTGCAATCATGAAAAATGGGCTTTCTGGCCAATAATCTTCGTCACCAAGTGGAACCAACTGCCCAGAGTAAGATTTTTTGTACCAAGCCACAGAGAATTCAAGTGCAATGTAATCCCATGCAGGATTTCCAACAAATTTGAACACCCTAATGACATGAGAACATGAAAAGTGATTTGATTTCCATTTACCACCCTTTCCATGATGGGAGTTGAAAGTCCTCACTTCAAATATATTATCTGTTACAAGATAATTTTGGATACTGTGCATCGATGCCTTTTTTCTGTATTCCTCAAATTTTTTGAATGGATTTGGTATCCATTTTTATTTGTTAGCCAATAATTGTTTTGCATACTTTGATCTCTGAACAAAATGGTCCACAATCATGTTGTATGACTATTTGACCATGTAGTCACTGGTAGGCCTCTAGTGGATTTTAGCATGTCATTAAATGACTTAGATCTATTTGTTGTGAGCATGCCCCATCTCCTCCTGTCATCCTTGTGCATGGTCCATTTTTCTAAGTCGATATTCATCAACCACTCGTATGCTGGAAAGTGTGTCTCCTTGATCAATTCCATTTGTAACAAGAACTTTTTCTCTTGGGTAGCAGTTGCAGCATCCCATAGTAGATTATTCATTCGGACACTTTTGTAAGCCCTCTGATAATTGGCCTTCAAATGCCTTAAGTAATAACGGTGAAAGGCAAAAGGAACTTGCCAGTTATGCTCTGTAGAGACACTTCCAGGTATGCCGTGATGTCAGTAAGATATCAACGTAATACCTTGACGACCACGCACTACATGTTGATGCAAATCGCTAAAAAACTTGATCCATGTATCAAGACTTTCATTCGTTGCTATGGAAAAATCCAAAGAAAAAATAGAGTTATTGCCATCCGTACCAACTGCAATCAACAACTTGATATCATACTTACCATATATATGTGTTTCGTCTATTGATATCACCAGTCGACAATAACGAAAGCCATCAAGACATAGCTTAAACGTCCAAAACACATAATTGAAAATACATTCATTAACTCCCTCATGGTGTTCGAATCGTCATTCATCGATAAAGCCTGGATTGAAATATTTCATAGCAACGATGTACCTTGGTAATTCACGAAATGAACCCTCCCAATTTCCATAGACTTGTTCAAAGGCACGCTTTCATCCAAAATATGTCTTTCGTCGACTAATTATTTTGCGGTACTTATTGAGAACGGAGATTTGACATTCTTTGATAGGATACCTATGAACAACAACACTTAATAATTATAAACAAAAAGATAAGTATTTTTTTATAGTCAAATGAACTCGATAAGAATTAGTACTTCAGTGTTTTTCATTATACGGCACAAGAACAGTTGCAATCATGTCTATCCAAATTTGTGTGAGCTCCGCGACAATCACCTATATTACAAGTGTGTTCGTCGATGTATTTTTCAATTTTCTACAAGTTATTACTACATCCTTAGTAGCACAAAGTTTGAAAGAACAACCTTGATCTACACGTTTGCAACAAATTCTGAAGACTTCTTTTCCCGACTTAACAAAAAAAAAACTCCCTTCCTTCTTTAATATGATAGAGTTTAACCACTCGTTGTAGATCTTTTTTTTATTTGAACAACATCTGACTAGCAAAAAAAAATTATTATTTAAAAAATTAGTCGGTTCATGCCACACACCTACAGGGACAAAAGCATTTTCATGCATATCCACAAACACATCGGGTCCTTCCTGAAAATGATCAAGAAATGAAATTTCATTAGAATAAAAATGGGGGTCTATTATTTGATTATGACATTAGTGGCGGTCTTTGAATTGATGTCCGTAGAATTGATTCCTATTGAGGATAAGGGCTCATGCACATGGATCTTTGTTCAGAATTGAACCTCACACCATCATCAGTCGATGACGAGTCATAGGGGCATTCACCTCCATCGGCATTATTGGGCGCACTATCATCACTCTGTGATAATTCACCATAATTTGCTTGATCACCATTTTCAATATCTACTGGAACAACATGTTGATCTCGCATGACATTATCCCTGTATTTTATATAGTTAAATATTTTCAATATATTTCAAAAAAATATAAATTAATATAAGCTCGATTATATTTTTCATACTGATAATAGTCGATAGCATGAAAATTCAATGATAAAGGAATATTTGAAGATGTTCCAGCATTTTCCATCAATTCAAGCTGTGATGATTGACCATAATTATAATCTCGTCCAAAAAATTCATCATTATTCATCTCACGCAGAGTTAAACTCCTAAAAAAAATATAACAAACATATGACATAACAAATGTTTAACAAAGCAGTGATAATAAAAATCATTAATAATAACATGAATTCATGGACGTTACCGGTCACTTTTATTCAAAGTTTCGTTCAGATCGGGTATTGAAGATTGTGTTGTCATGTTACCCGACATGATGTATTGAGAAGCATTCATATCAAAAAAATTACTATAATGAGTTAAACGGGCATCACCAACACTAGTTGAATTCTCAAGTTGTGTATAGACATTCGTCTGTGCAGGAGAGTGAGCACGATGAGTCGTCCGCTCCTTATTAACATAAACTTGAAGAATGTTTAGCTTTACTTGACTGGCATAATCACAAGGAGCCCTTAAAAATTTAGTCAATGACTCATCGTCACTGATAATCCATTTCCCATAATTTATCAGTCCTTGTGATGTGAAGGAATTTGGGTATTGTTTGATTATAAATAGATCATAATCACCACGTTTAATTTTCATCCTTTTAAAAATTGAATCAACAAATTCTTCATAACAGATTAAAATTGGATACTTGACGTTGCACTTGGGAGAAATACTATAATATATTGTATTACCCTCGTGGACAACTTCACCGTCTAAAAAAAGTACAACTTTGACACGTTCACTCATTCTCTAAGACTCAAATGAATAAAAATTTAGTTGAATTATAAAAAATTTGAAGATGTTGAAGTGATGAAGATGAAGTATGTTCTATGGATGTTCTCTTTATATAGAATTTTTTAATATCAGTTGAAGAAACTAAACATTTGATATAGTGCACAAAAAAATATGCACCATATTGAAATGTCTTATCAATGTGAATGACCTTGACATGTTAGAGTAAGATGTGTCAGAATATATGGATAGTGCACAAATATTATGCGCCATCTGTTATATAAAAATATTAAACAATGCACAAATTTAGTGTACTGTGTAAAAAAAAAATATAAACAAAGTGAAAATTTAATATATACAATAAAAGAAAGTGTCAATTTAGTATATACAAACTAAAAAATTTACGATGTTGTATGAAAAATATAGATACTGCATCAAAATGCTAGATA
Organism: Capsicum pubescens; assembly: GCA_030864215.1. NCBI lineage: Eukaryota > Viridiplantae > Streptophyta > Magnoliopsida > Solanales > Solanaceae > Capsicum > Capsicum pubescens. Next base: position 57,625,686 of record CM061540.1, read on the forward strand.
GTGCACTATTCGATGCACTAAATAAAAAATAATAGATAGTACACTAAAATAGTGCAACATATGATAAAATTAAAAAAGCAAATTCAAATTTTAGAACAATATATGACCAAAAAAAAATAGTGCACTATAAGAAAAAAATTAAATAAGTACTAAATTAAAAAAAAAAAAGTGCAATAAATAGTGTTATATAAAATAAATAAAGAAAATAGAAAAAGTACACTCAAATCACTATATGTTAAAAAAAAGTTCATTTAAATAATGAAATATATGAAATAAATAAATAAAATAGAATGGATAATGCACAAAATAAGGGCACTATATCAAAAATAATTAATAGTGCACTATTTTTTTGCAATATATATAAAAAAAAATAGATAGTAGACTAATTATGTTCATATATGAAAAAAATATATATGGTGCAATAATTTTATGCATAATATGAAAAATAAATGTATGGTGCATAAAAATAGTGCACTATATATTTTTTTCATATAGTGCACATAATTGAAAATAAATAAATGATGCACAAAAATGTGCATCATATAGAAACAAATGAATGGTGCACAAAAATAGTACACCACAGGGGTGGACCCACGTGCTTTTTTGGGTGCTTCGGCACCCACTAAACTCGACGTATAATAGGTATAATTATATAATAAACAACGAAAAAATGGTATAATATATAAAAAAAGCACCCAACAAACAAAAGCATGGCTGGGTGCTTTGGCTTTAAATGTATCTTCTGTGTCTCCCATCCTGGGTTCGAATCCCTGCAGCTACACTGCATTTTTTAATAAATTTTTAAGCTACATTAAAGCACCCACAACTTTTAAATCCTGGGTCCGCCACTAGTACACCATATATTTTTTTCATATAGTGCACAAAAAAAGTACACCATATAAAAAAAATAAATGGTGCACAAAAAAAGTACACCATATAAAAAAAATAAATGGTGCACAAAAAAAGTGCACCATATATTTTTTTTTCATATGGTGCACAAAAAAAGTGCACCATATTTTTTTTATCATATGGTGCACAAAAAAGGTGCACCATATTTTTTTTCATATGGTGCACAAAAAAAGTGCACCATATATAAAAAAGTGAATGGTGCACAAAAAAAGTGCACCATCCACCTTTAACTCTGTTAGTTGCAAACGTTAGAGAAAACATGATATTGTGCACAAAAAAAATGCACCAAGCCTATTTTGGTTACATTCTACTTTGATGACATATTTTCGTCACTTTTTAAAATTTGTGGCATATTTTGGTTGCATGCTCGCGTCTGTTGAAATCAAGTTCAGGTTCTATTGCAACGGGTTACTAATTTATTGCAACATATATTTACCCTATTGCAACAGACGACACGTTTGTTGGAATCAACTTCAGGTTCTGTTGCAATAGGTTACTAATCTGTTGCAATAGATATTTATCATGTTGCACCAAATTAATAATTTGTTGCAACAGATAGGTCATATGTTACAATAGATGACCCATCTGTTCGATTCATGTTACGACACTATAGAACCATAAACATGAATCCAACATATGAGTCTTCCGTTGAAACAAATATCTCATTTGTAGCAATAGATGATTGATCTGTTTAAACAAATGGCTCTCATGTTGCATTCATGTTCGCGTGTTATGTATTGTTGAAAAAACAGAACAATAGCAGTTACCCAGATGAAAAATTCAACTAAAAATTATAATTTGACTTACCAAAGTCTCCTATGAAGTAATGTCAAAGTGGAAAGTGATGTACGAAATAAAATTTGACCTAAGAAATTGGTCAAATAGCAACAGTAGCGGTAACAACAATAAAATGGTTAACAAGAAGAAGATGAAGATGATAATGAAGTAAAATAAGATGATAATGAAGCAGAATATGATGAATAAAGCAACAGCAACAATGAACAACAAAAATTGCTAAGAGAAAGAAAACAACAATGGATGAGAAGAGAGGAAAACGTGCCTTTTTTTCCTCTGTTTCCCGTTATATTAAGTAAACATTTAGATCAAAGTGTAAATTTAAAAACTTATGGGTTATTCTCAAACTTACCTAACTTTCTTAATCCATAATAAAATAACTGTCACCTGCACTCAATTATTAAGACTTGTGTCACCTACACCTCATTTTCAAACTCTTTGTCACTTTTAGCTCAAAGCCCCGAGTCTCAGTATATAATAATGTATGATAAATGTACAATAGGTGTATTATTAATATTATATAAAATAATATTAAAAAAACTACAAGAAGTAGCATACTTAAGACTTGAATTATGAAAAATAGCAACACTTTAATGAAATTACATTGTGTAGCAAACATAACATTATTTAAGCGTGGTCCCCCACTTACTGCCTTTGAGAAGTTACCATGTATAAGGTTCCCTTTTTTCATGTCACTTCTCTTTCTCTTTCCTTTAACTGATTTTTACTTACCTTTTATTGTTTGAAATCTCTTAGATTCCTCTTTCAATTTTTTTCCTTTCCCATTAATTACTCTTATTTAAATTAGTAGATTCATTTTCCAAATCAAACTCAATTATGAAGATTATTTTCTTCATGGTATTCAAAATTTCAAAATATCACTCTCTTATATCTCTAACTTTTTTTTTCTTTCTAGTTTTTTCTTTTTTTTTATCATTTTTTTTATTTTAATTTATTTTTCGTTTACATTTTTTTCTTTCCACTTTATTTTATCTCTTCTACTTCTCTTTTTCTCTTTTCCTTTTTCATTTTTTCTTTTTTTTTTCTTTTTTAGTTTTCTTATTTTTTTTCTTTTCTCATATTTTTTTTGTTTTCTTTTTTTATTTTTTTCGCTTTTGTTTTACACTTCTATTTCTAGTTTCTATTTCCCTTTCTTCTTCTTTTTTTCCTTTTTCATTTCTTTTTTTGCAGTTTTTTATTTTTCATTTTTGTCTTTTTCTTTTTCTTTTTTTGATTTTCGTACTCCTCTATCTATGTCTTTTATTTTTAAAAGACAAATATCTATATCACATATACATATTCAAAAAATATATAAAATAAATAGACAAACAGATCTGTATATGTATTTACGGTAAAAAATATATATATATATCTGCATATGTATTTACAGAAATATATATCTAATTCACATGTATATATAAGCATATAGGATATGTATCATGTATTTTTTATTACCTATATGTATATGTATATAGTTGTCCTTTTTTATAGAGATTTTGAGTCTTATATGTTTATATATTCATATGAGTGAGATATGGTTTTTGTAAATACATATGCAGATACATATGTATGTTTTGTACTGTAAATACATATCCAAATCTGTATGGCTATGTATTTTGTATATTTTTTGAATATGTGTATGTGATATACATATTTGTCTTTTCAAAATAAAAGTAAGAGACAAAAGAGTAAAAAGCGAAAAAAAATAGAAAAAGAAAAAAAAAGTGAAGTGAAAAAAAAAATTGAGTTTGAGCAGCTTGAAAAATCGATTTTGATCATTATATTGTTCGATCAGTTCAATTCACTGTTGCATTACTTTTTTCGAAATTCGATTAAAAAATATTCAAAAATAATTTAACGAAATAAATTGTTAAATTATACAACGTAACAGAAAATTGATTTTGATGAAAAATCGTTAATGGCTCAAAATATTCAAAAATAATTCAAAAAAAAATAATTTTGATCACTATATTTGAACAAAACATCAATAATGGCTCAAAAAAATTGAACGAAATAACAATAATGGTTCAAAAAATATTCAGAAAGAAATTTTTTTAATCGATTTCAAACAACTGATGAAATTCATATAAGAAAACAATATTACGATTAAATACCTTCAACAACAGTAATGGTTTAATTTGAATTTTCGAAGATATTGAATAGAAGAAGTTTCAGTTGAATTTGATTTTTTTTGGGATGAAAATGACAATGTAAAACTGAAATTTGAATTTTGATTTTAGTTGGTAACAAATAATGGAAATCATGTTAATTAAGAGGTTTTAATGGAAAAGAAATCTCCATATTTAATTCATGGCTAATTATATCATATTTAACTCAACTTATTTGAGTTAAATGTGGGCAGTAAAACGATTTGTATATGTATTTTTATAGCAACGGTTTATTCAATTACAATATACAAGTTGCTAGTTTAAGTAATTATGAAAGTGTTGCTATGAATCTCATAATTATGGTCTTAAGTATGCTATTTATGAATTTTACCCAATATTTATACATTGATTATGCTTTGTATACTAATTATAAAGTCAAGACCAAAAATTATCTTTTGTTGTGGGTTTAACTAGTTGAATTGTTGGGTAGTGTAACTTTAATTTTTTTATTCTTATATCTTGCGGAAAATCAATACTCTCTACTTCATTTGAGGTAGTGATATGAACTGCGAATACTTTATCTTTCTCAGATTTTAATTTGTGACTCTCTGAATATGTTGTTGTTGTTGTTGGACGATCAAATATCATCACCAAAATTAGGACGTAAAGTGATTTACTCCATCCGTTCATTTTTACTTGTCTCTTTTCTATTGAAACGTGGATTAAGATGCAGTAAATGATACGATTAATTTTATCATATTACCCTTTAAGTTAAATATAATTAACTTAATATTTTAGAGAATACATTGGATAATGAATCATATTTGATGCTAATGATAAAATTAATAGAATTAAGTAAATTATCCATCATACGAACTGAATAAGTATTATTGAACATGTCAGGAAAAAAAATAGACAAATGGACTAGGAAGCCGTGGTGGGGAGTAACCAGAGTTGAGGCGCTGTTTAAGGGAAAAGTATCTGGATTACCTTGCTAATAGTGACCGACGAACATGTTATTTAAGAATGATCTAGTATATAGTAATCTAATATGATCATATTTTGTTATGTGTATGATTGAAGGGAATATTTTGAAAATAGCAATTTTATGAAAAATGAATAATTATTTATCTGACGAAATGGTAGATAAATTTAAAATACTTATTTTGTATGCACTTAAGGATATAAAAGTAGTAGATATAAGAAAAATCATATTAGAAAAAGCATTTGGTAAATATTATATGACTAGAATAAATTACATACTATGCCTACCTAACTACTCTTACAAATACTTACCATGATAAATTACATATATCTAGAATTTTTTTTTGGGGGGGGGGGGGATATGAGAAACATACAGTTAGTAGAAAAACAGATGAAAGTAAATTTAGACAAATACATGGAAACTAAAGATATAGAATATATAGAATTTCTTAATGAAAATATGCAAGAACTACTTAGACTAAAACAAACAACTGAAAGATATTATGAAAAAATATTTAATCAAGCTTAAATGACAGATGATATTAAAATACTTGTTTTATATATACTTAGAGATATAGAAATCATAGACATAAAGAAAATAATATGGGAAAAATTACAATATTATGAAGAGGAAGAATTATTAAACAGTATAGAAAACTTACTCATATATTATGAACATCAATACTATTTAGATTCAGATGGATATTATACAGACTAAAAATGTCAAAATATATTAAGAAAATTAGAGAAAACCAAGAAGACCTACATAAAGAAATTGATTATAGAAAACAAATTAGAGAAATAATGGAAAATCTAATAGAAAAAATAAAATGGATAGACGAAACCTTGAAAAAGAAATTAAAAAGCAAAGATAAAAGTTTAGATAGTTTAAAAAATTCATTAAGAAGAGAACAAGAAAAATAGTTAGTAGTATTAATAACCTCAAACAAGATATTAAATATAGTACAAGTAGAATAGATTATTACACATTTACTTTAGAAGAATAAAATGATAAACTACGAATATCTAAAATACTGGGAACAAGAAATGGAAGAAGTAAGATTAACAGAAAACCTTATAAAAATGAATTTAATTGAATATTTTAAAACAAAAGATATAGAATAGTTAGAATATCTTAAAAATAATATAGAAGACTTACAAAAACTAAGAGAAAAAGCTAAAGAATATTATAGCAAAGCATTTAATCAACTACCATTTAATCACCCCTCAAAATATGAATATCAGTAAAATTGAATATATTAATAAAATATATGAAAATAAAAAATACAAGAACGAAGAAAAACAATTAATGAATATTACTACAAAGAATTTAACAATTACATAAATTAATGGATACATCTTACGAAAAGAATAAACCATTAAAAGAAATCGAAACCCAACTATATAGTTTATACCAAGAATACAAAAGATTACATAGTACTAACGAGGATCCTAGAACACTAGATAATTTAATTACGATAATGTTTAATTTAGAATATGAATTAATAAAACATCTTAAGTCAAGAAGATAAAAATGAAAAATAAATACTTATTAATAACTTGTTATTTCCTAGTAAAGTTACCACGCCTAATCCGCACCCCCCTATATGATATCAAAGTAATTAATGATGACTTCCATAATGTACTTATATTAGTTCTCCATCACTTCTTGCTTCACTAAGTCGTATATATATGGATTTACTTGATTAATTTATTAATTGTGATTCATTTGATAAACCTAGATATAGATATTCCTCAAAATATTATTTAAATGAATAACGTACAAAAATATAAAGAATTAAAGCAAATAATATCTGAAAAGCGTAAAGAATTAAAAATAAGGATAGAAAGACTACAATATAACATAATTGTCGGAGTTAATAAAAACTCAATAAATGCACAAAAAGAAGAAATATCAAATTTAGAATCAACAATAGATAGTCTAGAATATACATACCAACATGATCTATTAATAATTAAATAAAAAATGAACAAAGAAGAATTTATAATAGACGGAAAAATATATGAAAATCACGAAGGATTAAAAATAAAAATAGTATTTTCTAATTTAGGTAGAAGGTATAAGAAAATATGTGAACATTTATATTTAATGTTAGAAAAAGAAGAATTAAAATTAGAAGATAAATTGACAGCTATGGTGAGAATAGAAAAAGAAAACGAAGAAATAGATAGAAAAAATAAAACAACAAACTACAGAAGAAATACGAAAAATAGAAAAAACTAAAAATAGTAGGATTGCTGAATTAGAAAAAGAACTACAAATGCTAAAAGATCTGTATGAAAAAAGACAGAAAGAAAAAGAAGAAAAAGATAAAGAACAAAAATTATTAAATGAGATAAATCAATTTAAAGAAAAATTAGAAATAAACAATAAAGAAATAGAAACAAAGGAATTAGAAATTAATTCAATAGATGTTGAAGAAACAGATAATTATGATTCGGAAGATAGTGAAACATAAATAGAAATCTTAACAAATACAAAAAATTTAGGAATCAATGGAAAACAAGAAGTAATTAATGAAGAAAATTTAGAAAATATAAATACGAAAATAAACACTCTTGATAAAAAAGAAGATGAAAATATAATACCTAGAACATCAAAAATAAGAAAACCTACATATTATAAGAATAAGTTTAAAAGATATAATGTAAAGAATGAATATGACAAATGGATACCAAAACAAATAGTTAATAAAAATTATAACTTTTTAGACTTAGATTGTGTAATAGATACAAAAAAAACAATACAATTATAGATAGGATATATGACAAAAAAATTATTAGATAATAATATAAATGTAATAGATGCACCAGAATATATAGAAAGAACACTAATAGGAACAGTGAAATTATGGTTTTTAAATCTAACTGAAAATAGTAAAAGAGTATTAAGAACTGACAAACCCACAGAAGGAACATCATCAACAACTACAACTAAATTAACACCTATAGAATTATTAAAAAAATATGAAACAGTTATAAAAGACGAATTTAGTAGTATGACAACAGCAGAAGAAGAACAAAATGAAAAGAAAGATACAAATAAGAATTTAATGTTAAAATTAGCAATATGTAATATGTGCTACATAGATGAATATACTTGCGCATTTAAAGAATATTATTATAAAGGAGCATATAATACAGAAGAAAGTAAAGAAATAAGAAAATTATATTTTAGTAAATTACCTGAACCATTTAGTTCAAAAATAATAAAGAGTTGGGATGAAGCAAAAATAGTAGATACTCTAGGAGCAAGAACAAAATTTTTACAACAATGGTATAGAAATCTATGTGAAAAATATAGAGAAGAAATAAAAATGAAAAAAAACATTAATAAGAAATTTAGCATGTTGCAAAGATAAAATAGCACCTCAATTTGGATGCGAAGAAGATATTATAAGAAAAGAAAAAGGCATAAGAAATATAAGAAATACAAAAAATCAAAATATAAGTATAAGAAACCAAGAAAAAGAAATTATGTAAAAAATTACAAACATAAAAGACCATATAGGAAAAAGAAATCTATAAAGGAATGTACTTGTTATAATTGCGGAAAATTAGGACATTTAGCTAGAGATTGTAAATTATCTAAAAACCCAAAAAATAAATAAATATCAAAAATAAAAATAGAAAATACAGAATATATGCAGATAGATTATATAGATTACGAATTAGAAAGTGAAGACAGTATATATAAAATTTCAGAGAATGAAACAGATAATGAAATAGATAGTGAATTAGATGAATTAAATGACTGAAGAAGATATACAAATAAACCAAATGACTGAAGAAGATATACAAATAAACCAAATGACTGAAGAAGATATAAAAATAATAACAAAAGAAGAATATTTAAATGACGAAGGAACAGATCAAAAAAATAATATTTGATAACAATGTATTTGATGAAATAAAAGGAAAAGAGTTAGACTTAAGTGTAGAAAAAATATTTAAAATACCAACAATAAAAAATATATTTACTAGGAAAAAGGAAGAATATTATGTAGTAAGCCAAAAAGAACATGTAATAGATTGCAGATATGCAAAAGGTAAAGCTAGTATACCACTAGTAACAAAAAGAATAATAAATAAAGAAATAAACGATATAAAAAGTAGAAACCCAATAAAATATGTACACCTTGGAGGTACAGAGATATTGATAAAAGCATGTTTTAGAGAAGGAATAGATACACCAATAGAACTATATTTAGCAGATGATAGGATTATAAGACCTATAGGAAAAAGTATAATAACTGCCATAAAAGGAAATTTAATATACCAAAAATTTAAATTTATAATAAGTGCAAATTATTCAGTAGCAATAACAGATAAAAATATAGATAAATCATTGGTATTATATTGGAAAATATCAGGAATAGAACTAACCCCTGGAAGTAAAATATTTACAGCAAGATGTAAAAATCTATATGTATTAACTACAAAACACAAAATAACAGGAAAAAATAAAATTAATAAAATACAAATAGAAAGTCCTTTTGAAAAATTCGTAAAAACAATTGATAATAATGATTATAGTTACAAAAATATAGACATAGAAGAAGATTTAGAAATAATAAATGATAGAATAAGTACAACAAAAAGAATAGTTTATGAAAAACCAGAATCATCAAGTTCATCAAAAAGAACAAGTTATGAAACAAGTTCAATAGTTAATTTAAATCAATATTACATAACAGGAACAATAAATGAAAAGGAATATTTAATACTCTTAAATACAGGACAAGAAGAAAATTATATAGCAAAATATCTAGTAAAAAATGAGGAAATAAAATCTGATAATAATATATGCCTAGATCTACCAAGAAGCTTAATAAACACTAAAAATATAGCAGAAAAAGAAATAATAATAGGAGTTAGAAAAATGAAAATAGAATTTGAAATAAAGGAAGAAATGCAAAAAGCAGACATAATATTAGGAATTAAATGACTAGAACAAGTAAAACCATACAATATAGAACATACACAATTATTCATAACATATAATAGAGAAAGATTATTCCTAAGAAGAGCTTTAACATGATATGAAAATATATGTATTAATGAAGATAGTAGTAGAAGGATATTACAGTAGATATTATACGCTTATGATAGATACAGGAGCATAAGCTAATTTATGTAGATATAATTGTTTACCAGAAAGTAAATGGGATAAATTAAAAACATCAATAATAGTTAAAAGATTTAATAACGAAGGAAGCTTAATTACTTATAAAGCTAAGAATGTAAAAACACAAGTATGGGATAAAATATTAACAATAGAAGAAATCAATAATTATGAGCTAACATCAAAAGATATACTTTTAGGAATGCCGTTTTTAGATAAATTATACCCACATATAATAACTAGAACAGATTGGTGGTTTACAACACCATGTAAACAGAAAGTAAAAGCAAAAAAAGTTATTAATAAAATAAGAAAGAAAACTGATTGGATAAAATGAAGTGAAAAAATTACACAAAAATTAGAAAATATAAAAAATACTGAAGATACAATAGAACTGGTCGTATTTTCAATAAATAAAAAGGAAATAACTATATTTTCAATAAATAAGATAGAAATAATTAAGAAAAATTAGAACAATTATATAGTGAAGATCCATTAAAAGGATGGAAAAAACATAAAATCACTATAAAAATTGAATTAATAGATAAAAATAGCATAATAACCCAAAAACCATTAACATATAATTTTGATGATTTAAAAGAATTTAAAATGCATATAGAAGAATTATTAGAAAAACAATATATACAAAAAAGTAATAATAAACATGATAGCCCAGCATTTATAGTAAATAAACATAGTAAACAAAAAAGAGGAAAAAGTAGGATGGTTATTGATTATAGAAATTTAAATGCAAAAACAATGACTTATAATTACCCAATACCAAACAAGATATTAAAAATAAGGCAAATACAAGGATATAATTATTTTAGTAAATTTGATTGTAAATCAGGATTTTACCATTTAAAGTTAGAAGAAGAAACTAAGGAATTAACCGCATTTACGGTACCACAAGGATTTTATGAATGAAATGTACTACCATTTGGGTATAAAAATGCACCAGGTAGATATCAACTCTTTATGGATAGTTATTTTAAACAATTACCTAATTATATAGTATACATAGATGATATACTATTATATACAAAAACTAAAGAAGAACATTTAAAATTATTAGAACAATTTACAGATATAATAGAAAAATCAGGAATAAGTTTAAGTGAGAAGAAAGCAGAAATTATGAAAAATCAGATTGAATTTTTAGGAATACAAATAGATAAAAGTGGAGTCAAAATGCAACAACACATAGTCCAAAAAATAATAAATTCAGAAGAAGAATTAGATACAAAAAAGAAATTACAATCATTTTTAGGATTAGTAAACCAAGTAAGAGAATATATTCCAAAATTAGCAGAAAACTTAAAACCATTACAGAAAAAATTTAAAAAGGATGTAGAATATAGATATAATGAAGAAGACAAAAAACATGTACAGAAAATAAAATTACTTTGTAAAGGGTTACCAAAATTACAATTTTCAGATGAAAATAAAAAATTTACATATATAGTAGAAGCTGATGCAAGTGAATATAGTTATGGAGGAGTACTCAAATATAGGTATGAAGAAGAAAAATTAGAACATCATTGTAGATATTATTCAGGAACGTTTAACGAAACAGAAATAAAAGGGGAAATAAATAGAAAAGAATTATGTTCTTTATATAAATGTCTAATAGCATTTGAACCATATATCGTGAATAACAAGTTTATTGTTAGAACAGATAATACACAGGTACGATGGTGGCTAACAAGAAAAATACAAAATTCAGTTACGACTAAGGAAATTCGGAGACTAGTATTAAATATATTGAATTTTACATTTACAATTGAAGTAATCAATACTAACAAAAATATCATTGCAGATTACTTATCAAGACAAAGCTACTCAAACTGATTTACCAATGGAAGAGGTTGATGCCAAAGATACCCAGACTGATTTATTGCTCCAAATGTTTAAACAAATGGAGTTATTACAAGAACGAGTTATAACACTAACTACTGAAGTTACAAATGTAAAAGTGCAAGTCGAGCACTATAAAAAAATAAGATACTGTGCAGGAAGAGCACATTAAAAAACTAGACGTAGAAGGTGACGATGAGAAACACCTTAAAACTCAAATTACTGCCGAAACTTCAATTACAGCTGCAGGAACATCTAAAGGGAAAAATATAGTCACTCAAAATAGACCTGAAATACCAAAGAAAAAAAATTATAACCTCAGCCAAATATTTTCAAAACCATAAACACCAAATATACAAAATTTAGAAGCATTTGCACCTCCCCAGATACATACCTATTTTGAATCACTTAACCAAGAAAAACAGACATACAATTATTCTTCTCGTAAATACATTGACAACATACACACCTTACAAACCTTATTAAATACCAAACCTATTCAAAGTGAAGAGCTGGCCGCACAACAAAAAGGATATATTACACAGAAATGCCAAAATTACAATAAACTTATTGTCTTACCAGGTACAAGCCCAAATTTTATTAAATCATGTTACTATTATGGATTATTATCTACGGTTTACACAACCAATGGAGAAGAGTTAGCAGGAATCCCAGAAATTCACAAAGAATTTATGACTTACAAGAGAATTACCAACGGACAATTATTCTATGTTCGATTTTATTGCGCACCAGCAGAAATATTATTTGACGAAATTAAACAGACTATTAATGTGATCAAAATGGGTATGACCAGAGATTATATTATTCCGTAAGAAATATGTAAACAGACCGAGATACCAAAAACGCAGATACCAGCATTTTACCGTAACAAAAGAGTTATTGGAATAAGCCATATATTATCAGAGTTACTTAATAATTATTCAAATAAAAAGCCAGTTTGGATATATAATTCAAGGAATCAAGCATTGATTTATTCAACTTGCAAAGAAGTTAGAGACCATGACATGGAAGAACTTAGAAAATGGGGATTAACACTCCTCAGACCAGAAGAACAACCATTAACGAGATGTACCAGTAAGGGAATTATTTCAGAAGAAGCTATGGATCAATTTTGTGAAAAAGTTGGCCAAAAATACAAAGACCACATATGCAGCAGATGTAGTGGCAAGCACAACTTTATTCCAGATGTGATGCTACACTGACAAAAATAAAGAAGATAACCAAAGCAGATACGGAAGAAAGAGATAAAGACAAAAGACATGTGAATAAATTTACTTTACGTAAAATATTTTGAGGTAAAGTCTTAGGCATTTAAAGTCTTTTTTGTTATTTAGTGTTTTAGGGTTTGATTTTTCAAGTCATTTTAGGAAACATCATATGTAAATTTCAGTTATAAATAGAAAACCCGAAGGCAGTGCAAAGGCAAGCCTTCATGTGTTGAAGCAAAAACTCTCTCTCTTGTCTACAACAAATATTTTTCTTATTCATTTAAAAACGGGTATATTTCAATGGAAAAATCTATGGAGGAACAAAATTTAGGATTATCAAACTTACCAGAACAGGTATATTTATTCAGTATTATGAATAGCTAAATTCATAATTCCTAACAATCATGATATAATAAGATAAGTTCATGTTAATTACTTTATAGTAGAATTATTCGAAGAATAGCATGTTAAGAAGTTTATTAGCAAAGTGGAAACGGAGAAAAATCCCTAAGAACTATGTCATCCTAAAGGTGAAACCAATAAGGCAGGAAGCCGTGGTGGGGAGTAGCCAGAGTTGAGGCGCTGTTTAAGGGAAAAGTATCTGGATTACCATGCTAATAGTGACCGACGAACATGTTATTTAAGAATGATCTAGTATATAGTAATCTAATATGATCATATTTTGTTATGTGTATGATTGAAGGGAATATTTTGAAAATAGCAATTTTATGAAAAATGAATAATTATTTATCTGACGAAATGGTAGATAAATTTAAAATACTTATTTTGTATGCACTTAAGGATATAAAAGTAGTAGATATAAGAAAAATCATATTAGAAAAAGCATTTGGTAAATATTATATGACTAGAATAAATTACATACCATGCCTACCTAACTACTCTTACAAATACTTACCATGATAAATTACATATATCTAGAATTTTGGGAAAAAAAATATGAGAAACATACAGTTAGTAGAAAAACAGATGAAAGTAAATTTAGACAAATACATGGAAACTAAAGATATAAAATATATAGAATTTCTTAATGAAAATATGCAAGAACTACTTAGACTAAAACAAACAACTGAAAGATATTATGAAAAAACATTTAATCAAGCTTAAATGACAGATGATATTAAAATACTTGTTTTATATATACTTAGAGATATAGAAATCATAGACATAAAGAAAATAATATGGGAAAAATTACAAGATTATGAAGATGAAGAATTATTAAACATTATAGAAAACTTACTCATATATTATGAACATCAATACTATTTAGATTCAGATGGATATTATACAGACTAAAAATGTCAAAATATATTAAGAAAATTAGAGAAAACCAAGAAGACCTACATAAAGAAATTGATTATAGAAAACAAATTAGAGAAATAATGGAAAATCTAATAGAAAAAATAAAATGGATAGACGAAACCTTGAAAAATTTAGAAAAAAGCAAAGATAAAAGTTTAGATAGTTTAAAAAAATCATTAAGAAGAGAACAAGAAAAAATAGTTAGTAGTATTAATAACCTCAAACAAGATATTAAATATAGTACAAGTAGAATAGATTATTACACATTTACCTTTAAAGAATAAAATGATAAATTACGAATATCTAAAATACTGGGAACAAGAAATGGAAGAAATAAGATTAACAGAAAACCTTATAAAAACGAATTTAATTGAATATTTTAAAACAAAAGATATAGAATATTTAGAATATCTTAAAAATAATATAGAAGACTTACAAAAACTAAGAGAAAAAGCTAAAGAATATTATAGCAAAGCATTTAATCACCCCTCAAAATATGAATATCAGCAAAATTGAATATATTAATAAAATATATGAAAATAAAAAATACAAGAACGAAGAAAAACAGTTAATGAATATTACTACAAAGCATTTAACAATTGCATAAATTAATGGATACATCTTACGAAAAGAATAAACCATTAAAAGAAATCGAAACCCAACTATATAGTTTATACCAAGAATACAAAAGATTACATAGTACTAATGAGGATCCTAGAACACTAGATAATTTAATTACCATAATATCTAATTTAGAATATGAATAAATAAAACATCTTAAGTCAAGAAGATAAAAATGAAAAATAAATACTTATTAATAACTTGTTATTTCCTAGTAAAGTTACCGCGCCTAATCCGCACCACCCCTATATGATATCAAAGTAATTAATGATGACTTCCATAATGTACTTATATTAGTTCTCCATTACTTCTTGCTTCACTAACAAGAACTATTGGAATATTTTGTTTATCATGCAAAATCGTGTATTTTTATATGTGCACTTTGTGAGAAAACTTCAGTGATTTCACATGGTTCACTCTTGGGGATACTTTCATAGATTCTTTAGAAGATTTTAAAAGACTACCACTTCGAATTGGGAGTAAATTTATCGTTAAAATTTACTTGCATTCTTATATTAAATTATATTCTTTTATCATGATTAAATTATAAATTAACAAAAAATATATATTATCTCATAACACTTCTTTCCTTTTTCTTTTCTCACATATAGAGCCGTTAATATGGGCCAAGGCCCGGTGGGCCAGCCAGGCCCGGCCTGTAATTTGATGGGATGGGCTTCAATTTTTGCATTCCATTAAAGAACAGGGCTTTTTAGCCCGGCCCGGATAAGACCATGGCCCGTAGGGCTTGAGGAATGTGGGTTGGGCTAGCCCGTGGGCCGGCCCGTCAGTCAAATAATAAATAATTTAAAAATAAAATAAAATACTGAAAAATAATAAAAGAGTTAAAAAACAATCAAGCCCAATGATGACCATTGACCGGTTCCATTAACAAAGAAAATGGAAACTGAAAAGTTTCCTACTTTCCTATCTAATAAATAATAAAATAATTAAATATCTACCACTAAAACATAAAGAGTACATTGTACTCTTCACTTTCCTAATTTCCTTAGTTCAACTAGCCGCCTTCCCTTCACTATATCTCCCTCAACGCGCCATCGGCTTTCAATCGTGATGTTTCCGATTGAGTAGTGCCATCTCTTTGTTTTCTTCCTACTTTGGGTGATTCGAGCTCTGGCTCCCTTTTGATTAACAAACACTAATACTATGTGTTATTGTGTGATAAATATTTATGTTTATTAACAGTGTAAA
This sequence comes from Capsicum pubescens, assembly GCA_030864215.1. Lineage (NCBI taxonomy): Eukaryota > Viridiplantae > Streptophyta > Magnoliopsida > Solanales > Solanaceae > Capsicum > Capsicum pubescens. The sequence continues at coordinate 57,641,867 of CM061540.1, forward strand.
ATTAAATTATAAAATATTATTTTTTAAAAAGTGGGCTGACCCGTGAGGCCCGCAGCCCACAGGGTAATAGCGTGGGCTTGGTGTTTTTTGGTCCGTCATTTAAATGGGTCATCCCGGCCTGACCCGTAAAAACTCAAAACCCGTATGGGCTAGCCCAGATGGGCTGGGCCAACCCGTATTGACAGCTCTACTCACATAGTTATTGGAATCGATGTGCTCGTGACTGACATTTCGAAATGTGCTAGTTATAACTGCTCTAGGATTGGGTACACTCTACCCTCCCCAGACCCCACTAGGTGGAAATACACTGGGTATGTTGTTGTTGTTGTTGCTAGTTATAACCGCTATGTCATGTCATTGAACCAGCAATTTTAATTTCTTCTCTGGGTTATTTACAAAAATTGTCTTAAAAATGAGTAGTCTTTAAGTTTTTTATCCCGTCTATCGTATAAAACGAATTTCAAGTGTAACAAGTTCTACACGTTGGGCAACACTTGTTAGCACATAGCACAATAGCGAAGATAAAAAATTTACGACTACCCATTTTCAAGGTTATTGGGGCATAATTTCCTGTTTTATTTTCTGCATCTATTCTTTGGTCGGTATCTGGTCATTTGGACTACTTCTTGAACATCAAATTGTAGAACCAATTACGGAAAAACTATTGGAAGTAACATACTTAAGACCTAAATTAAGAAAAATAGCAACACTTTTATAAAATTACATTGTGTAGAAAAATAACATATTTTTAAGTGGGATCTCCCACTTTCTGCGTCTTGAAAGTTACCATGTGTAACTTACCACTTTTTCCGCCACTTTCAGTTAATTTCTTTCTTTTTCCTTTAATTAACTTTAACTTTACATTTTCTTTTTTCAAATCTCTCATATTTTTTCAGATTTCACTTTGAATTTTTTTTCCTTTCCTCACGGTTTTCTCACATTTTTTATAAGGATTGTGTTCCACAAAATCAGGTAACTATTAAATTTCAATTATTGTATGTTATCTATTTCACAATTTAATTTTTGTTATTTGTATTTTGTATTTCACTGTAAACTATTATCAAGGATGTTTTTGAGGTTTTTATTTGTATAATTGTGGAGGTCTGCTCTAATGGAAGAACACAAGCCAAATACAAGATCAAATAGGGGTATACCACCTATCAATTTAGTTTCTGATAATCCACCATCATTTAGTCTTGAACTAACTCAAGATGAAGTTTTTAAATTTATTTCTACTCCTATACAGTCGAAGAAATCAGTGAGTATTAAAGAGGTTAGGCTCAAGTATTGTAACGATCTAGAGAAGATGACCGAGATTATGAAAAAACAACTGTTGAAAAAAACTTCATCTCCAAAAGTCCCAAAATTACAAAGATTTCAGAAAAAAAGAAAAGTAAAAGAAATTGGAGAGTCAAGCAAAGTTCTAAATGATGATGTTGAAAACTCTTCTGGTTATGAATCAAAAGAAGATAAAGAGGAAAAGATATTTTTCTATATGTATTTTTATTAACTGATATGTATTTAGAGAGAATCTGATTGTTGAAATATATATTTGGGGAATCTGATTGCTTAAATATACATTTGGGGGAATATGTATGTATTTGTATTTTTTCAAATGCATATGCATATTTAAATGTATTTTTAATACAATGTTGGGTTTATATATAGCCTATTCATGAAGAGGTATTTTTCTATATGTATTTTTATTAACTGATATGTATTTAGAGAGAATTTGATTGTTGAAATATACATTTCGGGAATCTGATTGCTTAAATATACATTTGCGGAATATGTAGAATATGTATGTATTTGTATTTTTTTCTAATAAATATACATATTCAAATGTATTTTTAATACAATGTTGGATTTATCTATGGACTATTCATATGGATAATTTTTTAAATTTGTATATATAGGTATAATATATGTAGATGTAAATGTATTTGTATTTTTATATAAAGACATATGCACTTTCATATGTATTTTTGTGTAGTGTTGGTGTTAGAGTTGTGACCCAAATTTTATTGATCCGGCCCTGAAAGTTTCGCGGTGCGATCCATGTTTGTGATTTTCAATGGAGTCTGTGGTGGTAGCGTATTTGTGGTTGTTTATATGCACGTATTATATAAGTATTAAATAGCGGTAGGACCCCTTTTTGTACGCATGCATTATATAAGCGCGATTTAGTGAATTATTTTGGGTCATTCTTATACACACGAAATTGAGACTATCGTCTCCAATACTGTACTCTCTCTCCATTATAGTGAATTCCTCTGCCTCTGTCCGTGGTTTTTCCCACAAGGATTTTCACCTAAATCTGTGTGTTCTTATTTTTATTTTGCTTGTGTTTTACTTATTTTCTGCCCGATCATAAAAGTTGGTATTGTCTTTGGTCTGTTCAATATACATATGCAGATTTATATTTATTTTTGCAATGTGTTGAGTGTGTTTGTTGTTTTTTTACAGTATATTAAGGTGTATTTTGTTGTTGTATAGGTGCCGTGTGATCATATATTCATGGCAAGAAAACTTTTAAAATTTGCACCACATATGTGTTGTCATAATGATAATGATATTGAGGGATGTTTTGAAGCAATATTCACGAAGGAGCAGTACAAATATTTTTCTACTAATAATATTTTTGGTTATTACGCGAAAAAAAAACATTGTATAGTTCAAGCACAATTATGCAGATGTATTATGCCACTTGAGACAAAGGGAAGTTCTATCAGTGCAATAGTCATTCGGGCAAATGGCACAATTCTATGTTTCACTCTGAGAAAATATTCTATAATTACTGATTTGAATTGTGTTGGTAACAAGTACGACTTTATTTTTGATGAGCAGGTACCAAATAGGAAATTCACCAGTATTTTAATGGTTCCAATTGTATACAAAAATGACACTTGTTTAGAGTTATTTCAGACAAAGCATGGGGGAAGAATAATGATGAGGATACTTTGAAGTTTGCTATTCTGTATTTCCATCATTCTTTTGTGTTATTGAATGTTGATACGGTTGTTATACCACGACTCCATTTTGACTTGATTGAGAGTGGTCGATATAAGATTTATCCGTGGGGAACTTTAACATTTGAGGATTTAGATAAAAGTTTAAACAATAAGTTGAAAGCAGATGGACAGTTTTATTTGCTACAGAGAATGCCACTTGCTATTCAAGTGACTTTATGAGTATTGTTCTAATGTTCCTCGGAAGATTTCTTTCAAGATAGACAATCGAATTTCCCAATTATTAAATTGGAAGATAAATACACCTCGACCACGCTTTGAATTTCTTATGAACGCTATGTTTAACGAAGATGACAAGGTTTGTAGTCAATATATACATATGTATTTATATGTAATGTATTAACATGCATTTTTACATATACACATATATTTTATATATATACATTTCCTTTATAATTGTGTTACATATACTTTGACATAAACTTTGTGTATACCTAGGTTGTATTTAAGAACATTGAGTTAACTCGAAGGAAACTTTTAAAGTTTCAAATACCACAGCAGGATGAAGTTGTAGCTGAATGTTCAGTTGATTCAGATGATGATTTTTAGGATCCACCACCACAACAAATTTATGAAAGCTCCAAACAAAAATAAAAGGTTGATTCATCAACCTCACCAGTGAAGAAAATATTGAAGCAACAAATAACCAATGTTGTTGATGAGCATACACAAAAAAGGACACCACCTCCTCGTGCTGCTAATTTACCTAGTGTGCAGACATCAATTTTTAAATCGGTTCAAAGACGGCATACAACTGCTTTAATTCTGCAGAATATGAAGCAAACAACAAGGAAAATCTTTACTCCGGTCCAGTTAGCTTATCCATCCTCAAACAGTCCTGTAGATGAAGAAGTAGCTATTTTCAAAAAAAAATTTGAATTATTCCGTGATGAGATAAGCATATCGATAAATACGTGTGCATATTTAAATGTCAAGACCCGAGGCTACCCTTTAGTCATAAAATGGTGCTTTGAACCACAAGTGATCCTAAGCTAACCCATTTACTGGTGTATTGTTTGACCAACTGATATAAAATGTAAGTACCAGATAAATTTGTCAAGCGGAAGCATGATCATGAGAAAATCAAAATGAATGTAATACTGATAAAGTTCACAACATGATAAATCTAAAGAAAGAACTTGAATTACATATCATGAACCTAACTAACTATCTATGAAGCCTCTATTATTCTGAGTATATATAGTTGGGACATGCCTCCAACTACAACTAATCAATACATATGGATAACCCAAATACAACACATGAACTGCAATGGTCTAGAGTCCCCAAAATAAGAGAACTTATTATCTGCTGGCTGAAAGCTGAGAACTGTCTAATAGCGGAACCAACCCCCAATACAAAAATAAGACATAAACACAAGAGAAACAGAGAGCTCAACAAGAATACTCTCTTGACAGTAGCAAAAACACAAGAGAACCGATAACACCAAGGGGATCACAAGGTGTATTTCTACACCAAAACAGTAGCGATAACACGTGATGAACACAATATAACAAGAACAGCAACAAGAGATAACAACAACCCATGGTTTCACTAGAACAACAACAAACAATTACAAGAATGAAAGGGATAGGTAGTGAGACATTAACCCTTACAAGAACTAAGAACCTAGGTGTATCTTAAATATTAAAACCCTTAACTATTGTAAAAGCAATACCAACACTCTTACCATGACACAAGAGGGCGTGGACCACTTAAGCAACAAGGTTTCTAACAATGTTTTGCAATACTAGTGATTCCACACTAGCATCACCCTCATTTCAGTTTGGTGGCTATTCCAAGCCCTACAACTAAGGTGTTACACTCCTCATGCTAGAGAGAGTTTGGTTCAAGTGTCACAACTTTCAATATCAATAAACAACTAAAGAACTAAAGACCTAAAACTAGTCTATTTATAGACTTATTACAAACATAAGTGAAATGTCCCAAATGCCCTTAATGAAGGGAAGACAAAAGGTGCCTATGGAGTGTAGTGTATTTCCCATTCTTGGTGTGTGATATGGATTCCTTTGCACTTCACTTGCACACTTCATGTCTCAGGTTCGACGCGCACTCTCATAAGTTCATCTCCCGTGATTATTCTTGTATCATCCTCTCCATCTTAAGAGGAATTTGCCCACAAATTCACGGTTTCACCTCGTTCAATTGGCCACTTAAAGGATGCCACTCAAAACAGTCCGCAAGACATGGAGAACCTGCAAGCTCAATAACAACACATCTCGGTCTACATCTTCATTTTGAATCTTGGCTTCCTCTCCATCTTAAGTTTTACCTTCAATCTCATCCAATTCAAGTCTCCTACCATCATACAAACATTGTCGTAGACCCTATATCCTTCATGTTTCTTTTTACCATTCTCCTCTACATGTATATATTAGTTTTGGTAACATGGAGCTTCGGTCAAGAGGGTTGGTTTAGTGAAGCGGAGCTTCGGTTGTGGAGCTTGGACGAAAGGAATTTGAATTGGTAAAAGTTTAAGCCTTTGGTTAAGTGGATCTTGGATGGGAGGGTTTGGTTTTAGTGTAGGCATTTGGCGTCCAAGTCCTTGTTGGACTTGATTGAATTGTGGGGAAATGAGCCTAGTTATGTCTCGGTTTTGAGGGCTATTTGGAGCTTGGCTTGCGGCATTAGGTGATGGTCTTGGAGGATTGGTCATTGGAAGTAAAGTGTCGGGAGTAAAAGCAAGAGAGTTCCTTCGACTCTCCATTCGATTCAAACTCTCACTCATAGTTACCACATACGAGCCAATTTTTTCAAAACCCGCATTCGTCCTAGCAAAGTCACGGGACATAGTATCAAGGAGGGCCAAAATAATACTTGTAGCATTATGATCTACCGTGGGTTGAGGGGATGAGGTCTCGGGTTCCATTGCTCCAAAACAGTCCACAATGTCACAAAAACAGCCAACAAAGGACACAAAAACAGTCCTAAAACGTCAAACACAACAACACCAACAAACGTTCAAGTCTTGAATCGCAAACAACAATACCACACAAATTAAACTCGTATTGTTGTTGTAGTTGAAGTATGATGTTATTCAAACTTGAGTTATTCAATCTCTCTCCTTGATGATGAATTTTCAATTGTAGTGTAGGTGGACAAGGTTTGGACTCTCTTTTCAAGAGTCAAAGGCTTCCATAAACTTTTCACCAACTTGCACTAATTTGGTAAAACACCTTTTTGTAGTAGCATTGTCTCTTTCCTCTTTTGGCTCTTCTTGAAAAGTGTTTGTCACCCTCCTAGAAACTAAGCTTTTTAGATGCCCTTTGTTTCTTTACCACTTTGGTGTTGTCTTTAAAGTATTCCTAAGAAAAACACAAAGCCTTGTCTCTCTCTTCTCTTTTAAAAATCAAACAACTCCTTTTGTTGAACACCACTTCAAGAACAATATGAACAACAATAAGAACAATATGAACAACAACAACCTCTTAGCCGTCCACCCTTCAACAACACTTTGACAAGAGCTCAAATCTTGGACTTTAGACTCAAAGGGTGTTAGTGAACAACAAGCTAACACAATAAACTACTAAGACAAAAAAAAGCACACCGAAATCTAGACACAAATCTCAGCCCAAAACAACAACAAGACACAATTTCGGCCAAGAAAACAAGAATGGACAGATTTGCTTCTTTGTGGAATTTTCAGTTTTTCAACATTTATTTTTTTGATTTTTCGACTTAGAGAGCCCAAGATTGGTAGTCTAGGAACACAACCAGCCTAATATTTGATACCAAATGATAGCGTAACCAACCCCCAATACATAAATAAGACACAAACACAAGAGAAACCGAGAGCTCAACAAGAACACTCTCTCGGCAGTAGCAAAAACACAAGAGAACCGAGAACACCAAGGGGATCACAAGGTGTATTTCTACAACAAAACAGTAGCGATAACACGTGATGAACACAATATAACAAGAACAGCAACAAGAGATAACAACAACCCACGGTTTTCACTAGAACAACAACAAACAATTACAAGAATGAAAGGGATAGGTAGTGAGACATTAACCCTTACAAGAACTAAGAACCTAGGTGTATCTTAAACACTAAAACCCTTAACTATTTTAAGAGAAACACCAACACTCTTACCATGACACAAGATGACGTGGACCACTCAAGCAACAAGGTTTCTAACAATGTTTTGCAATACTAGTAATTCCACACTAGCATCACCCTCATTTCAGTTTGGTGGCTATTCCAAGACCTACAACTAAGGTATTACACTCCTCATGCTAGAGAGAGTTTGTTTCAAGTGTCACAACTTTCAATATCAATAAACAACTAAAGAACTAAAGACCTAAAACTAGTCTATTTATAGACTTATTACAAACATAAGTGAAATATCTCAAATGCCCTTAATGAAGGGAAGACAAAAGGTGTCTATGGAGTGTAGTGTATTTCCCGTTCTTGGTGTATGATATGGTGTTCCTTTTCAATTTACTTGCACACTTCGAGTCTCGGGTTCGATGCGCACTATCATAAGTTCATCTCTGTGATTATTATTGTATCACTGTCTGACCCTGGTGTGTGGACTACATCTGGTACCTACATTACGAATAAATATAGCCACAAACGCATATGTGTGGTCAGTACTTTGGAATGTACTGAGTATATGGGTACATGCACTAAATCATGGAAATAATGAATGTATGTTTTAAATCTGAGAACTTATGTTATTTGCTAAAACATGTATTTAGCACATGGTTGTACGTAAAAATGATAAGTCACAGTGAGATTTATAAATCATGAGCTAAAAATGACTCTATAAGCTGAGAAGCGGTAGAAACATGAATACTATAGGTAAATCTCTTGTAAAATTGAACATGCTCTAAAACTGAACTGAGGATCATGTATGGATATTGATCGTGAAAACATGAACATGTAAAACTGAGAATGTAAGACCACGCATAAAAATATACTGACCTGATCTGAATAACTGATGTTTTAATACGTGGTCATGCAAACCTGAACTGACACAATCTGAATATTGTACTGAGACTGTGGAAGCTAGCTATAACTGACATGCCCCAATCTGAGCTATCGAGGTCCAACCTGTAACTCCAGTTGAAAGGATACTGGTACCTTGCCAGTGGTACTAACACATGACTGACGATGTGGATCCACAAGCCTGATGTCTCGAAGGACGAGGGTGTCATGCCTCTACTGATGGGGGACCCCTAATAATCTACGATAGCAACGTAGGTCTGGAACTTAGGGGCTGCTACTAACAACTCATACCTAACTGAAGGGAGAACCGCCATTCCTGCGTTCACTCAATGCTAAGTATTACTCTCAACTGAATGACACAGGTATTATTATTGATTTAACATGACATGGTACTGTAACTTGTAAGTGCTCAGCATTGACATGGTAATCTGAATGTGATAATAAAATCATGCTCTGATTGACTTCTTACTTGAAAATGAAATCATGTAAAAACACATAGGTATCGGGTGTTCATAACCCTCCAGTACTCAAAAAGATACTAAAATACAATAACAACGCTTAAAATAGTGGTATGAAATCTAGTTCAAAGGCCCAAAAATTTAATTCACATGATTTAATTCATAACTCAAAAAATTGACATGGAATCACTTGAATAGAACATGAGTAATTGAAATTTAAAGCATGAAATAAATTGATTTACATGGGAACACATGTTTACATGGCTTGAATTCAAATTACTAAGAAATACATGGATTAAGTTCATAAATTACATGGATAATTTCATAAAATAGGATACAATTCATACTTTAAAACAAAAAGAGGATTTTTGGGCGCAATGGGTGAAAGGAACCCATTGATGAATACCTCACATACCTCAATTACTTGAGTCCTTGAAGAAAACTTAAAATTGAAGCTTGAATGCTTGAATTCTTGGGGAAAGAAGCTTGAATTTGTCATTCTTGAGAAAGGAGGACGGTTTCTACGTGAGTTATTTTAATGATAATGGGCAAATAATGTCCGTTTGAGGCTTTAATTCGTTACTTGGGTGCTTGGGGACAAGGGAAAATGACTAAAACGCCTCTTGGGCTGTTACTTATTGATGCAGGAAACATATCCTCCATGTCATGAAGGCTAACGCGGGGCCTAAGATCCGCGTCGCAGAGATATCGTGGACCCTTACTGTTTCTCATGAAAATGGACATAACTTTTCGCTCGGGTGCTGGATTAAGGCGAAATTGATATCATTGAAAATATACTTCAATTATCTATAATTTGGTGGGTATTGAGTTGCAAAATTCCATATATGTCAAAAGTTATACATGATCAAATTTGACCCTTGTAGGATCGAACACCCAAATTTAGCCAAATCAAAGGCACTTAGCTCAACTTTGCTCTAAGTATTTCCTATGAAAATTTTTTACCTCATAAGCACTCTTAACACTAGGATAATGATTATGACACTTATATTCACATGAAAATAATTGGTTTTGATCTTATACACGTAAAAACGATGGCTCAAATTCTAGCTAAAAAATGTGGGGTGTTACATTAAAATATTATTTGCTAATTAATTTTGTTTGAACACTGGTTCGTCAAGAGTTGAAAGAAATTTGTAGTTTAATATTGACAAAGTTTAATCTCATTATTAATGTAATCAAAGAAAGAAAGGTGCAATGTTTATTATTCAAATAAGCTTAAAAATACATATCTGGTATAAATATATATTTTGCGAACATATACATTTGCAGTTTACATGTATAATGTGTATATGATTATAAACGTAGTAAGTTAACACTTTAACTTAAAAATGCATATGCAGTAGACATATGTATATTTTGGAAAGTTTTGTATAACTATTTATATACATATGTATATGATTGTGTATCACTACTTGAATGTACTTGTATTTGTATTCGTACCAACAATCAAAAGAGAAATAATCTGAGCAGCCACATATGGCTGATGCTGGTGTAAACACATCACCCCAACGCTTCAATCCCAATGTGGTGCATAGTTCGAATATAAAGATTGATGGTACAACGATAAATATTTAATTTACATGTGTTTGTAAATACACTTGAATATTATTTTATTTTTTATGTTTTATTTATATATTCATGTATATGATTATATACATATGTAGTTACAATTTCATATGTAAAACACATATGTAGTGTACATATGTATTTTTGACATCTGATTTGTATGATTTTCTATACATAAGTATATGATGATATACAACTGGATGATCGTACATTATATTTTGTACGTGTATAAACAATCTCATGAGAAACAATCTTACCAATCACATATGTATGTTGCTACTGTAAATCCATCACCTCATTAATTTAGTTTCAAAATTGTGCATGTTCAGGATAAGAAAATTGATGCCACATCGACAAATATTTCATTTATATACTTTTAGTTCATGTAAATGCATTTGATTATTATTTAATTTTCTTACTTTTTTTACTTGTTTGAAAAGGCACTACTGATAGTCATACAGATCAAACAAAAGATGCATCTGAGTCTCAATTTTTAATACCCGATGAGCTGCTCCAAAGAATCAATTTAGATAACATACGTTCTGAGTCAGTTGTTCAAGATGATTGTCCAGTATGTAGAATACATATATTTTTGAGTTAATGTCATTTATAATGACCACAACAACCTAAGCTATTTTTTATTTTTTATACACCATTAAAGAGCGTGCATATATGAGTGAAAATACATCAAATCATGGTGTGGAGAAAACATATTCAGAGGAACACATTAGGACACCAATGCAAACTTATGTAGTAACCAGCGTTAAAAAAGGGATGAACCAATTTTATCTATTTCGCAAATCACAATCCCCGACGAGCTGCTACCTTGCCTCAATGCCTACCCGATATAGAAATAAGCATCACTGTACATCTATCAGCAAATGTTGAACAACAAACTCCTATACCAATGATAGGGAATAGGTGACCGTCTAGATTCAAAGAATCACCATACACAATGAAGTTTGGTTCAGCAGCTGATAAGTACACTAGCTTATATGTATTATTGTACGGTAATGTGTTTGATTTAGTGCAATCTATGTTTGTATTATCTTTGTATTTTAAACAATAGGTAGAACTTTTTGCAAAAATATTTTATCATTTGAATTTTTATATTTTGTATATATAAAGGAAGCTCATCAGGGTCATGACATACATTCACTCAGATGCATCCTTTTGTTTCTCACATAATTCATGGGATAGAAGACACTAATGTTATCAACAAGTTCTTAGAATGGATTTTAGTGGACCTTCTTAAATGTCATGCAAAAAGATATTTATGTTCAAGTGAATTGTATTATTCGTTCAATTATTTTATGTTCATCATTTACCAATGTATTGAATAACTTAACAGGATGGGCAAAGAGGAACATTACAAGAAGATCAAGTCAATCATATCAATTATGCATTTTGAAGTTCGAACAGTCGAAAATAAAAATTGATTCTACATTATTGATTTTCTTGGTCAGTCATGGACAGACTCTGTAAGTATCTTATGATTATGTATTTCCTTATAGAGTTATAATATAAAGTAAAATACATATAATATTTTTCACCTATACATATGCATTTTACATATCAATATATACATATGCAGTTGTCATATTTCACTAAAAATGCATATGTTTTTCAAATATGTATTTTACCTTTTGTTTATATACATATGCAGTTTACATATCAATATATACATATGCAGTTATCAGATTTCACTTAAAAATACATATGCAGTTGACATTACATACATATGTTTATGTTTATATAAAACTTGTATGAATGTTCTTATATTTTTAGTATGCGATTTTTTATTATTATTTATTGCAGCAAATTGGCGTTTGCTTTTACTACTTACGAAAGAAGTCAAAGTATGAGCCTCACAGCACATACAAATACAACATAGTAGATTGCAACTTCATGAAAATAGTTAAGAGTGTGATGGCAGTTTATTCATTGGATGATCCAACTTTTAATGCGGGTGGATAGGAGTATCATCTCAATGAATACATAAATGGATTTCGTATGCATGCTACAGTGTCATGACAGACAATTGACTATATTTTTATTCCTGTCAATGTAAAGGACAAACATCATTGGATTCTTATTGTTTTATTGCTCTCAGAAACATGCATATTGATATTTGATTCATACTCCTCTTCTAGTCAAGGTGTTGTTGTTCTTGCTGAAATTGTGAAGTTAGCCGAGATTATACCTTAATGTCTCCAAGCTTGCAATTTCTATAAAAAAAGATATTGATCTTGATAATCATCCAAAATACAAAGATAAAGATATGAAGGACCTTTTTGATGTGTGTTTTGTGGAGGATTTGCCTCAACAACCAAGTGGTAGCTTGTAAGTATTTTAATATACATATATCAAGTTTGTAAATTTGTACAAAATATATTCTAATTTATTATTTAATATATTTTTATAGTGACTATGGACTGTATATGATTACATATATAGAGTTCCTTTCTTACGGTCAAGGAGTTCCTTCGGTTGAGTTCAATCCCAACGTGCTTCGTACAAGATATGCTTTACTTATGTGGGATTACGGTCTGAGAAAACAAGAAGCTAAAGGCGAAAGTAACGACGAAGCACCATTGAGGCCAGTTAGAGAAAGCAAGAAAGCAAGTGTCATAGAAGTATTTGAAATCTAATGGTTGATTATTTTTTTCTATTTTGTATTTAACAAAATTTAATTGGATGTTGATAGTAATTTAGTGGAGTATTTTTTGACAGTTATGTTCTGTTTTAGTAGTTTGAAGATTCGGAATATTTTGAAGTGAATGGAAGATTTTCATTTTAGTCTTTTATGGTGCATATTTTTATTATTTTTGATAATTATATAGTATGTGTGTGCTGCACTTGTCCATTAATATTTCAAACAAATATACAATAGTCACACATATTAATCAAATATTTAGCAAATATATTTAGTCAAATATATATAAAAAAAAAAAAACTATGTTGTTAACTATAACGCCTAATAAAAATAGCCAACTATATACGTAACTATCAAACAGAGGTAGAAATATGTAGAGGCAACAAATGTTTTTTTGAATACATAACTTTTATAAATACTATAGGCAATTGTGATTATGATTTAAGAATTAATAACATTTTAAGCAAATAAATATAGGTCACCATATTTTATAACGACATATTTAGCAAATACATTTACTCAAATACATATAATATTATGTATTTTGGAGTCATTGTTAATACTAGGCAAAAGCTTATATATTTTTAAAATATATAACTGTATTACTTATACTCAATTATAATGCATTAAAGTAAATGAAAGACAAATGTCATTAATCACATTTCACAAATGAGTTCAACATTATGAAAAGTGTAAAAAAATTATAAAGGAAGAAAACATCAGAACAAATGTATCATTTACGATATTTTCTACACGAACGCCTATTGTGACCCTTGAACCCACAAGCACTACATGAATTGATGTTCTTCTTTCCAAACATATTCCTTCCTGATTTTTCACGATCTTTCTTTGGAGGTCTACCAAGAAGTCATTTGTATTTTGGAGGCAGTACTATTTCACCAAGTGTGCTATCTAAAATTATTCAATCATCTTTGTATGGTAAAGGATAAATTGAAACATCATATGTTCTCAATACTGTTTTTGGCTTATACAGATCATAGAAATATGGTCCCTTTATAAAATTCTTGCTATCCAAGACTGCACAAGCATGTGCACATGGTATCTCATCCAATTAAAATGTGTGACAAGAACATATTTTTTTCTTGTGGCAAATAATAAAATATTTTTCTTTGTCATGTACCGTGTAGGCATACTCTATGGATAGTACAACCTGATAATATTTTTTTAAAAATAAATTTAAAAAAGGTCAAACGCAAATATATATGTATTGCCACTTACAGATGCAAACTGTATATTTATTTTTTTGAAACACAGTTGCAAATACAATTATACATATTTCATATGTATTTTTGTATAACTAAGATTACTGCATATGTATTTTACAAAGCATAGATTACTATAAAAAAAATTAAAGCACATACGCGCATATCTATATATAAATACAACTATAAATAAATTCATACCGACATACGCGACAAATATAAATGATCATACCATCATACGTGTACACGTTGGCTCGTTCTCTTTGAGTATTTCATTAAATTTTTCAATGAGAGTTGTGAATGTATATGAAGCCTCCTGTCTATTTTTATAGTTTCATTTGTCAAACATCAATTAAACTTCTTCTAAAAAATCATATATCGGTAGTTCTCTAGCCGATACAAGTGCACCATTTATTGACTCAGGAATGTTTGATGTCAAAGTCCAGCCCCTATGAACTGGTGCATATGCCCTAGCCCACTTTTCGTAACCCGCCAATTTCAAGTAACTCTTCACTCAACCATAAATGGTCTCTACATTTTTCATTTGCTTGTGAAATTCAAACTTTGAATATGATTTTTTCATTGCATAAAAAATCTCAGATAAAGCATCATGTGATTTTATAAATCTTTTTTTGACATTCCCCCATAAATATCACATGCATGCATAATGAGATACATCTTTGTAAACATTACAAACAACTTTTATGATACTTTCATTCCGATCAGAAATAACACACATGCATTCTTTGTCACCATATGATACTTTGAGATTCTTAAAGAACCACGTCCAAGATGTATCATTTTCTGAATCAACACCCCATATTCTAAAGAAAAGATATGCCTGCATAGATAAACACATTTTGCACAGTTATATATAAATACATATCATTAACTGCATATGTATTTTTTAACAAATACAGTTGCAAATAAGTATGTATTTTACAAACACAGTTGCAAACACATATATTAAACTGTACCTGTACAACACACATATAATCAACTTTACATTTTTTTTCACAAACAATTACAAAATACATATAATTAAATATATATATAAATGTGTATATATATTTCAATATACATATAATCACATAGGCATATCAGTTGCAGATATTTTTTTTTAAAATATTAAATGTATTATCAGATGTAACTTACCTGCTCCATCCCTGGTACAGGCAGCTATAAATGTGTCAGTATACATTTCTCTCAGATGACTACCATCAACAACTACGACAAGTCTACAATGTTTGAATCCTTTGATGAATGCACGGAGAGCTATAAATACATATAAGAACTCATTTTTATTAGTCTTCTTCATTCTTATATGTGAATCAGGATAAGTAA
The DNA here is from genome assembly GCA_030864215.1 of Capsicum pubescens. Taxonomy (NCBI): domain Eukaryota; kingdom Viridiplantae; phylum Streptophyta; class Magnoliopsida; order Solanales; family Solanaceae; genus Capsicum; species Capsicum pubescens. The sequence goes on from CM061540.1 coordinate 57,657,136, forward strand.
TGTTCAAAACATATAATTATGTTGGTAATTTGTCGTATGATGTTGATGGTTTTCCCCTCAATTCTTCTAATGCTCTTTCCTTGGCTCTCCAATATAAAATGTATATAAAATTCATACCAAACTCTTTTTTAATGTCATTTTTTATTTTAGTTGCGCTGTATTTTTGTTTGTGGTTTTTTAGTTTTGGTTTAACCATACCACCATCAACATACTTGTAGCATGCATCTTGAAATAAACTGTAATTCCCCAAAAATGGGTCCCTAGATGTCACACGGTGCTCAAGACTACGAGTAGCCTTAAGCTAACCCTGTCAGCCTTGTACTAAATCTGTAAGCTCATAATAGAGGAAATGTAGATATATGATCAAATCTAAAAGTTGGAAATCTTTCTAAGCTAAACTGTAATTTTCTGAATGTAATATCTGACATCACTAGACTCAAGAGTCTAATCAATCAATACTAAAAATCAGAATCATAATCTAGCAGTCTGACAAGCCTCTACTACTAATGCTAGAGAGTCACTGGTACAAACCCCCAGCTGACCCAAACTATCTAAAAATATTGAATCATTTATACTAATAAGCTGAAAAATTTATAAGAATAAGTCCCCGAACTATCAGGACTCACCAACTGTCGAAATATAGATGGGGATGCTCGAAATCACTCACACTGCTGAAACTGAGCACTTGAACCTAAATTATGAGACAATGTAGCACATAGACGTATATGTGGATCATTACTTCTGAATTGTACGGAGTATATGTGTAATACCCCAAAGATTTCTAGCAAATTTCATCCCAAGAATGCCTAGTATTATCTTCTAAAGTGAATGATAATTATTCCATGAGGAATTTTCAAGAATTTCACTTTTTGTCATGCGGAAAATTCAATAAGCTTTCCATCGATATATGATTCTCTTAAATCTGATAACCAGGTAAGAAGTTATGACTATTTCAAGTTTACGTCGTAAAACAGCGTCATATTAGTCAGTGGCGCACCGCGCCACAAAAGGAAATGGCATTTGGAAATTTACAGTAGGTGTCCGCGATTATGGTGCATCGCACCAACACTCAAATTCAGAATTATCCTTTTTCCAGTGTCTCAGCGCGATTTCCCCTGCGTCGCGCCAAAGTTCTAGGTCACGAAGGAAGGGGCAACATGATGGCTCCGCGTCGCGCCATCCCTTAGTTTTCCAATTGTCAATTTCTGGTGACACGATGCGATAACGCTGCGTCGCACCAGGGGCCCAGTTCGGGAAAATTTTACTGAAATTAAATGACTCGTCCAAGGTTAAAAGGGTCAATTTCCTACCCCTATTTAAACCCAATAACATGTGATTTAGCTATTCTTCACCCAAAATATACTATTTTCTCTCAAGAACAAGCTAGGGTTTCTTTTGGGGATTCAAATTCAAGAAGCTTTCACCATTAATCTTCACGAAATCACGAACTAAGGTATGCATAGTATTCATTCATGGACTTCTTTCGTCCATGAAGCCCAAGAATCCCCTTTTAAAATTCAATTTATGGATTTTCTTATGAATTTCATGATTGGGCTGCGTTTGTTCATGTTGATAATGAGTAATTGAATTGTATTCCATGAATGAGTGTTAAATTCCATATGGGTTGATTTGTATCGGTATAGATTCATGAAACCCTGGGACTAAACCCTTGAATGATTAAATTGGAATTGAATCACGACAGTTAATTGTTTTATGATGTTGTTTACACATTCTATGCCTACTATGTGTTTGGATGAATGCCTAGATGAAGGGAAAGTGTCTAATTAGCATGATATCATGAAATCCCCATGTACGTACAAGCTTTTGCCTATCACATGTTTGATGAAATGCTTCAGTAAATGTATTATGATGATTATTATGTATTCAAGTAAGTCATGCTTTGTCAGTTTCCTTCCATCGAGTCCTGGGGGTACTTGTACCCAAAACATTAGTTGTGTAGCTAGAGCCATGTCATGTTTTCACGATACTCTCAGTCAATCTATGAATCCTTAGACTTCAGATAGTCTTATGACTCAGGAAATCTCCATGATCTCATGACTCAGTCAGTTGTCAGATATCAGTAGTATTCCATCAGTCAACGGAACTTAGTAACTCAGCTCATGTTCAGTTCAGTAAGTTATGTTCAGTGTCCATTCAGATAGGATTAGGACTTATAACTGAGTGAACCCAAGGATGGGGACACACACTATCATATGAGGTTCTGATCCTTAGAAGTCATCCTTGCATTCCAGAACTATGTAGCCAGCATAGGTTGAGACATCAACACTGTCCGATGAGGGTTGATGAGGTGGATAAGCACTATCAGATAAGGGTACCACCATTATCTTTTGGGGACACTACCAGATAAGGGTCGCCCACAGCTTGTCCTTACCAGTGGCGCGGTATTGACACCCTTCCAATTGGGCTTACAGATCAGACCCCAACTCAGCCATAATGGCATATCAGGGGCATGTTGGTTAAATACTACCTCCCATAATTTTAGTACTAGTCTCGGTAAAAGAACTCAGATAGTTCTTCAGATTCAAGACTGTCAAATACAGTCGACTCAGATACAGTAAGTAACTCAGATAGTTCCATCAGATTCAGGTCAGATACATTCACCCATGTTATCAGTTACATTCCGATACAAATATTTATTCTATCAGTTATATCAGTTATTAGTATGTCATGTCATAAGTATTCAGATTCACTAATCACGATATCACAGTGTCAGTTACAGTTACGTATTTATGTATGCATTCTCGCATTTATGTTAGACAGTCAGCTAGCATTATTCATGCATGTTAACCCTTGCATTAGCCTACCTCACATGTATACTCAGTACATTCCATTGTACTGATTCATTTGTACTATGATGCTTTCTTTTATGTTACACCATAGGTTCAGAGACACGAGTTCCAAATCAGCAGTAGATTCCAGTCTCAGCAGTCAGAATAGAAGTGAGTCCTCATCCTTCGAGGACATGATTATTTCTCCATTATTTCATTGATTAGTTATTAGTTGGAGTTAGTTGGGAACATATCCCATCAACTCCTTATTCAGATTATTCAGACATAGAGGCTTTCAGACTAGATGCAGACTATTATGTTTTAGACTTCAGTGTTTACAGTTTTGTTTTGGGTATTGTATTACCCCACAGATGTTATCTCATCCATGTTATGATCAGTATTGAACCTTATGTCCTTTCAGTGCATGTTTCTGCATTATTCAGTATTTTATGTAGTATACAGGTACAAATATCAGTCATGGATTAGCTTGTGCTCCTTCGGGGTTATGAGCACCGTGTAGCGTTCCGGTTTAGAAAATCGGGGTATTACAATATGGGGGTGAATGCATAAGTAAAATAATATCTCAACATTATTACAATTTGTGAAAGAATGCATGCTAAATGTAGATGTAATACCCCGGGAAATTTTTCATTGAAATTTTATGCGTAAACGTGTTGGGTTCTATCTTCTAGAATGAATTATAAATTTTTCGTGAGAAATGTCTTAGATTATGACTTACCATTGCATAGATTATCAAATAAGCTTTCCAACTATATGTGGATCATCCAAAACGGACACCCGAGCGACGAGTTATGAACATTCCGATCGAACCGTGAATAGTAGTGAACAGTAAAATGTGCAGGAAAAAAAGTACTGAGGCCTGGCGTATTTTTGCTCCAACTTTAAACGATCATAACTCATTGTACATAATTATCTGTGTGATCTACTATATATCAACGGAAATCTCGTCGAGTCCTCTTTCCGATGAAATTGGTTTCATCCAATTTGTCTATTGGAGCAAAAAGTTATGGTCGATATACTTCAGCCTATCAAAAGTGAATTTTTGGGTCAACTTCAAATGATCATAACTCCTCGTACACAATGATATGGGTGAGATACTATATATCAACGGAAATATATGAGAGTCCTATTTCTAATGAAATTGGTTTCATCCAATTTGGATATCGGAGTAAAATGTTATGGTTGATCTACTCCAGACTATCAAAACAGTCTACCAAAGGACAGATTCGAGAATTATTTGATTTTTAGGGGCATTTTGGTCATTCCCCCTCACCCAAAATCCGTTCAAACCCTATATTAAAGCCTATTAGAAGCAGTATATGTTATATTTCATCAAATTTCCTCAAAAAGAAAACCCTAAGCTCCTACATCCAACTTCAAGAACCTCCAAAGTTCACCATTAATTCTGCAAATTTATTCAAGATTCCAAGTTCCTAGTTCAAGAACTCCAAGAACCATCATTCAAAGGCACGATTAACATCTCAAAAATGAGTATCGATCTAAAGTTCATCATTTAAGGTATGTGGGGTTTTTCAACAAGAACAATTTTTCGTTCTTGTGCCCAAAAGTAATTTTCTTTACGAAGATATGATTTTTATATGTTTATTATGATTTTGGAGCATGAACTTATATTCTATCTTGGTTATCTTGAGATTATGATGTTTATGACTTTGAAAAGTCGAATTTATATGAAATTATGACTTAAAGCATGATGCTTGAAAGAAATTTACTATGATTTTGATATTTGGGTCTTGAACCCCATTTGAAATTGTGTCTTTGAGAAAATATGTGCTATATGCACGTTGATATTGAATATTTGAGATGTTTTGAATGATTTAACCTTTTGGTCGTGAATGAGTTATTTTGAACACGACTGTGAAAGAAATCCACGCTTTTATTGATTATGATAAAGGGGTAGCAAATTGGCTCCCGATGAAAATTGTTGAAGTGTTTATTGTGGATTTTCTTTAATGTGAGCCTGAGGCTGATTTAAATTTCTAAGCTAAGTACGGGAGTAATCTTTAGCACCGAGTGGGAGGTATAAAGTGATCTTACTTTCCTAGAACTACGTGCCCCCATAGGATGTGAGCCTGAGGCTAATTTATATAGTGATCACTAGTGTTTTTGGATTGATATTGGAAGTCCTACTCCGATGGCAAGGATAGGATGGATCTCCCCAACGTGGATTATACGTTGGACTCCATGTAGCTCACATGGTTTATGTCGGTTATAGGATCTCCCAAAGTGTGTGTGTATTTCCTTGTGTCTATGGTGAACGGTGAAGTGATTTGAAAGTGGAATTGTGAAAGTTATTCTTTCAAAAGATTTAAATGATATTTACATTATGAGAATTGATATTCTTGAAGAACTGAAAGTGATTGACAAATTATATGATGACTCACATGTGTTATTATACTTATTTCATCCTCTCATGATTATGATGATTTTCTTCGGGATATGTGAGTCTTTCATATATCCTGCATATTTCTTATAAATATTTATGATGATGATGTTTATACAACTGCATACACCCTCATATGCTCGATATTTTTCCATGGTACTAACCCACATATTCGTATGTGGGCTACATTTTCTCGAAATGTAGGTACAAGGTATAGTTGCACCTTCGGATCCAGTCAGTTCGTGGTATCCAGTCAGCAGGTGATGAGTCCTTTTGATTCAAGGGATTGGGTTAGTTATGCAGAGTTTATAGTGTTGTATTTTCTTTATTCAGTCGTATTGAGTTGGGGTAGTCGGGAGTCATGACCCGGCTACCTACAGTCAGTACTAGTAGAGGCTTCATAGACAGTCAGTAGAAGTTGATGTATTTTGTTTCAATTCTGGTTGTAAAGGCAGAATTGTAATCCTGTAAAATTCCATTTTTGTATTGATCAGATTCAGAAAAGAGTTAATTTCTGCTGATTTGTATGGATTTATATTTTTATTCAGTTGCTTATGAGTTATGCCAGTAGAAGGGTTAGATTGGGGTCACTTGTGACCCTAAGCAGCGTGTGACGTCTCGTGACCTGATTTCGGGGCGTTACAGTAGATGACTTACATAAGCTGGAATATCTGAAAACTAAAACTCATAATCATGAATACAAAAACATGTTGCATAGATCTAGTGAGTCATAACATTTAGATTCTAAAAGTTGTACTTGTATACAGTCTCACTTTTATATCTGTAATCTGAAATTTGAAGCCCCATAGCTGATGTCACATGTAAAGAAATATCTGAATAAATCTGTGAGCCTTTACACTTAGTTTTCTAAAAACTTTTCTGTTATTCTTTACTCTTTTCTGTAAGTTATAGATAAATACTTTTAAAAACTAATCTACAAGTCTTTACTGTTAAGGAGGTTCTTCTAACTGACATACACTATGTGTGCTATCATAGTATCCAACTTCTAGTTTCCTTATGGGAAAACCTCACGCTGTGGAGCGGTGTCATACTCTTGCCGAGTATAACCTAATCAAAGTGATCATATCTATATTTGTCATCCATATAGTAATGGGAATAATCTAATAATCTAAACCTACGTTGGCTCATAATTCTGGGGAATGTAAACATACCCAACTCAGTGCTAAATACTACTCCCTTTTATCTGCATGCTCATTATGTTGGAAATCCACTTTAAAATCTAGTATAATGGTTTATAATGAAAACCGACTATATATATGTTAAATTAAACTGTAATTTGAAACTATAAAGTGGATCCCATATCTAAACTGAGATCAAAAGATCAAATCTTTTTTGAAAATCTGAAAATAATCTAGTCATAGGGTGCGTAGAGCAAAATCAATCTTGAAATAGCAATATTCAACTAGGGCTTAATAACTTATGCATCAAATTCATGTCAAAATATAATAATATTCATGCTTGATAATGAAGATATTGATCATTTAACTCAAAATCTGGAAATTTCTACAACACGCATGAAAACACGAAAATAAACATGAAATTCATCATCCAAATCACTTCAAATCTCATAATCTTTCAATTAGCAATATTGGGTATGAACCCTAATTTGAAAGTCATGAAATTTCATACAAAATCAACTTTAAAACTAAATTTGAGCACAGGGATGAAAGGATTATCCTTGTTGAAAAATCCTACATACCTTAATTGATGCAATTGATGAGAACACTTAATTTTAGATTCCTATTTGTGCTCTTGAAGATGGATTCTTGATTATCTTGAATTGGTAACCTTGAATTTTGAGTTTTCTTGGAGAAAGAATGGTGGAATTTGGCTTTGTTGGAAATTAAGTTTTGAGTTCTAGGGTTTTCTTTGAGAGAAAATTAATAAAAAGCATGCATATAATGCTTAGAATGCATGCTTAGACTGGAATTAATTCAGTGTTATTTACAAATTGGGGGCTGAGGAAAAGACTAAACTACCCCTTCAAAATCAACTTTGGAAAACTGGAATCCCGATTTTGCACACCACCGTGATGTGCCACTATCGCGGTGGCTTACTGGAAAAAGGTATGATCGTGATTTTAACCATTGGTGCGATGCGGTACAATCGCATTGGGCTACTGGAAAAGGGATGAGCTCCATTTTGTCTATCGTCGCGACGCGCTAAAATCGTATCGCCTCACTGGAAAAAGGATGAACGGGAACTGGAACTTCTCCGCGATGTGGGATAATCGCAGTGTTCCACTGGAAATTGGACAAATGCCATTTTGGCCTTCACCGCGATTCGGTGCCTGTCGAAATGCCATATTGTTTTACTAAAAATGTCGTAACTTCTCAATCGAGTATCGAATTAAGACGAAATTGGTATCGTTAGAAAGCTAATTCAAGTATCTACACATTGGTGGGTATAGAACTGAAAAATTCTACATATATCAAGATTTATTCATTTTCAAAGCTAACCCTTGACATTCTAGAAGATAAACTAAGCTAGAAAAAGTACGGGGTATTACTTACACCTTGTCCTGCACCGAACATGTATGTTCTTATATGAATTCTCTAACTCTAAATATCCTAGAATTCATTATACCAGAGGTACAGAATAAAAATCAACAATTAGCTGATTTGCACAATAGTGTATAACTACATCCAACAAACTTAAATACAATCAAAATTCATTTCTAAATTCATATTAAACACTAAAAATTTAATGTAGAATGTACTTACCAGGTCTTACTTGACCTTTCACTTCGTGTTTGAAACTTCTCACAACTGTATAATCCCTCATGACTGACTTTAAAAAAAACTGAGAGTTATACCTGGTCTGCCTCAACATGCTTATGATGTGGGTTTGAGATAATCATTTGAATCATATCCATCTAAAATAAACCTAATGCTTTTGTATTATCAATAACCATCAATACACCGTCAGTAGATGTATTTACCCTTTGACGTGAATTGTAACAAACATTTTTTTCAACATCACGTACTAATGAACTTGCAAAGATACTCACAACATCTTTCTCCAAAATGCTTACATATAAAGAAAGACAATTCATCTCTTATATCTTCTTCTTTTGTAAAATATACACCTTTAAACCCATGTCATTATGTATCTATATTTGCCCTGCACTACCTGTTATTTGATATTCAATTTGGATTTTACTGCTAAAATCTACATTAATATGAGATGCCAAAAGATTGTATAGTTGATTGTATGATGCATTCGGACTCAACAATACAGCATCAATAATGTATTCTTCATAATTTTATTCATATGTTCATCTTTCAGAGTGCTTCACAAGAACTGAGATGCTTCCCATTGCCAATCTTTTTCACATAAAAATGTTATCAAAAAATACACATTACAAAATCTAGCATAACTATCAATACATATAAATAATTATAAGCACTCAATACAACATATAAATATACAATTACATATGAATACAAAAGCATAAAGAAACAGCAATCAAAATATACAACACAGTTATAATTATACAAATGCACACATAAATATACAATTACAATCTGAAATACACAAATCCATAGAAAATATACAAATAGAATTACAATAAACAAATACAATTATAATATACAATTAAACATTAACAAATACAAACAAGGATCTATATATAAAAACATAAACAACATATACAAACACAACCAAAATATCCAAATAGAAACTAAACAAAATATAATTTTATCATTTCGAATATACAAATAGGCTTTTTGACTATATATTACATTTCGATAAAAAAACTCAAAAAAAAAACCTTTTTTAGTAGCCAGAAAAATTAATTTTGATCATAATATAATTCGATCAATTCAATATACAGCCACATTAATTTATTTTAAAATTTGTTTACAAAATATTCACAAACTATTTACCGAAAAAATTGACAAAATAACAAATACATACTAAATAACGATTTTAAACAACGTGATTTTAATCTGATGAAATTCATATAAGAAATTAATTTTATGATTCAATACTTGTAGCAACAATGATGATTTAATTTGAAATTTCAAAGATCATGAAGATGAGAAGCTTCAGCTGATTTGATTTTGATTTTTTATCTGAAAACGACACTATGAAACGACAATTTGAATTTTTATTTGGGTTGTTGAAAAATAATGGCAATTACGTTAATTAAGAGGTGTTTATGAAAAAGGAATCTCAAGCTTTTAATACATGAGTAATTGTGTCTTATTTAACTCAACTGATTTAGTAAAAGGGGGACAGTAAATCTATTTGTATATGTATTTACATAGCAAGAAGTTTTTAAAATATAAAATACAAGTTGTTATTTTAAATAATTATGAAATATTTTCTATGAAACTCCTAATTATGGTCTTAAGGTTGCTACTTATAAATTTTTTCCTAGAATTTTCATGAAAAAAGCCTAGTGCATGACAACAGTTATATAACCTCTTGCGATACATTTTAAAAGTGGTAATCAACAAATCATTACTTAAGATCTTAAGTTTTAAATGTCACTTGACAGTTGAGCCTACGTAATTTGAGTATATACTGGATATATCATTATATAATGTAGCTTGTTAAGAAATTATAGGTAGTGTGGATGTCTTCTCCATTGTCAACATTGCCTTCATTCTCAAATGAAGACTTTTTCATGCATAAACCTCCTATTTGTATTGGTTACAACGGTTGGCAAGATTGACTATATAGGCATGCCATTATTTCCATTTTGTATACAAATCAAAAATATAATAAAAGTCTCTACTATCTATTTCTTAGTTTCTTTACTCCGTTATTTTATTTTATAACATGTTATCAGTACGAAACTCTACTGTATCAAAATTTGAAGGCTAAGGTATTATTTTCTCTTTCTTTTAATATGTCTAATCTTATGAAACTTGAGTTCGTTGCCCTTCAAAGTTCGGGCAAGAACTACCTTTCATGGGTATTGGATGCTGAAATCCATTTGGATGCTATGGATCTTGGAGACACCATTAAAAAAGAAATTAAAGCATCAAACTATGATCATGTTAAGGCTATGATATTCTTGTGTCATCATATTGACAAAATTTTAAAATTGAAAATCTTACTATTAAGGATCAACTTGTTTTGTGCAATAACCTAAAAGAAAGGTATGACCACCTAAAAATGGTCATACATCCAAAAGAACAATATGATTAGATGCATCTGAGATTTCAAGACTATAAGTCTGTTCACGAGTATAATTCTTCCATGTTCAGAATTTTTTTCTCAGTTGAAATTATGTGGAGAGACTATTAATGTTGTTGATATGTTGAAAAAAACACTCTCCACCTTTCATGCCTCGAATGTGCTCTTGCAGCAGCAATATCGAGATAAAGGTTTCAAGAAATATTCTGAACTAAGTTCTCACCTTCTTATAGCTGAACAAAATAATAATTTGTCAATGAAAAATCACAAGCTTCGACTTACTAGATCTACATCATTTCCTAAAGTGAATAAGGTGTACGCCCACCATGCTAGGTGTGGAAAGGGTCACGAATCTAGTTGTGGACGTAGACGTGGTCGTGGACCTGACTGTGATCAAGAAAGAAATCATGTTCTTGGTGTTAGTCACTCATCAAATAAATGGCTTTATCGAAAGGAACAAGGAAAAAATGAGAAACGTGAAGCAGGTAAAGCATGTGTTTGTTTTCGATGTGGTGCAAAAGAACACTATGCACGTGATTGTCATACTCCCAAACACTTGGTTGAGCTTTATCAAGCATCACTAAAGGAAAAAAAGAAAAATTCTGAAACTAATTTTATCTCTGAAAATCATGTTGACGTTCCTCACTTAGCTGAATCAGATTTCTTCGAGCATCCAGAGGGAAACAGAGATCACCTGATTGGTGATGGTTCTCTGGCTATGAAAGAGTGAACAATTTTTAATATTTATTAGTAACAGTAGTGTAATGAATAAATGTTAAAGTAGTTGTTCTATTTTATTAGTAGTTTTATTTTGGTCATTTGATCGAAAGTTTTGTAGTAATTTATTTTTTATTTGATCTTATCACATTTTAATATTGCAATCTACCGTATGCTTACGAAAAAAATTGCTCACTAAATTATAGTCTTAATTCTTGCATCTTTTTGGATATTATAAAATATAGTTCACCGAGTTATGTTTATAGAGAAACATTTAATCAAATTATCTATAAGTTTTCTTTAACTTATTGATAATGTTTTCTCAACAAGTACGTGAAAAAGGAATCTTAGTACTTGTGACTTTCTATCAATACTTACCATGAAAGTGAACATCACTCATTTAATTGCTCAAATATTAACTTTGTAGTTTATCCCTCATTAATATTTAATAAATATTTATTTTATGTATGTCATTTTATTTGAAGATATGGATAATTTTCAAAGCAAATCATGCAATTATGAAGACATTTGCTTAATTGATTCTGGTACAACACACACAATATTTAAAAATGAGAAATATTTTTCTCATTTAAATATGGGCAAAATAAATGTTACTGCGATTTCTGGTAGTACTAGTTTGATTGAATACTTCGGAAGAGCCATTATAATTTTGCCTAAGGGGGCTAAACTCATCATAAATAATGATATGTTTTCTCCTAAATCTCGAAGAAACTTGTGGAGTTTTTAAGATATACGTGAAAATGGTTATCATATCAAGACAGAGGATGAGTTGAATCATGAATATCTTGGCATTACTAAGAATGTCTCTGGGTAGACATGTTTTATATAAAAGTTTCCGGCTTTATCTTCTGTCTTGTATTGGCAAAGATTAGTAAGATTGAGGCACATTCTATAGTAAACCAAAAGTAACTAATTCTAATATATTTGAACTTTAACACAATCGATTGGGACATCCTGGATCCATAACGATGAGACGCATTATAGAAAATTCAAATGGACACCCACTAAAGAACATGAAGGTTCTTTCAAATAATGCATTTTCTTGTACTTCCTGTTATCAAGGCAAGTTAATTGTGAGGCCATCACCAACTAAAGTTGGGGTTGAATCCCCTGCGTTATTAGAACGTATACAAGGGGATATTTGTGGACCTATTCACCCACCTAGTGGGTCATTTTGATATTTCATGGTCTTAATTGATGTTTCTTCTAGATGGTCCCATGTGTGCCTATTATCATCTCGCAATTTAGCATTTGCAAAATTATTGGAACAAATAATACGATTACGGGCACAGTTTCCTGACAATCAAATCAAGTTTATTCATCTTGATAATGCTGCAGAGTTTTCATCCCAAGCATTTAATGATTATTGCTTATCAATTGGGATAAAAGTTGATCATCCTGTAGCTCATGTTCACACTCAAAATGGCCTTGTTGAGTCATTAATTAAATATTTGTAATTGATAGCAAGACCATTGCTTATGAAAACTAAGTTGTCCACCTCTGTTTGGGGTCATGCTATTTTGCATGCTATAACACTTGTTCGTCTAAGACCGATAAATTATCATAAATTTTCTCCATTACAGTTGGTTTTGGGTCAAAAGCCTAATATATCTCATCTGATAATTTTTTATTGTGTTGTGTATGTGCCTATTGCACCACCACAACGCACAAAAATGGTCCCCCAAAGAAGATTAGGAATATATGTTGGGTTTGAATCACCCTCTATTATTCGCTACCTTGAATCATTAATTGGAGATATATTTACTGCTCGATTTGCATATTATCGGTTTGATGAGACTGTTTTCCCAAAATTAGGAGAAGAAAATAGTGAAATCAAAAGAGAAATTTTGTGGAAAAATCCATCACTGTCTCATCTTGATCCACGTGCTTCTATTTGTGAGCAAGAGGTACAAAAGATTGTTCACTTACAAAAAATTGCAAATCAAATGTTAGACGTATTTACAGATTTAAAAAGGATTATAAAATTATACATTCCTGCAATGAATGTCCCAATACGAATTGAGGTCCCTGTAGGAACATCTACTAGTGTCGTGGCTAATGAGTCCAAAGTACGCTTGAAGCATGGTAGACCATTGGGTTCTAAGGATCAAAATCCTAGAAAAAGAAAAAAAATGGTCAAGATGATACTACGAAAGAATTTCATATAGAAGTTCAAGTTTTGAACAATTTTGATATCCCTGAAGGAACCAATGATCCTGAACCTCAAGAAAATGAAGAATTATCCATAAATACAAGTGGTGGTGAATCTAATTTGAATCGATAAAAAATAGTGGTGGACTATGTGTTTGCATATAATATTGTAAAAAAAATCATGCAAGATAGTAAGGATCTTGAACCTCAGTCAGTCACAGAATGTCGACAAATAAATAATTGGCCAAAATGGCAAGAAGCAATTCAATCTGAGTTAAATTCACTTGTCAGGTGTGATGTTTTTAGACCTATTGTTCAAACGTCAAATGGTATTAAACCTATTGGCTATAAATGGGTCTTTGTACGTAAATGAAATGAAAAAATTGAAATACAAAAATATAAGGAGTGTCTTGTTGCACAAGAATTTTTACAAAGGCCTGGTGTCGATTATGAAGAGGCATACTCACCAGTTATGGATGGAATAACATTACGCTATCTCATTAGTTTCATTGTTCATGATAGGCTTGAAATGCATTTGATGGATGTGGTTAACACCTATCTGTCATGACCCAAACCGAGGCCCTGTCCGCGATGGGCATCCCGAACCTCGAAGGCCCGAGAGACCCCTTAGCATACTATCATAAGAAAAATCCATACATAAATCAAAGTGTGGAAGATATAACAATGTTCACTGGAGACTTATAATATGAAATGTGTCAACAAGATATGAAAATACAACACTTCAACTACCATCTAAGAAGCCTCTACTGAAGGCTAACTGTCTAGGCCGGGACAAATCCCACGGCTAAACCATGTACTGAAAGACTCGACATATAAGTAAATGCCTTCCGAAAGATGGATGACTCACCAATTCTATCAAATCCCAAGTACTCTACTAATGTGTTGAACCATGGGACTATACCGTATAACCTGAAATATAGGGGGGTCAATACACAGAGGTACTGGTATGTAGAACAATCCAAAAACAAATATATTTTGATAAAACATAGGTGAGAGCTTTTCATAGAAAAAAATATGTCAGCATAAAACAATTGAAAATACATGGGCATAATTTAATGAGCTTCAAAACATCTTCTTGAAATCATGACTCAACTCTTTGTCTTACTTCTGAGCTAGGTGGAACACTTTACATATCTGAAAAGTATTCCACGGGCTATATGGGATCCGCCCTTGACTCGGCGGCCAGGCCCCCAACCCAAGTTTACCACAAGGGTTGGAGTATTTGAATATGATACGCCACAGGGTCGTCGCCAACGTATAATCCCTATCTTGGGACAAAATAAAACCTGTATCAGCAAAACACGATTACAGGAGATGAGTTGTCTAAACTCGTGCCTACTTCGGGTAACCACCTAACTCTCTTAGAGCCCATTTTTAACCTTTTAAAAACATGCATCTTACTGAAAATCAAAATCTGAAATCTGAATAAAAATCTATATTCTGATATATTTTGAATCTGTCATGGCATTCATCTGTTGGTATCGCCACACCAAGATTTGCGAGCCGTATAAGACATATCATATCATGTCTTATTCCTTTCAATCAAAATAAGTTATTTGACCACCAAAAACATTTAAACATCACATGAGATAGTCCTTGATTCAAAATACATGAAAACTCATGAAAAACTCTCTTTTAATATTTTGACAAAGTGTGGTCATCTCTTTCATCAATCGCATGCAAGTTCTTTAATGGGAGATATGATCATTGATAAAACAAAGAAAAACCCCTCTCAATTCTTTCATAAGACAATAACCATCCATCAACGTTGGCAAAAATACTTGAATCAACTTTCAACCATTCATGTAAACAATCCATAACATTGTCAAAATAGGGGGTTTCGTAACAAGAGAGGGAATTTATATAAATCTTGCTCTCATATAAACTTTCAAATCAACGACACATGTACATATGAAAACAAACTAAGTTTCAAAAAACAACCTCATAGTTTATGCAAGATTTCATCATAAAACGGATTTACAATACATGTTCTTCAACCATTTCAAAATCCATCTCATGTAGGAAACTATATACATTAAAATATTTTTTGAACAATAAATTTTTATGCCCATAAAGTTTAGGATAGCCCCACGTACCTTAAGTTTATTAACTTGGAGTATGAAACCCTAATCTTTCTACTTTCTTGAGATTCTTGAACTTGAAAGGCTTGAAATCTAGATTTCTTGGGGGAAAAGGATTGAATTCTTGTTCTTGGGGAAGAGGGGAGGTTTTTTCTTGAGAGTTAATTGGATAATATGGGCAATTTATTCCCTAACTGATGATATTAATCGTGATTTGACGAATTGGGTTAAGGGGAAGAGACAAAATTGCCCCTCAAGAAATTAAATTCGTAACTAGATTACGGATTACATGGTCACTGCGACGTGGTAGGTGTGCTGTAATGCCCCAAAGATACACCCTGGATGCCACACGGTGCTTACAATCACAAATGACCACAAGCTAACCCATGAGTTGGTACCTGTTATGTGCACTCAATAGTATATTGATAATAAAGACATTTACGGAAAATAGATGAAAATGCCATAAGGTTTTAGATATTGGAAATAATACTGAATCATAAATTGGAATGATTGAAAACATACGTAAAGTACTGAAAAAGCAACTGATAAACTGACTAACTGTCTGAATGTCTGAAAGCTTCTAAAACTGACTAACTGTGGAGTTGATGGGACAAACCCCTAACTAACCCTGACTGACCATATAACTGAACTGCTACCTCAACTGAATAAAGATATACTTATCCTCAAAGTATGAGAACTTACCACTTCTGCTGATACTAGCTAACTGATCCTGTATAGGATCGGTTGGGAAACTGATATTCCGAACCTATGATATAAGATATCATAGCACAAGAAATAAGTATGTGATTAGTACTTTAAATGTACTGGTATGCATGATGAGGTTAGGATAAAATGAATAGGTTTATGTGTATGAAATAAAGACTTACTGTATAGCATGATATAATTGATACATAATGGCATGAAAACTGTAAAATCTGAGAATGCATGATTCTGAAATAATTTGTAAACTAAAATACTGAATGTGCAAGACCAAGCATATAATGTTTCTGAAATAATCTGTAAAACTAAAATCTGATAACTGAATAACTGATAGTCAGTATGCCTTCATCAATTAACCTGAACTGAATTCTGTATTGAATACTGAACTGATACTATGGGAGGTATCATCTAACCGACATGCCCCATTCTTAGTTGATTGGGGTCCAACCTGTGACTCTAGTTAGAAAGGTGTTAGCACCGTGCCACGGGTACTAACAATGGTTGTATGGGTCCACTAAGTTGCTGAAGAACCAAGGTATAAAGCCTAAACTAACAAGTGATCCCTGGGCGGAGTCAGACCTAAACTAATAGGTGACCCCTGGGAGGTAATCAATCTTAAACTGATGGGTGACTCCTCAAAACCTATGCTAGCTACGTGATTTTGGAATACACGGACTGCTACTAACAACTTCGTCTAACTAACGAAGATGCCTCCATCCTGAATTTGCTTGGTGCTAAATCCTACTCATAATTGAAAGACACTGATTAATGAACTAAATTGAGCTTATCTGAGCCAACAACTGAGCAATGATACTAACTGAATGACAAGGCTCATGGTTATCTGAAATCATTCTGAAGATTCTGAAAACTAGGTAAACGGCTAAGTTTCGATTATTCATAACCCCCAGCACTGAATGAAAATAACAATAAAGGCATATAAAAGCTTCAAAACCATAATGGGGAAATCATACTACAAAATCATTTTCTTTGGCATTTCATCAAACATCTGAAATTCATAAACTTTAGTATGAGGATAATTAAACCATAAGTTACTAACATAATTGCAAAACTAAAATCATGGTTCAAGGATGCAACATGCGAAAATCACCATTCAAACGTGTCACGCACAAGTTCCAACAAAAACACATGGTAAACATGATTTGAAATCGAAGTTCATAATAGCTTCATGTAGATAATCCATAACAACTTGTAAATATCATAACTTTAAACTTGAAAACGGATTCTTGGACTCTATGGGTGAAAAGTGCCCATGGATGAACATCACACATACCTTAAACCTTAAATCTTGAAAGAGAAACATAAATCTTTAAGCTTCCTTGAAAGTTCTTGGATTTGGGAACTTGATTTATTGGTTTCCTTCGAGAGAAAGGAGTTGGTTTTGATGAACTTGGGGATGATTAGCGTTTGCTCTTGAGAGGAAATTGGAGAATTTTGGAAAATAATGCCCTAACTGAAGCTTTAGGTCGTGTTTTTACGAATTGGGTCAAGGTAAGAAATGACCCAATTGCCCCTCTATCAATTAAACCAAAAATTCATAACTGGTATGCTGATTAAAGGCTCATTGGGACGCGGTCTTATCGCGGTGGCTTACTGGTTCTGATGAAAATGATCATAACTTTTAGTTCGGGTATCGGACTAAGGAGAAATTGGTATCGTTGGAAAGCTAATTCAATTATCTACAATTTGGTGGGTCTTGAGCTGAAAATTTTCACATATATTATAAGTTATACACATTCAAAGTTGATCGTTGTAGAATCGAATACCAAACTTTGGACAAATCAAAGGCTCTTAGCTCAACTTTGTTCTAAGTGATTTCATTGAACATTTTTCACCTCATAAGCACTTCACATACTAGGATAAAGATCATGACACATGCATTCAAATTTGTAAACACCTAATTTTTGACAAAACTGAATGTTTTACGTTATTTTTAGTGTTTAATATATATATATATATATATATATATATATATATATAAAATTCTTAGTCAAAATTAGATATTTTAATTTTATCTTATTTTTCAAGGTTTGTTTTAAAAGTGTATTGAAAACTACAAAATAGAGGCATGTTTTAAATAAAATTTTATTTTATTATTTATTTATTTATTTTTTTAAAAAAAGGACCTAAACTACCTAATATCCCCATTTCCCTAAAACTCCCCCCCATTATCTCAAAATCCCTCCCCATTATCTGACACACACACCACTATATGAGACAACATACGTACATTGAATTCAGACTACATCAGAAAAATAGACACAGTAAAAAAAAAAAGACAGACACTACATCAAATAAAAATAGAGATAAAAGTAGACAAACAAAGAGAATAAAAAAACACAGACATTGAGAGAAAAAATAGAATCAATCAGAAAAGAAAATAACTTAGAGAAAAAATTAAAGAGGAGAATCAAGTTCGGGTTTCGTTTGAAGTTTCTGGCGAAGGTTTCTTGCAGCATTACTTATCTTAATTCAACCCCAGGTTTATTCAATTATCTATTTTTATTCTATATATGTTGTTGCAGATTAAATCACAATGCAATCTATTTCAGTGATTTCTTAAATTACTCAGTATGTGAAGTTATCACAGTATCCTATTTTATTTGTACAATTGTTTAATTCAGTATTTATGTCCTTTAACTATGTATTGTGCATGATGTCAATGGTAAAAAAACTGATAATATACAGTAAAGCTATCTGGTTTTTCATTTGTATGACAAAAATAGAATAAAATCATTTACACAATAATTTGTTAATTCATGTATACACACACTGCCTTTCACACACCATATACGCACACTGTACACTCATACGCAATTCACTAGGCATACAAAATTATGAAGAATTTCGGATAAACGGAGAAGGATGACCAGAGTTAAAAAAAATAGTATTAATTGATCATTTTTCGGAGAGTTTCTCATTGGAAATTCATCAAAAAAATCCAATCAGCCACCAATCGACCCCCTGCTGGCAAGAACCCATCACCGGCCCTCATCCTCTCCCTTTTCTGATGCTGCCGCGCAGATCTGGCTGGAACCACCATTCGAAACGATGGAATTAGCCAAGCCATCAGCGTCGCCGATTTCTTCACCCGCAACCACCGTCACCGCCTTCCATCCCCAAATTTTGGGCATGTAAAAATATTCATCAATAATAAAAGAGAGAAAAAACTCATTTGCAAGGGAGCGAACTCGAAAAAGAATGATTTAGGATCTTGATATTTAGAAAATAAAGGTTTAACATATAAGAGAAAGTTAACGATGAAGTTGGAAAGCCTTGATACCGACCATTCGTTATAATAAAATTTAACATATCATTTGAAGTCGTTTGAATCGGGTTGAGTAGATTCTAAACTTGTTAGGTGCTTATCTAGATTTGAAAAAATGGGACGATCCATAAAGTCCTCAAAGGTGTGTGAAATATATCCAAACTCATGGGATGACTGGAAAGTACTGCTACTGGCAAGCCACACATTAATATAATCAAATAATTTAAGATAAATAAAAGCGGAATGTAAGTAATTTTAGGCTAACAAATATTTTATATAAAAAAGATTAATTTAAGCCAGATGTAAGTCACTAAAGAAACCGTGCTAGAACCATGGGACTCGAGGGGTGCCTCACACCTTCTCCTCGATCAACAGAATTTCTTATCCAGATTTCTAGTTCGCAGACCAAAAAGAAAGAGTCATTTCCTTTTGATTAAGGATTCAATAAGGTGACTTGGAACAACCAAACTCAATTCCAAGTGGAGACTCTATCAAATAAATAATCTCTTTTCAAAATGCCACTGTAATTGGAAAAACCCATTTTCTCTAAAACCAACTCCTTAGTGGGGTTTGGGCGGTAAAAATAGGGGTGTGATAGATGGCGACTCCGCTGGGGATAACCAAAAATCGAGCTTTTATATTGACTTGTTTGGCTTTATGTAAATTTAAATATTGTATTTTTTTTCCTAAATGTGCTATGTGTCTAATTGTTTATCGCTTTGATATTATTTGAATTGTAATATAAACTGTCTTCTCTCGTGCACCCATCTGAGTCTTCTAAAATACTTTATATTCGGAGATACGGCAAACGCTCTCGAGCCTTGAGATACCAGAGATGCGGCAACGCTCCTGGAAAGGATTCTATAGTCACACATGATTTAGAATGGGAAGGATCAATGGTAAGGACAAAAAGCACTGCTACCGGTAAGTTGTCCCTGCCCGACTCAAGTTGTCCGTTTGTTTTACAACCAGTCTAGAAACCTACCTCCGCTTTATTTGCATCACGTGCATTTTTGACTTAGTGGAGGCTCGACAAAGGTTTGAATGTCTAAAAGTACCCTTTGTTAAGACTATCCATTTCCTGTGCTACGAGTTGCATTTACTATCTGGTTATTTTGAATGTTGTCCGGCTTTGGAATCCACTAAAATAAGAGAGGCTGAAAATTGCTCTTTAAACCTATTTTTTTTCGAAACCCAAATGAGATGTGAGATTTACTTTCACAAATAAAAGAAAAAATATATTTTTTAAATTATCGAGTTTTTCCCAATTTGGATGAACTACACAAGCCTGATTTTCAATTCACTGAGATACATAGGCAACCCTCCACGGGTTCGGTGATTCTTAAAAATGAAGGTTGTATTTACTTAAGGAAAAAAAAAAGATTTTTGATCCTTATAAAAAAATCAATCAATTCGTTTTCAAAAATTAAAAAATCATTATTAATAAATTAAAAAAATTATTTTCTTTTCATTATTCAAATAAAAAATGAGTTTCTTCATGTCTTTAGTTGCACGAACTATGCACACCTGATTCTCATCTTAATGAGATACGTAGGCAACCCTTCTTAGGTTCGGTGATCCTCATTCAATTTGAAAAAAAAATTATTGATTCTTTTTTTTTCTTTAAAAAAAAAATAAAGGACGTTAGTCTTCTTCAAAAAGAAATCTTTAGACAAAGTAAAAAAAAAGTGTTTATTAGGATTTCAAAAAAAAATAGAAAAGAGAAAGAAAAGTTTTTCCTCCCTATTCAAAATTCAAAAAAAAAAGTTCTTGCTTCATGTGTATTGTGTGGTGAGTTTTAGATTGAAAATTTAATAGCATCGCTCTGTTGATCTAGAACTTGGCATGAATGTCTGTTGAGGCGAAATTCTAAGATACACTTGGTTTGGGAAAGGATTGTAGGCCTTCTTTGATCTTATTGTGCATTCCACAGTCCACCAAATGACATTAATCTCTAGTATTTCCCCCTTTGAGCCTGAAATCTTTTCCTTGGATAACCACATCTGAGCCTATACCTTTCGAGTGCTTATATGCACTATTCCTTTTTTAGCCCACCTCCTTGAGCGCACTAAATACATACAAGTTATGAATGAAGATTCAAGATCAAAGGAGCCAAAAGCAAAGAATGTATAGCCCCAGGAGAATAAAAATAAAAGACGACTTCAAAAAAGAAGGAGCAAAAAACCCATTAAAAAAAAAAGAAAACTCCAACAAAGATGGAGAATCTTCATCAAAAAAAAAGAAGAAAAAGAAGAAGAAGAAGAAGAAGAAGAAAATACATTTATCAAAAATAAAAAGGGAAAAGCTCCAGCACAAGATTCAAACAAAATCGAAGAAAATACAAAAAAAAGGGCAAAGAAGCACAACAAAGAAGATCGAGCATCAAATCACAACAAATATCAAAAGCATGAAAACAGTGCAGTGCTCATTGAGGAATTAGTCACTTACATCCTAAGTATCATCCTACCTATCCCCAAGCTTACATTACAAGCCGATAACAAGAACTACAAGATCCTACTCTAAGTGTTCTCACATTAGTGGATACTTACGTGATGGCCAAGCTTATGGTATCTCAGTGCATACATTGAATATCATTCTGAGTGAGAGTGATTCTTGAACGTCCTAAAATCTAAACTCTTTTATGGTGAGTGAATTAGGACTTTAGTTGTGGTAAGGGCACTAGAAACATTAGGATAAGAGTAATTTAAATGCTTGATTTAGAGCAAGACGTATATATCTTGTATAAAACTTAAGTATATATGATGTACCATTTGAAACTATATTAATTACTTTTGAGTTGACTTCGATTCTTATTTGAAAGTAATTTGAGGTGACTCCTATCAATAATTCTAATTGTTGGTACCAACCAAAGTCAAGAAATGAATTGATTTCATTCTTTCATTCTCCAGATATTTATAAAGCAACATACTTTAAAAAAAAAGGGTACTATTTTTGTGAACTACATTAGACCTGATTCTTGCTACGCAATATATGTAGGCAATCTTATGATACGGTTTGGTCCCGCTGAATAAAAGTTTTTCACATCCCTGAAAGGTATAATATAGGGGCATTTTAAAAAAAAAGAGTCAAAAAGAATTTCTAAGCTACTCATATCCAAAACTGGGGCATATTTTTTTTCTAATATATATATATATGTATATCATCACTTGCCTTCACAGGGTACGACATCCCTAGTTGTCATTTTAGGGAATAAAACTCCCTATTTTCTCCTTTAAGTCTTCATAGGGTACGATGTTCCTTATTTGACATTTTAGGAAACGATTCCAATTTTCTTCTTCATGTCTTCATAGGGTACGACATTCCCTAGTTGACATCTTAGGAAATAATCTCCTAATTATCTTATTCATCTTCATAGGGTACGGCATCCCCTAGTTGACATCTTCTTCATCTTTATAGGGTACGAATCCCCTAGTTGACATCTTAGGAAGCAATCTCTTAATTTTCTTCTTCGTCTCCATAGGGTACGAAATCCCCTAGTTGACATCTTCCTCGTCTTCATAGGGTACAACATCCCCTAGTTGACATTTTCTTCATCTTCATAGGGTACGACATCCCCTAGTTGACATCTTCTTCGTCTTCATAGGGTACGACATCCCCTAGTTGACATTTTCTTCGTCTTCATAGGGTATGACATCCCCTAGTTGACATCTTCTTCATCTTCATAGGGTACGACGTCCCCTATTTGACATCTTAGGAAACAATTTCCTACTTTATTCTTCGTCTTCATAGGGTACGACATCCCCTAGTTGACATCTTCTTCGTCTTCATAGGGTATGACATCCCCTAGTTGACATCTTAGGAAACACCATTTTCTAATTTTCTTCTTCGTCTTCATAGGGTACGACATCCCCTAGTTGACATGTTAGGAAACACCATTTCCTAATTTTCTACTTTAAGTCTTCATAGGGTACGACATTCCCTAGTTGACATCTTAGGAAACACCATTTCCTAATTTTTTTTCTTCGTCTTCATAGGGTATGATATTCCCTAGTTGACATCTTAGGAAACACCATTTCCTAATTTTCTAATTTAAGTCTTCATAGGGTACGACATTCCCTAGTTGACATCTTAGGAAACACCATTTCCTAATTTTCTTCTTAATCTTCATAGGGTACGACATCCCCTAATTGACATCTTAGGAAACACCATTTTCTAATTTTCTTCATTGTCTTCATAGGGTATGACATCCCCTAGTTGACATTTTAGGAAATAATTTCCTAATTTTCTTCTTCGTCTTCATAGGGTACGACATTCCCTAGTTGACATCTTAGAAAACACCATTGCCTAATTTTCTTCTTTGTCTTCATAGGGTACGACATCGCCTAGTTGACATTTTAGGAAACACTATTTCCTAATTCTCTACTTTAAGTCTTCATAGGGTACGACATTCCCTAGTTGACATCTTAGGAAACACCATTTCCTAATTTTCTTCTTCATTTTCATAGGGTACGACATTCCCTAGTTGACATCTTAGGAAACACCATTTCCTAATTTTATACTTTAAGTCTTCATAGGGTACGACATTCCCTAGTTGACATCTTAGGAAACACCATTTTCTAATTTTTTCTTTGTTTTCATACGGTACGACATCCCCTAGTTGACATCTTAGGAAATAGCATTTCCTAATTTTGTTCTTCGTCTTCATAAGGTACGACATCCCCTAGTTGACATTTTAGGAAATAATTTCCTAATTTTCTTCTTCGTCTTCATTGGGTACGACATTCCCTAGTTGACATCTTAGGAAACACCATTTCCTAATTTCTACTTTAAGTCTTCATAGGGTACGACATTTCCTAGTTGACATCTTGGGAAACACAATTTCCTATTTTCTACTTTATGTCTTCATAGGGTACGACATTCCCTAGTTGGCATTTTAGGTAAAACATTCCCCAGTCGCATTTCAAAAAAAAATCTTAATTCTTTTTCATGCATTCACAAGGCATAACATCCTTTGGTTGCATTATTGAGAATAGGGACTTTATTTTGTTTTCTACCTAGCCTAGATTTCTAGCATTGCTATATTTTTCACTTAAGTATCTAGTTTAGAGCTTTTCTAATAACTCACAGAATTCTCTTAATGCAAACTGGGGTAGAAAATCTTGTTCATCTTTGTTTTGTTCTTCTGTGATGTCTTGCTGGGTTTTTTTTGCAAGGAACGGAATTGATATGCAAAAATGGAATCCCATATCCAATCAGAATATAGAAGAATGATCAGTTTGAAGATAGTTAGAGTCAGTTTTGTATCCGTAGTGGCCCAACATCTCAAGAGGCATCTTCTTAGCTTCTGATCAAGAGAAAAAGTATCGAAGCATATTCTATGAACTGTCCTTTGAAGGAGCATCAACGACTTAATCTAAGTTTCAAGTTCAAGTCTCAAATCCCTAACTTCAAGATTAAATTTTGAGATCAAGGTACCCACCAGAAGAGGTGAGGCAATGACTGAAGATCCAAAAGAAGATCTGAAGCAAGAAAATCAAGACAAATAGAATGGATAGGATCTTGTATTTTCATTTCAAGTTTCATTTTCTTTTTCTGATGTAATAAAAGGAACCTCAGACCAGAGACTCAACGGGACGTCACTTAACTCTCTAACTTACCCTTCCACTCCTACATCAATTTGAACTACACGTGACCTGATTCTCTTATAATCCGAGATATGTAGGTTGCTCAAAGCAAGGGCTCGGTCACACCTCTTTTCCAATAGTTATTTTTTCTATTTTTAAATAAATTATTTGGTCAAAAATCAATCATGTTCACTTCTTTGCTTGAAAATTCTCCATATTTCCAAGCAAAGAGGAGCATTCTGTAAATACCTAATTTTTGACCAAATCGAATGTTATATATATATATATATATATATATATTATACTTAGTCTAAATTAGATATTTTAATTTTATCTTATTTTACAAGGTTTGTTTTAAAAGTGTCTTCAAAACTACAAAATAGAGGCATGTTTTAAATAAACTTTTATTTTATTATTTATTTTTAAAAAAAAAGACCTAAACTACCCAATGTCCTCATTTCCCTAAAACTCTCCCCCATTATCTCCAACTCCCTCCCCATTATCTGATACACACATCAATATATGAGACAACATATGTACATTGAATTCGAACTACATCAGAAAAACAGATACAGACGAAAAAAAAAAGACAGACACTACATCAGACAAAAACAGAGAAAAAAGCAGACAGACAAAGAGAAATAAAAACACAGACACTGAGAGAAAAAGAAAGAATCAATCAAAAAAGAAAATAACTTAGAAAAAAAATTATAGAGGAGAATCAAGTAGGGGTTTCGTTTGAAGTTTCTGGCGAAAAATTATAGAGGAGAATCAAGTTCGGGTTTCGTTTGAAGTTTCTGGCGAAGTTTTCTTGCAGCATTACTTATCTTAATTCAACCCCAGGTTTATTCAATTATCTATTTTTATTTTATATATGTTACTGCAAATTAAATCACAATGCAGTTTATTTAAGCCATCAACGTCGTCGGTTTCCTCACCCGCGACCACCTTCGCCGCCTTCCATCCCCTTTCTCCCTTTCCCTCACTCCGTTGACTCGCTGGAATTAGTGGCCTACAAGTTTTCATTCAACGCCACCACCAATCAAAACTGCTTCCTCCTTTTCCCCACGCCACCACTGCAATCGCCAGCAAGCCGGTAAAACCGTCGTCGGCAAAACTATCGGCAGCCAGATCTGCCACCAGCCGACCCTTTAACCCCCAGAATTTAAAAAAAAACTTTCCCTTCTATTGTATTTGTTTTTGGAAAAATTAGACTTTAGGTTTTTATAAGAAATTAAATTCTGGGGTCATAATAAATAAAATTAATACAATATGGTTAATCTTGATGTACTTGTATTGTTTTATCTTGTTATTATCATTGTCATTTTTTTTATTTTAATTTATTTTTTTATTATTATTTTATCCTTATTTCATTTTCATTAATAAATTTTAATAATTATTTATCGAATTAATTAATCACTTTAACTGAAAATTGCTTTAGTTTACCGTTAGGATTAAATAGCATTCGGAATAAATAAAAATTGTTACTAATTTCAAAAGACTAATAAAGCCTTTAAGGCTAGACAAATTTTGGGCATGTAAAAATATTCATCGCTAATAAAAGAGGAAAAACTCATTTGCAAGGGAGCAAACTTGAAAAAGAATGATTTAGGATCTTGATATTTAGAAAATTAAGGTTTAACATACAAGAAAAAGTTAACGATGAAGTTGAAAAGCCCTGCTATGGACCATTCGTTATAATAAAATTTAACATATCATTTGAAGCCGTTTGAATCGGGTTGGGTAGATTCTAAACCTGTTAGGTGCTTATCTAGATTTGAAAAAATGGGACGATCCATAAAGGCCTCAAAGGCGCGAAAAATATATCCAAACCCGTGGCATGATCGTAAAGTACTGCTACCGGCAAGCCACACATTATTATAATCAAATAATTTAAGATAAATAAAAGCGGGATGTAAGTAATTTAAGGCTAACAAATATTTTATATAAAAAGATTAATTTAAGTCAGACGTAAGTCATTAAAGCGGTCGTTCTAGAAACACAGGACTCGAGGGGTGCCTCACACCTTCCCCTCTATCAAGAGAATTCCTTATCCGGATTTCTAGTTCGTAGACCAGAAAGAAAGGGTCATTTCCATTTGTTTGGAGATTCAATAAGGTGACTTGGAATACCCAAACTCAATTTCAAGTGGCGACTCTTTCAAATAAATAATCTCTTTTCAAAACGTCACTTTAATTGGAAAACACCCTATTTTCTCTAAAACAAACTCCTTAGCGGGGTTTGGGGCGGTAAAAATAAAGGTGTGACAAAATTGTAAATCAAGAACTGGACGAAAATACCTTCACCGCGATGCGATGTACGTGCCAAAGGGAATGTCACCGTGATGTGGCCCTATCGTGATGACTTGCTGGATTCATGATCCAAACATGACCCAAACCTTGTTCGAAAAATTTGAAACACCCCGGAACATACTTCTTACGTCCTTGAACATGAATTAACTCAAAAACTAACATCTCAGAGTTGGGAATACCAAAATGAAAATCCTCAAAGTTTAGGGGTCTTGAAAATGACTAAGTCCCCCACACTTAGTAAAAATTGCAAGCCTTAAGCCCCTTAAGCATGCAATTAAGAGTTGAATCGAGCTAGGATTAGTACGGGGTATTAAAATATCTCCTCCTTGGGAACATTTGTCCTCGAATGAGACTGGTTAGACTGAGAGTACTGTACTAAGGTAACTGAGATCATGTACGAAACATGCATGACTTGGAATATGATTGCATAACTGATTCTGAAACATGAAACTTGAACTGAGTACCTTGAATTGAACTAATTTATTGAATACATGCGATGACGTAAGACTGGTTATAAAGATGAGATAGAAATGAGAGAGTCAACTTATGAATGACCATTACCTCCAGTTGGATCTAGTTCCGTGAAGAAAAGTTGAGAGGTTTAGGACGTGAATACTCGGGGTATTCCAATACATCTCCCCCTTGGGATACTTCATCCCCCGAATAATACTGACTTGGCTTAAATACTAAGGAAAGACTGAGACGATACACAGGATACTTAAAAACTAAATCATGACTGAGGATCTGAATTTGAAACATGATGCATGGACTGAACTGGATTCACAATTTACATGGATGCGAACTAACTATCTCTTGGAATAACCATATTCATGAAACTTCAAATAGTAAGACTAGATCGGAAGATGGAAAACCATAGGAACTTGTCCGTCTGACTACTAACTGAACTGCTGGCTAAACGGACTGAATTACACTGAAAGCTTATAATCAACTATACATTCCACTTCAAAACTGCACTTCACTTGAGGATACTTAAAATATTCACATAGGCACTGAGAACTCTATCTACTGAATTCTGAGTTGAACTGAATTCTCTCACTATGTTCAAGCCTACACAAATCTACAAAGTGCACACATAACACTGTAATACTAGTTTGAGTCATGAATTCAACACACCTTGCACTTTCACAACTTATCATCTCATGAATAATTTCTATTATCACTTCAACAACTATATTCAACCTCTTACTATGGATTTACTAGCGCACAATGCACCCGTCACTTATATAACAACATGATATTCAAGCCTATTATCATAACCACATCTAAACTTTTAGGCAAACAACCCACCTAGATTCTCTGACACCTCTATCAATAACAACTTCCATGCATTATTCTTAAGAAAATCACACACAAAATTTCAACTAACCATGACATATCTCAAAAACTTGGCCTCAAACTTTCTTCGAACCTATAGCCTCATGTAAAACCAGCATGCAACAATCTTTCCTTAACATGAAATATTTACTCCCTCGCATCTAAACAATTACTCATCATCACCATCATTTCATAAAGGGAGGTCTATGGAAGGCTAGAACATGAGGACCTGAAATATGAAAGAATATTATGCATAACTTTGACACTTAACTGAGGCCTGAGGAATAGAGTATCCACAACCTGGATTCATTACAGAGATAAAACTGAGGATATACATGACATAATCTGATATTTGTTAATTATTAAGAGAGTAGCATGAGTACTGGAATTGAACATAATGTAAAGCATGAGTACATCAGCATGAGATGAATGAACTGAGTTTGGAGTTCATAAATTCATGGAACAAGATTCGTACTGTTGAGTGAACTGGAACTCTTCATACTAGGAACTGGGAGAGTACATGATTTTCTATAAGGTGCATGAATATGAGTTGTGATTATAGGGCTGACATGTAAGGCATGAGTAGATATCGTGATAACTAAAATGCAAATACTGAAATAAACATAGGTCAGGCATCTTCCTTCCCAGTGTTATTCTACAACACACTGGGATCACTACTTGCATCTGATAGCCTAACTTAGTTAGTGGTCCTATCATCTCGCCTTTAGCTTCAATCCATCCTCCAAAGTCGGTGGTACAATAATACGCATAAAGGATAAACTTACCCTGAAAGACTATGCCTGATAATGTAAGACCTACTGCTAGTACTTTATTCTAATATACAATTACTAGATTTCTATATCCTCAACAATCATTACACAATAAGTTAGAATTTTCAGGAGTATCACCATACCATGAGTTCACAACATCTAGTGCTTCAATTCTACTTTCTATTAGCTCAATCTTCAAAGATTAAAACTTAGATTCTAACATTTAACATGGATATCTCCAAACCCTTAATGAACCATACTAACCTCCGCTATAGCCTACTAATATCACATCTCTAAACTTTTCTTTCTCCTTAAACCATGAGAATTACCATTACTCCTGGACATCCGACAACAACATCCTATAGCCCATAACTTAACTGGTAAAAACGTTAATTACTATAATACTAGCCCCATTCAAACTTAGTACTTAAGGGTACTACATAAGCACACCCACTGTTAAAACTTAGAAATAATATAATCCCATATCACCTTGGGTACACCTCTAGATCATACACACATAATCATACCTAATTTCGAATCAACAACTTAAATTCTTGCATGCACTATTTTAAGCCTACTGATTCTCCTTTATACAACTAGCCCCGCGCATACATAATCCACCAAATTCAGATAACACTATCCCCACTATACTGCTGCTAAACTTTTGGGTTCATGCTTCTAAGTCTAGGTCATATGTTATCATAGGATTCTGAGAAGGGATCTGAAAACTCATTTGACCCCTAAGCACTGAGGTACTACTACCCCTCCATTCGATGACCGGTTCATTGGGAAACTGAAATTGAACAATACTATTTTTGCTATAGACTAAAGCAATTTTTTGGGATACTGTAACTGGGCAATATTTATATACGGAAGGAAGGACAAATTAGAAAGAGAGTTTAAATAGAGCATCATTCTCTTTCGCACGACATGATTACTGAAAGAAGGAATTTTTTTCCTAAAACGTCTTGTAGCCTCTTGTCCATAAGTGTGGTGCGCTTCACACCCATGCACAAGACTCTACTCAATACGGCTTTTTAGAATCCCTAAGACACTGTAAAACCTTAGGCTCTGATACCAAGTTTGTAATGCCCCGTAGATATACCCTGGATGCCATATGGTGCTTACGGTCACAAGTGACCACAAGCTAACCCATGAGTTGGTACCTGATGCGTGTACTGAATGGTATATTGATAATAAAGACATTTGCAGAAAATAGCTAAAAAATCCATAAGGTTTTAGATACCGGAAACAACACTGAATCATAAATCTAAACGTCTGAAAACATACTCAAGTACTAAAAAGCAACTGATAAACTAACTAACTATCTGAAAGCCTCTGAAACTGACTGACTGTGGAGTAGATGGGCAAACCCCCAGCTAACTCCAACTGACCATATAACTGAAATGCTAACTCAACTGAATAAAGATATACTCATCCTTAAAGTATGAGGACTCACTACTACTGTTGATGCTGGCTAACCTATCCTGTCTAGGCCAGGTTGGTAAACTGAGCATCCGAACCTATGATATAAGACATCATAGCACAAGAAACAAGTATGCAATCAGTACTTTGAATGTACTGGTAGGCATGATGAGGTTAAAATGCATAGGTTTATGCGCATGAAATAAAGACTGACTGAATAACATGATATAACTGATATATAATGGCATGAAAATTATAAAATCTAAGAATGCATGATTCTGAAATAGTTTGTAAACTAAAATACTGAATGTGCAAGACCAAGCATATAATGTTTCTGAAATAATCTGTAAAACTAAAATTTGATAACTGAATAATTGATATTCTGTATGTCTTGATCAAGCAACCTGAACTGAATTTTGTATTGAATAGTGAACTGAGACTGTGGTAGGTATCATCTAACTGACATGCCCCATTCTAAGCTAATTGGGGTCCAACCTGTGACCCTAGTTGGAAGGGTGTTAGTACAGTGCCATGGGTACTAACAATAGTTGTGTGGATCCACTAAGTTGCTAAATAACCAGGGTATCAAGACTAAACTGATGGGTGATCCCTGGGCGGAGTCAATCCTAAACTGACGGGTGACCCCTGGGAGGTAGTCAAGCCTAAACTGATGAGTACTCCTTAAAATGCATGTTGTCTATGTGGTTCTGGAATACAGGGACTGCTACTAATAACTTTGCCTAACTGATGGGGAAGTCGTCATCGTGCATTCGCTCGGTGCTAAATCATACTCCCAACTGAAAGACACTAATTACTAAACTAAACTGAGCTTATCTGAGCCAACAACTGAGCAATGATACAACTGAATAACAAGGCTCATGGTTTATCTGAAATCATTCTGAAGATTCTGAAAACTAGGTAAACAGCTAAGTTTCGGGTATCATAACCCCCAGTACTGAATGAAAATAACAATTAAGGCATGTAAAAGCTTCAAAACCATAATGGGGAAATCATTCTACAAAATCACTCTCTTTGGCATTTCATCAAACACCTGAAATTCATAAACTTTAGTATGGGGATAATTAAAGAATGTGCTACTAACGTAACTGCAAAACTAAAATCATGGTTCAAGGATGCAACATGAAAAAATCACCATTCAAACATGTCACGTGCAAATTCCAACAAAAACACATTGTAAACATGATTTGAAATCAAAGTTCATAATAGCTTCATGCAAATAATTCATAACAACATGTAAAAATAATAACTTTAAACTTGAAAACGGATTCTTGGACTCCATGGGTGAAAAGTGACAATGGATGAATATCACACATACCTTAAACCTTAAATCTTGGAAGAGAAACACAAATCTTTAAGCTTCCTTGAAGGTTCTTGGATTTGGAAACTTGATTTCTTGGTTTCCTTGGAGGGAAAGGAATTAATTTTGATGAACTTGGGGATGATTAGGGTTTGCTCTTGAGAGGAAATAAGAGAATTTGGGCAAATAATGCACTAACTAAAGCTTTAGGTTGTATTTTTACGAATTGGGTCGAGGTGGGAAAAGACCCAATTGCGTCTCAATTATTTAAACCAAAATTTCATAATTGGAATGTTGATTAAAGGCTCATCGCAATGCGGTCTTATCGCGGTGGCTTACTAGTTCTGACGAAAATGATCATAATTTTTCGCTTGGGTATCGGATTAAGGCAAAATTGGAATCGTTGGAAAACTAATTCAATTATCTACAATGTTCAAAGTTGACCCTTGTAGAATCGAATCAAAGGCTATTAGATCAACTTTGTTCTGAGTGATTTCTATGAACATTTTTCACCTCATAAGCACTTCAAACACTAGGATAAAGATCATGACACATGCATTCAAATTATAAATTAAGAACTGGACAAAAATACCTTCACCGCGATGCGATGTACGTGCCAAAGGAAATGTCACCGCAATGCAGCCTTATCGCGGTGACTTGTTGGATTCGTGATCCAAAAGTGACCCAAACCTTGTTTGAAAAATCTAAAACTCCCCTAGGGCATACTTCTTACATCCCTGAACATGAATTAACTCAAAAACTAACGTCTCGGGCTCGAAAAAAATAAAATGAAAATCCTCAAAGTTTTGAGGTCTTGAAAATTACTAAGTCCCTAACACTTAGTGAAAATTTCAAGCCTTAAGACCCTTAATGCAACTAAGAGCTGAATCGATCTAGGATTAGTATGGGGTATTACATATGCCATCGTTATAAGCACCGCGACGCTATCACGATGAGTTTCTGGAATCGTGATCCAAACGTGACCCAATCCTTGTCTGAAAAATCCAAAACTTCCTCGAGACATACTACCTACTATCCTAAACATGAATTAACCTAAAAACCAATGCCTCGGGGCCGGGAAGACCAATTTAAAAATCTTCAAAGTTAAGAGGTTTAAAATATAAATAAGTCCCCAACACTTAGAGAAATTTTTAGGCCTTAAACTCCCCATGCGTGCAACTAAGAGTTGAATCAAGCCAGGAATAATACGAGGTGTTACCACAACAGTTCAATGTCTAGCCCAAAAATATGGGGTGTTACATTATCTCTCCCTTGGGATCATTTGTCCCCGAATGATGGGTAGGAACTTATTAAAGATCTAAAAATGGAATAAAGAACGTAACCTCGCATTGAACATTTGTCCTAAACAAAATATGTAAAGGCATCAAAAAAGCTTCATGATAACTCCTAGTGAAACGTGTACGCACGAAGCGTGAGATAATACGAATTGACATAGAGATGACCTTGCACATGAGTTCTAGGAATCATAATCATCACAACATAAGGCATAAGTTTATTTGGTGATAATAGCCCTGATTTACATTGGTACAATCATGAAATGAGATTTCGCGGGAGATAGGAATAGAAGCATCCTCCACCTTATAAGATACAACGGATAAACTTAAACATAGAGACACTACTCGTCTGTGTCCCAATCGAAAAATAACATACTTCATCATTTTCAACTTACAATCCCCCCCACACAACGCACCTAATCAGAAGAATTTGATCCCTATTGTATAGTACTTTTATGTTTAAGCCTAACTCAGAGGAAAGGGGTACTAGCTTAAGCTATGGGACTCCATACTCTACGTCCCTTTAAGAAAATTACTTTTCCTTATCACTACCATCAAACACCTTTGAATTTTAATTCAAGGAGTACTAACCACATAGTACATGGGTTTATGTTTTCATCAATCACAACACTCAAGCCTATCATTACTACACCCACTTCATGGATCTCCCCATTAAGACCAGCAAATTCAATCACTATTACATAGATTTTCGTCACATATCTCCTTCCTAACTATTTCACATAATAAAAGTTCATATCCTTCTTTCCCCTTTCACCTATAACCTTAGCTAAAAAATCACATTAAAATTTTCATATTCAAGAACATCGACTCCTCTACCTAAGACATTACAATGCTTCCACAACTACCATCATACTAACATACGAAGGGTCACTGAGGGACCCGAGATAAAAATCATGAATAGGAGTAACAATATTTGATTATAACTTATACTTATTACACTACTTAAGGTGGGACATGAGGTGAAGATACGATACAATAGACACGAAGTGCTTCATATAACAAGAATTTGGATCATAAGTAGGTTCGACATGAACACAACACAGTAGGAGTTCTTAAGACAGACCACGGTGTGAAACATGAGCTCTTACATCTTGAGTCATTTATCGTAAGGTCAGAATTCATGAATTCAATGATTGAGACAAGGATTGTGACTTGAAGCTATTGCTTCTCATTTTTAGAGCTGAGATAATCATGAGTTTGCATGAACCTTATCACTTTGGACTAGACCCGACATAGCATGAATCGGTAATAAATGGCAAGCATAGTTTATTATAACCAAGCATGATATGAGATATGGATCAGTGGGTCATGAGCATTACTACATAGAGATTGAATACTTGAAAACTTAGATTACTGAGAGACATTATTACTTCTAGTTTGGAGGTCAGAACATGAACATAAGTCCATAGGGAATTCAAACTATAGATATAGGCATGACTTGAATACATGACGTAAGGCATTAGCGGAATGACCTCTTAAATTGAAGTAGGAGGAGATTGCTAGAATGGGAATAGATTTGTCATGACTCTTTTCTAAAACTTGCCACCATGAGAAAATTCGAGACCTACCTTAGTCCATCATCTCCCCTTTAGATTAAAGTCACAATCTTATACTTGCGTACATATCCTCACATCAATTCTATAGCCACAACTCTCAACACAAAAAGGGGATATCGTTATACACATAAACGCTAAACTTTCCCTGATAAACTATGCACTAAAGGCCTTGCTTTTTTGAAAGTGCTACTTTTAAATTTCGCTAGCCTCTATAGCCATCACCCTAAAACTCACACTCTCATGAGCATACATATCCACACACCCTTATCCCATAACAATTCATTCTCTATTACTTAACATACTCACATTAAACCTCTAATCACATAACTTACAACTTAACCAAAATTTGTAAAACTATACCAAAGGCACATACTGCCTACCTATATTCCCTCAATTTAGCTCTAAAGAATATCACACAATAACCCCTTTAGTTTTCCCTATACTACACAATTCAAGAACATAAACTAGGTACACATGATACTTATACACATCAAACCTTATCCAACAACAGGCTACCTGAGGGTTTCAACTTATTCTTATATACCTAACACTCTTATCCTCTTAATAACTCAACCACAATTCATTATTTAACCCTAGTCCTCATGTACATATATAACAATTATTCACTCTTTCTTCCACAAATACCCAACCTAGGCCATTTCACATCTCACATTAAGTCTATTAATTCATTCCCACTAAACATGCATTATTAATCTTAAGCCATTGTTCTTACCACCACACTCCACATCTAAAGTTCAATCCTATAATTTGGAATCAATCATGTACCACCGATGAAGCATGTCGCATACTATACTAGGCCATCAAATTGGGAGATCAACTCATATACCTCATTTCACATAACTACTACCTACAATCCATTCTCTCCATGACATTACTACTATACCTCAAAATCCACTACATACCTTCTCACATGCAGTACTAGCTTACAACTACTAGAGAAAAGACAATCAAGGGGGTAAAGTCACATAATAGGAACAATCGATCCTAATCTTATAACATAACCCATTACGCTCTTATCAATATATTCTACTTTCTCACATCATATTTACTTACCCATGCATACATCCTCCCACTACCTTCAAATTCCACATACACCAATAAGTCTCTACCTATAACTTATTGACTAACCTACCCTTTTCCATTCACAACCTATAAATGATTTCTATAACCACCATAACTATCCACTCTTAGCTCTTTCCCTATTTTGAATAAATAACAATCATAGCTAACCACTTCCTTCACATACTACCATCCAATCTACAAATCTTGCTACAACATTAGCCAATCACCATAAAAGAGCGAACTGCCCTTCGATCAAGGATTATACAACTTAAACTACCTATTATGAGAAAGTCACCCTCATTCTGACTTCTAGACTTGTGACTTCATATAAATAACTTTGGGATCATCTTACTACCAATAGGTTATGACACCTTAACATATACTAATACTCGGGTGAAAATATGTAACACCCCGTACTTTTTTCTAGCTTAAATTCACTCCTAGAATGTCAAGAACTAGTTTCAAAAATAAATACCATTTTATTCCTATGGAGTTTTCAAGATTTTGACTTTTCACTGTGTGAAAAATAGAATAATATTTCCATCGATATAAAATTCACCCAAATCCTACACCCGGACGAAGAGTTATGGCCATTTTAGTAAGACAGTGTACCACCTGAGCCATCAGCGCGTCGCGGAGCCAGACAAAATGACAATCGTGAAAATCCAGTGAGCCTCCGCAATTATGGTGCATCGCGCCAGCATGTAAAATTGGGATTTTGTTCAGGTTCCGTTATTTAATTTCAAGGACCATTTGGTAATTTCTCAAAGCCCTCAATCAGCCTAAATACGGGATTTATACCCTTAATAGCCAAAATTGCTCATTATGTTCACTATTCTTCAAGAACAAAAGCATTCTCTCTCAAATTAGCAAACCCTAATCTCAATAAATCAAGGTCAATTTCAAGATTCCCTCCAAGAACTTTAAGAACTCATCGAATTAAGGTATGTTAGATGTTTATTCATGGGTCTCTTCCACCCATTGATGATAGGCGAATTTACGCGCCTATATCAATATATTTTTCCCATATTTTAGCCTAGTTTTGAGAACAAATTATATATTTCATGCACTTTTAGTCCTTTTTCCTGTAAATGAGCTAACGAACATGATTAGTAAAGTTTCAGGTATAAATGATGCAGAATTCAGCATTTTATGGCTTACTTGACGCAAAAGAAAGCTCACGAAGGAAGGGAAGGGAGTTTACACGCCTAAGGACCAAAACTGCTGCATGGAAAATCTGTCCCGGGCTAAAACAGCAATTCTGAAGACTTTGGGGACTTACAGACACAAAGCTGGATTTTGACAATGATACATTAACCTAGTACAATTAGGTTATGTATTTCATTATTTTATGTGGATTATGATAATGTTACCTTAACCTAGTACATTTGGGTTAAGGATTTCATTAGTCTAGTAGGATTTGGTTATTTATTTCATTAACTTAGTAGGATTAGGATACGGGTATTATAAATACCCTATCATGCTAGAGATTTTAAAACATCTTCTTACATCTTCTTAACTTCTCATCTTATAATTCAATTCTATTTTTCTTCTTCTACTCTTCTATTCTTAAATTCCACAACAAGAGAATCGTTACTTTGCCTAGGAATTCACGCCTCACGCCTACCACCTAAGCTACACGAAATTACTCAATCTTGTGGTATAACAACAATGTCAATCGTGATCTCCTTCGCATTCATGGGTAACTAAACTTCTCTGTTGGGGTTATGGAAGCCGAATGAGTTACTATCTATTGCTGTGAGTTTGTGAGTTCGAGGCACGTATATTGCTTATATCATTATTCTCTTCATCTTAATCTACATTCTTTGCGGTTGCAAACGCAAGAATACGCCAGTCTAACATTTAACTTGTTCGAGAGAAAAGTTATTTGTCTGGAAAAGAGATAATGTCAAGGTAGTAGGACACCCTTTCCTATTAAAAAGCTAGTGCCGTAACTGGACTAACCTCTTGGAGAATTCGTACCGTTAGATACGCTTTAAGCTCGAGAGAGTTAAAGTGAAATAGTCCTTGTTTAGGTCGAGAGACGCTTGGATTTACCATCGACTACAATCCTCTATAAGCAATTGCATGACAGAATTCTACACACTCATAGCCAATAGAGATGTATACCTCAGAAGGTGTACATAACCCCAATGCTTCAATTCTCATTGTTTACAACCAACGTAACAATCTCTCTCTTTTTACTTTATTATTTTCAGCTTTTGTTTACATTACTTGCAAAACAAGAATCCCCCCTTCTTACGAGACTTGCACCAAAAGTTTAGTAATTTTACTTACTTGTTGGCCAAGCTATTCCCTGTGGGATCGACACCCAACCCAGGTTGGGTTCTATATTTGCTAACGACCGTTTTACACTCAAACGAGAGCTGTAGATTAAGCGTTATCAAAAATTGGCGTTGTTGCCGGGGAATACAAGTGTTAATTAAGTTCGTAATAATTACTAGACCCTTTGGTCGAAGACTCTCGTACTTTTACTTTTAGTTTTTGTTTTTGTTTACTGCAGGTTTTTGTTCAGTGCATCAATGGATGCACAACGTGAGATACCGTTCGATGATGATGATGATGATCTTGATGGAGCCGGAGCCACAGAAGCCATTATTCTTCCACCATTAGCGCCCGGAACCAAGTTCAACATCACAAGCACCATGATGCAGTTATTGCAACTCAAGGGATTATTTGGTGGACTAGCAGGCGATGATCCAAATATGCATCTCATCAACTTTATTTCTACATGCAAGTCTTTTGACAATCCTGGTGTTGGTCAGAATGCAATTCGATTACGTCTATTTCCATTGTCTCTGTCTGGGGAGGCAACACTATAGTTAAATGGGCTGACTCCTGATTCAATTACAAATTGGAGGCAATTGAGAGACGCTTTCCTAGAATGATTCTTTCTGCCTTCCAAAAGGGCACAATTGAGAGATGAAATCAGCAACTTTCGTCAGCTTCCAACTGAAGCTCTTCATGAAACATGGGAGAGGTTCAAGACAAAGCTAGCGAGATGCCCAAACCATCACATGACTAATGTTCACCTCATGGAGATATTGTATAGAGCCTTGAATTCAATAACTAAGCCAGTGGTGGATAACGCAGCTGGAGGATCATTTATGGACCTCACCTTTGGTCAAGCAAGCAATATGCTAGATCGCATGACGAAACAAAGTAGAGCTTGGCATACCAGGGATTCCGAGGTAGCAAGCCCCAATTTATCTATAGGCATGACTGCAGACCAAAGAAGAAGACAAGAAGAACGTGATCAAGATATGGCGCACATGAAAACACAGATGGATCTTCTTACAAAGCATTTATTATCAGGGAAGACCAAAAAAGTGAAAGCTGTGGCGCTAAAAGGAAGAGACGAATCTGATTCGGAAGAAGAGGCCAACTACTTGAACAATCAGGGGGGTTTCCGAGGGAATACCCAAGGAAACCAAGGTCGGAACTATTATGGTAAATCTGGAAACATGGACCAAGGTAGTTGGAAGAACAAGAATGAAAAGAGTGGTTTGTACATTCCCCCTGGTAGACGTGATACCACCACATCTAATTCTGGAAGTATGGAAGACATGATGGCTACATTATTGAAAGGAGTGGAAGCAACGAGCGCGGGAGTTACTGAGGTAATTAATGATTTGTCCTCCATGAAACAACTAGTTTATTCTCATTCCACTTCAATCAAGCAAATAGAGCAGCAATTGAGCCAACTTTCAGCAGCACTCAACCAAAGAAAGGCTGGCACTTTACCTAGCGATACTGTGCAAAACCCAAGGAATGATGGGTCATGCATGGCCATCACTACCCGAAGTGGTAAGGTGCTGGAAACTTCAGAAAAAGGCAAGCAAGTGGTTGATGAAGAAGCGGAAATTGATGATAAGGCGAAAGGGGAAGATGCCACAGCAGTCGATCCTAACATCCTTAACATCACTCCTCACAACGTGCAGCATGGAAAAGCTGAAAAACGGAAGCAAGAGGAGAAGAAAGCCATGAAGAGAAACATTCCATACCCACCACCACCTTTTCCTCAAAGATTGAAGAAGGTGGCGGATGATACAAAGTTCAGCAAATTCATGACCATGTTGAAGCAGCTGACCATTAATGTTCCGTTGGTAGAGGCGCTAGAAAAGATGCCTGGGTACGCTAAATTCATGAAGGACCTATTGACAAAAAAACGGGCAGTAAGCTATGAGCCGGCAGATAATATT
This sequence comes from Capsicum pubescens, assembly GCA_030864215.1. Taxonomy (NCBI): domain Eukaryota; kingdom Viridiplantae; phylum Streptophyta; class Magnoliopsida; order Solanales; family Solanaceae; genus Capsicum; species Capsicum pubescens. The sequence goes on from CM061540.1 coordinate 57,697,436, forward strand.
CATCATTGCAGTGCAATTGCCACAAGGTCCTTAGTACAGAAGAAGGCAGACCCTGGAGCTTTCACTATTCCTTGCACCGTTGGATCTTTGAACTTTGCCAAAGCATTATGTGACCTAGGAGCCAGCATCAACTTGATGCCATTATCGATCTACAAGAAGTTGGGGTTAGGAGATCCTACACCAACTAACATGAGGCTTGTTATGGCGGATAGGTCGGTAAAACGACCTGTGGGTATCTTGAATGATGTGTTGGTGAAGGTATCTACCTTCATTTTTCCTGCAGACTTTGTGATTTTGGATTGCGAGGTGGATTCTGAAGTTCCCATAATCTTGGAACGTCCTTTCCTTGCAACAGGAAGTGTGCTTATTGACATGAGAGATAATGAGCTTTTATTTCGAATGAATGACGAAGTGATTCGTTTTGATTTGTGCAAAGCGATGAAGCATCCAAAAGATATGGATGTGTTCTCTGTAGATGATGTTCATTACGAAGATAAGAAAGCATTATCTGTAGAGAAACAGCTTACTGTTGAGCCATTGTTTGTTGCGCTGCTGAAGGTTGAGCATGAGGAAGATGAAGATTATGAAGAACTTATGGGTGCTCTAACAGAAATAGAGTCCTATTCCCATACTCCTAAGCAATCGGACCGTGATCTTAAGAATCAACCTTCACCTACAGCGAAGACTTCCCTTGAAGAGCCACCAATGCTAGAATCGAAAGAGCTCCCCGATTATCTAAGGTATGTGTTCTTGGAAAGTATAAAGATACATCCGGTGAGTGCGGATGATTTAAGTAAACAGCACGTAGACGCTCTCATCTCTACTCTGAAGAGATACATGAGAGCTATGGGTTGGACTATTGATGATATAATTGGTACCCCTCCTACAAGTAAGCCTCATTGTCGTCTGAATCCATTCAGAAAACGATCCACCATCTATCCCGACGAAGTCTGAGTACTCGAGGTAACTATGTCATGCCGCGACAATAAATCAAGCGCTAGATGGGAGGCAACCCATCGTTTATCGTTTATCGTTTATCGTTTTTCATTTTTCATTTCGTTCTAGTACTTGTTTTGATTTTGATAAATGAAAAATCCAAAAATAAGAGTCGTTCCACGACCAAAACTAAGGCGCTTGGTGGGAGGCAACCCATCGTACTAATCGTTTTCATTTGTTTGAGCGAATATAGGTGCAAGAAGTAGTCAACGAGGAGATTGATTTCAATTGACGATTTGGACGCATTGTATGGTAAAGTTGGTAAGTTAGGAAGGGTGATGCATAAGGCTATGGATTGAGCCTTTCTCACGCCAAAATAGGCTTCGAGGAAGGCTAGGCCTTGGTAAAACTAGGCCACGAACGATGCACAACCTATCCTATAGCCTAAGGTCTCGGAATCTAGTGTGCTATACACTATGCGCCGCCTATTCCTACGTATGCTTTTGACTATGCGCCGCCTATTCTATGGCATTTGGTCTCAGTATCTCATATTCCATAGACTATGCGGCGCATATGTCTACAAATGACATAGACTATGCGGCGCATATGTCCCATTATGCCATAGACAATGCGCCGCATATATCATTGATATGCCTAGTATTATGCGCCGCATATGTAGGATTTTTGTCTCCAAAACCGATTGTAAATGGGTCAGAACCCAACCCATACTCTTCCTATATAAAGGGGACTTAGATTTATAACACAACCACAATAGAAAATACCCTAAAGGCGCCGCATACTCTTCCAAATCTTCTCAAAATTTTCTTCTTTTGCTCTTCCAATTCACAAAACCATCTCCACAAGTTTCAAGCAAGTAAGTACTCTCTTATTCTTCATTTATTTCTCGTAAGTACTACGTTGCTATGGCTATTATTAATTGCTAAATTATATAAGATTGTTGGTGATGTTCATGTGTTTGGATTGTTGTTGCAAAATCATGTGAGTGAACATATATGTAGGAAAATCTTGACTTGTTTCCGACTTGAATTTGGTTTGAATAGCATTGTTATGATATTTGCGGAATTTCTATGGCTATGAATATTGCTTAAGATTGTTGTTTGGATACTTACATGTTAGACTATCCCGGTCATAGGGATAAGACTTATAGTGCCTACCGACTTAGGAGGTTGTGATTGTTGTAAGAATAACGATTCAATGTGGTAACCCCTATGTAGTAGTGTTGCTATATCTACCATGAAAGTAGTCCAATGGCTGCAAGTAAGTGATGCATTGCTGATTTTCTTGTCGGAATACAATCCTAAAACGTATCTCGATGAAATCTGAGTAAATCGACTACTTTCACCTCACTGATTTTGTGTTAACAAAACTAAGTGTGGGGTGGTACCCCTAATGCTTGCTTATAGATTGTATCAACTGAGATTGTGCTGCCATTAACACTATTTCTAGTCTCAGGTACAATGGCACCTAAAGCGAGGCAAGGCAAGGAGAAGGCTACCACTTCCCAAAAGGGCAAGAAAAGAGGCCAAAAAGAGCAAGGAGAACCCTCCTCGCTGCAAATACCTCGACTCACTCTTGGAATTAAGTGGGATACTTATGAGGAACTTCTGAGAATGACGACTCTGATGATGATTCCGATGCAAAGGGTATGACCCCCGACATTGAGGACGAGTCCGACTGACCAGGTTCTTCGTATTTATTTTCCACTGAGGACAGTGTCCCGACTAAGTGTGGGGTGGTGGTATTGCATACTATACTTCTCTACTCGCTTCTATGTTTGCTTGCTTTGTTTTTGTTTCATTTTTTTTTTTCATTTTTTTTAGTAGTAAATTTTTTCTAGCTTCGCATGAAATTATTTTGATAGGCAGCATGAGATTATAACAAGAGTATGTGCTACAATTGTGACTATTGAGACGTTTAGGCTCTAGTTGTGACTCATTATGTGATATTCTGTGGTTCAATTCCTTCACTTGTTGGGTCGAGAGTCTATATTACTTCCAAGCAAGTTGACCATGTGTCTTGTGTGTGTGAGATAATCGTATATTCTATGATTGTGGCTGATGCTAGAACTTGCCTGGTATGTATGCAAAGCGAAAATAAGGAGTGTAAGTTTAGGATATGATTTAGGCATTTCTTTGGCAACCCATATTTGTTTACCTTCAGTTTTACCTACCCATGGACATCATCCTAGTTAAACCCTTTTGAGCCTTTAGCCTATTTTCTTTGACAACCTTGTATGTAAGCCTAATCCATTTTTTTCAAGACCGTAATTTGATCCAAACTCCTAAGTGCTTTAAAGTGAAAAAGTCATGTGACAACATAAGAGGAAATTGGGTGAGTATGATGCTATAAATTGTAATGGTGCTTGAATGTGTTATGAAAAAGAAAGTGCTATCATAAGAGGTATGTTGTGAAAAGAAAAAGGAAAAGAAAGCTGAAAAGCGAGTTGTGCTTAAAATTGAAAAACAAAAGAGGAGAACAGGGGTGGTATAACAAAAGAAAGAAGAAAGGTTGAAAGAAAAGAGTGTCAATGATACAAAGTGATGTATTAAAGCGCTTAGGAACTTAGTCACTATTCCTGGCCAAAATAGTACTACCCGTCCCTTAGCCTACATTACAACCATCAAAAGACCTACTTGATCCTAAGCTTAGCATTCTGACATTTAGTAGAGTATTACATTAAGGGCAAGCCTATGGTCATCAGTTGCTTCATATGAATTCTTTGTGAGAGCGAGAGCAAGGATATTTTGATACCCATGTTGGAAAAATATGCTATACTTGTGAGTGATTATGGGTACTATAGTGTGAGACACACATGGTTGATGAGTTTTGGGTAGTTATATATGATTCCTTTTACCTTAACGTTTGCATGCGAGTTGATCACCATCACGAGTCTATGCTAGAGGTTAAATTGTTTCTACTTATAATCGGAAAGCTACTCTTTGTTGATAATTGTTGTACTTGTCTTGACGAATATTTTGTGTTGTTGCTGTAAAACCCTAAGTTGATGTTTAGAAGGACATGATAGTTTGTTCGAGGACGAACAAAGCTCTAAGTGTGGGGTGTTGATGATAGGCGAATTTACGCGCCTATATCAATATATTTTGCCCATATTTTAGCCTAGTTTTGAGAACAAATTATATATTTCATGCACTTTTAGTCCTTTTTCCTGTAAATGAGCTAACGAACATGATTAGTAAAGTTTCAGGTATAAATGATGCAGAATTCAGCATTTTATGGCTTACTTGACGCAAAAGAAAGCTCACGAAGGAAGGGAAGGGAGTTTACACGCCTAAGGACCAAAACTGCTGCATGGAAAATCTGTCCCGGGCTAAAACAGCAATTCTGAAGACTTTGGGGACTTACAGACACAAAGCTGGATTTTGACAATGATACATTAACCTAGTACAATTAGGTTATGTATTTCATTATTTTATGTGGATTATGATAATGTTACCTTAACCTAGTACATTTGGGTTAAGGATTTCATTAGTCTAGTAGGATTTGGTTATTTATTTCATTAACTTAGTAGGATTAGGATACGGGTATTATAAATACCCTATCATGCTAGAGATTTTAAAACATCTTCTTACATCTTCTTAACTTCTCATCTTACAATTCAATTCTATTTTTCTTCTTCTACTCTTCTATTCTTAAATTCCACAACAAGAGAATCGTTACTTTGCCTAGGAATTCACGCCTCACGCCTACCACCTAAGCTACACGAAATTACTCAATCTTGTGGTATAACAACAATGTCAATCGTGATCTCCTTCGCATTCATGGGTAACTAAACTTCTCTGTTGGGGTTATGGAAGCCGAATGAGTTACTATCTATTGCTGTGAGTTTGTGAGTTCGAGGCACGTATATTGCTTATATCATTATTCTCTTCATCTTAATCTACATTCTTTGCGGTTGCAAACGCAAGAATACGCCAGTCTAACATTTAACTTGTTCGAGAGAAAAGTTATTTGTCTGGAAAAGAGATAATGTCAAGGTAGTAGGACACCCTTTCCTATTAAAAAGCTAGTGTCGTAACTGGACTAACCTCTTGGAGAATTCGTACCGTTAGATACGCTTTAAGCTCGAGAGAGTTAAAGTGAAATAGTCCTTGTTTAGGTCGAGAGACGCTTGGATTTACCATCGACTACAATTCTCTATAAGCAATTGCATGACAGAATTCTACACACTCATAGCCAATAGAGACGTATACCTCAGAAGGTGGACATAACCCCAACGCTTCAATTCTCATTGTTTACAACCAACGTAACAATCTCTCTCTTTTTACTTTATTATTTTCAGCTTTTGTTTACATTACTTGCAAAATAAGAATCCCCCCTTCTTACGAGACTTGCACCAAAAGTTTAGTAATTTTACTTACTTGTTGGCCAAGCTATTCCCTGTGGGATCGACACCCAACCCAGGTTGGGTTCTATATTTGCTAACGAACGCTTTACACTCAAACGAGAGCTGTAGATTGAGTGTTCATGAAGCCCAAGAATCTCTTTTCAAAGTACAAGATTGTGTATTTATGAGTTTTCATGATTTGCCTGAATTGAAGTTCATGTTTATGTTGTTGTTGGGTGTTGATTCATGTTTTAGATTACAAGTTCCGAGATTTGATCCTAGTATATGATGATTTGCATGGTGTTCATGATAAATCCTTCAAGTTGCAAGTTCATTGATGTAGCCATGATACCTAGATATAGTAAATTGTCGTATAACCAAATCATGTTCCCCATATGTTTGATAAAATGCCTATGTGAATGAAGTAGTGCCACTATAGCATGTCAACATGAGATCCCCATTTATGTACAAGTTAATGCTTGCTAAGTGTTTGATGAAAGTCCTTAGTGAATGAATCATGACATACTAATATGCATTCCTATTCATGTACAAGTTCATGACTTTCAAGTGTTTGAAGAAATGCCTCATTGATTGTATTGTGAATGATAGACTATTGTAATGTTATTCAAAAATTTTCATGCTTTATATTATCCATGCTATCGAGTCCTGGGGGTATTCCGATAATTTAGTTGTTTGTCTAGAGCCAGTGTCAGTTACAGAATAGTCTCTGTCATGCCATGATCAGTAGAATTCCATCAGTTACAGAACTTAGGAAAACTCAGTAACTCGGTATCTGTCCAATTCAGTTTCAGTAGTCAGTTCAAAAACTTAGTGGCATTCAGTCAGATAACAGAACTCAGTAGTATTTCATCAATCAACGAAACCCAGTAAACTCAGTTAGATCAGCCAGGTAATATGATTGGTAATAGATTCAGCCTAGTTTAGTACAGTTTAAGAATTAGTTCAGTGTCTATTCAGTTAGGAGTAGGATTCAGCACCGAGTGAGAGCAGGAATGACGGCTTCCCCGTTAGTTAGGCAGAGTCGTTAGTAGCAGTCCCTGTACTCCAGAACTGTGTAGCAAGTGCAGGATGAGGAGTTACCCATCAGATTAAGGCTTGGCTACCTCCCAGGGGTCACCCGTCAGATTAGGCTTGACTTTCTGTTCAGGGTCACCCATCAAATAGGCTTGACCACAGTAGTGTCTTTACCCGTGGCACGGTACTGACACCCTTCCAACTGGGGTTACAGGTTGGACCCCACTAGTTCAGATTCAGGACATGTCGGTTGGATGATTACTTCCCACAGTTTCAGTTTTAGTGTCAGTCTTCAGAATAGAACTCAATTTAGAATTTTAGAAATCAGGACTGTCAGATACAGTCACTTAGCTTAGTAAAGAACTCAGATAGTTCTACAGATTCAGGACTATTAGATACAATCAATAGTATCAGTATTAACAGATTCAAAGATCATCCACTAGATAGGCCTGATCTCAAGGGTCACCCATTAGATAGGATCGACCACACAGCAGTCATCAGTAATCCAGTACTAGTAGACTTAATTATTAGTAATACAAATTATAAGTGATCTTAGATTATCAGTAGAATCAGTTATCAGTTATCAGATTTAGTTCTAGTATACTCAGTCACAGTATGCGCAATATGTTCAGTAGTTACAGATCCTCCATGTATGTTAATCCAGCTCTTGCATATCATTCAGTTAGTTATTATTCATGCATATGAACCCTTGCATTTAGACTTACCTCATCTAGCATACCAGTACATTCCCACGTACTGACGTATACTTTTCTCTTGCACTATGGTGTCTTATACCATAGGTTTAGACGCACGGGCTCCCGAGCACCCTTAGCAGTTCAGATTTAGCCAGCAACAGTAGACTTAGCAGTGAGTCCTCATCATTCGAGGATGTTCCTTATTTTACTATTGCATTAGATTTAGTATTTCAGTAGATAGAGTTAGTTGGGGGATTATCCCATCAACTCCACAGTTCAGACAGATTAGAGGTTTTTCAGACTAGAGTATTTTTAGACAGTTGTTTTAGTTTTGGTATTGTTATACCTTACACAATTGTATTCTACTTTTGAACCTTTTAGAAAGTTTCGACAAAAATTTTTGCATTATAAAATATTATTATTCAGTTATTGCAGCAGGTATCAGTCATGGGTTAGCTTGTGGTCCTTCGATATTATGAGCACCGTGTAGTGTCCGGGGTTCAGAACTTAGGGCATTACAAAATATTATCCCAAGATTCTGTCACTTATCTCTACCCTTAAGCATGACAACTGTAACAAGGATTTTGAAAAGGACTGAGTACACTTCGTACCTCAGGCTAAAAAGCACGATTTCATTAAGATAGAGGTATACACTCGAATCAATAACTTTGAAGCACTAATGGACTCCTCTCAAATCCTTATGCTATCTCATAACTTCATGGATAACTCAATTACAAAGGACCACATTATTGAGGGATTTAAACTTTTAGACTTGTATCGCCTTGATAATGAGGCCTGGCCTATAAAATTAGAGCAAGGAAGGAATTTAGATAACTTTCGTATGGACGGTGCTATAGAACGAACTAGAGTATAAAAAAATGGAAAACAACTCCTAAATGTCTGGTAGCCTCCTGATTATAAACGTAGTGCACAACACATCCATAAGCAAGACTCTACTAGACACGGCTTCGTAGATATCCTAGGACCATGAACCGTGCTCTGATACCAAGTTTGTCATGACTCGAGCCAAGGACCTGGACGCGACGAACATCCCGAACCTCGAAGGCCCCGAGAGACCCTTTAGTATACTATCATCAGCAAAATCCATACATAAATCAAAGTGCAGAAGATATAATAGTGTTCACTGGAAACTTATAATATGAAATGTGTCAGCAAGATATTACAATACAAAACCTTAACTACCGTCTACGAAGCCTCTACTGAACACTAACTGTCTAGTCTGGGACAAAGCCCCCGGCTGGACCATGTACTGAAAAACTCAACATATAAGTAAATGCCTTTCAAAAGATGGATGGCTCACCAATTCTATCAAATCCCAAATGTTCTACTGATGTGATGGACCATGAGACTATACCGCATAACCTGAAATATAGGGGGTCAATACACAGAGGTACTGGTACGTAGAACAATCCAAAAAAATATATTTTTATATAACATAGGTGAGAGCATTTCATAAAAAAAAATATGTCAGCATAAAAAAATTAAAAATACATGGGCATAATTTAATGAGCTTTAAAACATCTTCTTGAAATCATGACTCAACTCTTTGTCTTACTTCTGAGCTAGGTGGTATACCCTATATATCTAAAAAGTACCCTACGGGCTATATGGGATCCGCCCTGGGCTCGGCGGCCAAGCCCCCAACCCAAGTTTGCCGCAAGGGTTGGAGTATTTGAATCTGATACGCCACAAGGCCGTCACCAGCGTATAATCCCTATCTTAGGACATAATAAAACCCGTATCAAAAAAATACGATTCCAAGCAATGAGTTGTCTGAACTAGTTCCTACTTAGGGTAATCACCTAACTCTCTTAGAGCCCATTTTTAACCTTTTAGAAACACGCATCTTACTGAAAATTAAAATCTGAATAAAAATTTGTATTATGATCTGCTATGAATCTGTCATGGCATTCATCTGTTTGGTATCGTCGTACCAAGACTAGCAAGCCGTATAAGACATATCATATTATGTCTTAGTCTTTTCAATCAAAACAAGTTATTTGACCACCAAAAATATTTAAACATCACATGAGATAGTCCTTGATTTAAAACAAATAAAAACTCATGAAAATACTCTCTTTTAATACTTTGGCAAAGTGTGGTCATCTCTTTCATCAATCACATACAAGCTCTTTAATGGGAAATGTGAGCATTGGTAAAACAAAGAAAAACCCCTCTCAATTCTTTCATAAGACAATAACCATCCATCAACGTTGGCAAAAACACTTGAATCAACTTTCAACTATTCATGTAAACAATCCATAACATTGTCAAACCAGGGAATTTCGTAACAAGAGAGGGAATTTACATAAATCTTACTCTCATATAACCTTTCAAATCAATAACACATGTACATATGAAAACAAACCAAGTTTCAGAAAACAACCTCATAGTTTATGCAAGATTTCATCATAAAATAGATTTACAATACATGTTCTTCAACCATTTCAAAATCCATCTCGTGTAGGAAACTATATACATTAAAAGCTTGTTTGAACAATAAATTTTTATGCCCATGAAGTTTAGGATAGCCCCACGTACCATAAGTTTCTTAACTTGGAGGATGAAACCCTAATTTTGCTACTTTCTTGAGATTCTTAAACTTGAAAGGCTTGAACTCTAGATTTATTAGGGGGAAAGGATTGAATTCTTGTTTTGGGGGAAGAGGGAAGGGTTTTTCTTGAGAGCTAATTAGAGAAGATGGGAAATTTATGCCCTAACCGATGATATTAATCGTGATTTGGCGAATTGGGTTGAGGGAAAAAGACATAATTGCCCCTCAGGTAATTGAATTCATAACTGAATTGTGGATTATAGGGTCACCGCGATGTGGTAGGTGTACCATCGCTATAAGCATCGCGATGCTATCGCGATGAGTTGCTGAAATTGTGATCCAAACATGATCTAATCCTCGTTCGAAAAATCTGAAACTTCTCGAGACATACTACCTACTATCCTAAACATAAATTAACCCCAAAACCAACGCCTCGAGGTAGGAAAGACCAATTTAAAAATTTTTGAAGTTAAGAGGTTTAAAATATAACTAAGTCCCCAACACTTAGAGAAATTTTCAGGCCTTAAACTCCCCATACATGCAACTAAGAGCTGAATCAAGCCAAGAATAATATGGGGTGTTACAACAATGGTTCAATGTCTAGTCCAAAAATATAGGGTGTTACACTATCTTTATGGATCACTTGATAATGAGATATACATGAAAACTTCTGAAGGATATAAGATGCACGAGGCATCTCAGAAAATGTATTCAATTAAATTACATAGGTCATTATATGGTTTAAAGCAATCTGGACGTATGTGGTATAACCGTCTTAGTAAGTATTAATCTAAAGAAGGTTATATAAATAATGAAATTTGCCCATGTGTTTTTATAAAGGAAACAACATTGGAGTTTGTTGTACTTATTATTTATGTTGATGACATAAATCTTATTGGAACTCCAATAGAGCTTCAAAAGGCAATTGATCATTTAAAAAAGGAATTTGAGATGAAAGATCTTGGAAGGACAAGATTATGTCTTGGTTTGCAAATTGAGCATTTGACAAACGGTATCTTTGTCCATCAATCTACCTATACAAAAAAGGTTTTGAAAAGATTTTATATGGATGGAGCACATCTATTAAGTACTCCAATGGTTGTTCGATCACTTGATGTGACTAAGGATACATTCCGACCTCAAGAAAAGAACGAGGAAATTATTGATCCTGAAATACCATATCTTAGTGCAATCGGTGCACTAATGTATCTTGCTAACTCTACAAGGCCTGATATAGCCTTTTCTGTTAATCTGTTAGCAAGGTATAGTTCTACTCTTACTAGGAGGCATTGGAATGGAATCAAACACATATTGCGGTATCTAAAAGGGACTACTGATATGGACTCATTTTATGCTAAAGATTGCAGTCCCGATCTTGTTGGTTATGCTGATGCAGGATATTTATCTGATCCACAAAAAGCTCGATCTCAAACAGGCTATGTATTCATATGTGGGGGTACTGTCATATCTTGGAGATCTACAAAACAGACTACTGTGGCCACTTCTTTAAATCATGCGGAGATAATAGTTATTCATGAAGCAAGTCGGGAATGTGTGTGGTTGAGATCCATGATACATCTCATTCGAGAAAAATGTGGTTTGGGATGTAATAAAGTGCCTACAATTTTATATGAAGATAATGCAGCATTCATAGCGCAATTAAAGGGTAGATTCATAAAAGGAGATAGAACGAAGCACATTTCGCCAAAACTTTTCTACACACATGAACTCCAAAAGAATAATGATATTGGCGTACGACAAGTTCGTTCAAGTGACAATTTAGCAGACTTGTTCACCAAAGGATTGCAAATATCAACATTTGAGAAGATGATATACAAGATTGGAATGCGACATCTCTGAGATGTTAAGTGATGTTTTAATCAGCGGGAGTAAATACACACTGCACTTTTTTTTCCTTAATCAAGGTTTTGTCCCATTGAGTTTTCCTTGATAAAGTTTTTATGAGGCTGTTAAAATTTTTAAAAAAAAAAATGTGTATTACAAGATATGCATTATTAGAGTTTCTCTTTATTTTGTGTTTTGACATCCAAGGGGGTGGTTAAGAAATGATAGGTAGTGTGGATGTCTTCTCCATTGTCAACATTGCCTTCATTTTCAAATGAAGACTTTTCCATGCATAAACCTCCCATTTCTATTGGTTACAAAAGTTGGCAAGATTGCCTATAAAGGCATGCCTTTGTTTTCATTTTTTATACAGATCAAAAATATAATAAAAGTCTCTACTATCTGTTTGTTAGTTTCTTTACTCCGTTATTTTATTTTATAACATAGCTCATATTTTCTTAAAACGTGTAGATCAGGTTTTAGAAAAAGAAAAGAAACATGGGCTATTTTTCCAATTGAGTTTATTCAGGTTGCTAGTATGATTCTTTCTTCAAAAGATTAACAAGAAGCCAACAAGATTACTAACTTAAAGAAATAAACATCATCTATGTCTGCCTTCTTGCTGGACTGAAAGAAGGCGTTGAGCGCTTACAGTTAGCATTCTTGGGCTTCTTGTGCCAAATATAAAGTTCATCTACGAAGCTGAGAAATAGAACTAATAGCTCGTTTGGCCAAACTTTTGGTTCCAGGAAGTTAAAAATGTTTATTTTAAACTGTTCAGTTGTTTGGCCAAGCAAAAACATCGTTAAAGCATGCAAGGAGATGTAAATATGATCTATATAATTCAGAACATATCTATATTACTCCAAGAAAATAAACGGTCAGCAAATATTATCAGCAGAAAAACTTGCAAGAAAAGGTTAATTCATTGGTTTCTTTCAGAGATCAAATTGATCATACAATCATTAAAGAGCAGCATTCATCATTTTCCTCCCCTCTTTTAAGTCATGGACTCTCCCCACTGCCCATGGTATAGCTCAAAGAACAGATTTTAACTCATTAATGCATTCAATGTAAATAATAAATATCTGAAAGTACAATGTCTTGATCCCACAAATACCGATGTGCATTTAGCCCATGGCATACTTCTGGGTCCAGCTCCTTGCAGTAGTCTCGTACTTGTTCCGATCTGTCTTGTACATGTGTGCAATCTCGGGGACCAAAGGATCATCAGGATTCGGGTCCGTCAGAAGAGAACATATTGAAAGCAACACCTAAATAATGAAACAAGTGGTAATAAGTGGAGAGGTACAGAGTAGAAGTAATCCATGGTCACATACTTCCTTTTTTATTGCTCTGCACAAATTTAAAGCTTCAATCAAGACATCCTCAAGAAAAAATTTTAGCGGCATCCTAAGAGACCTTTCAAGCTGTCGGATCAACATTCATTATGTTTTGAAGGTCCTCCCTTTTTTTAAGAAGCACCAGTAGTAAAAAGGTAACTAGCAGGACAATTCCAACAGTTGAAATGACTACTATGTGGAGTCAATGAGGGCATTTTTATCTAAGGTAGAGAGTCAAGAGGCATAAATTGGGAAGACGAGAAAGACATTTGCATAGGTACACTAATGACATAACTGAAGATAAAACCCGGGCCCAATATGCCAAGAACTTAAAGATCTCTAGCAACTTCAACCCTGATATATATAGCTATTATCATGACAAACTGGAAGTTTAAAATACATAGATTAGGACAGAATATTCCTATAAACTAGTTTGCAACTCGTGGTTTTGGCTAGTTAACAATAATCGACTATTTGTTTCTTAAAGAAAGACTTTCTAGTGGTATTACACATGGCTATGTTTCTTTTAACAAACATACTGCTCAATCAATATTTCTATTACTTCACAATAAAAGGAAAATAAAGAAGCAAGATTGCCCCATATAAGTTTAGAAGAATTTATTGAAGTACAAGGGTAATACGAGCATGTGAAGAAAACAATAAAACACTTAATAACATTTTTATTAGATAAGAAATGAACCTTGGAAATTGTTAGGGCAGGGCTCCACTGCTCCTTCAAAATGTCAAGGCATATGCTCCCGTTGCTGTTTATGTTTGGGTGGAAAACTTTTGTCCTGAAAGCGACCTGCCAGATTTACATCAATGATGAGTATCTTTCATCCAAGTTCATTACCAATGATAAAAGTATGCGAAAGAAAAGGATACAGAATGTCCCCAAAACAAACACAACAGCTAGGAGAACATGATATTTGTGATTACCACTCGGTATCACGGAGAGTCCTAGGACTTACCCCTTAGTTATTCTATCTGATCTTTTTCAATGATCAGAAGAGGTATTTTGACCTGTTTTGTTAGAGCTATTGATACTATTGGAACTTGGAGAAACCAGCTTTTAAAACTATACAGAAGTTTGTTTAGACTCGAATGATATCACAAATTTTATATGTGGTGGCCATTATTTACTCATTATAAATTGCAGAAGAGAACTAAAATTGGCTTTTCTCACTTTGTAGACTTGAAATGTTTCTGTGTAGTTAAATTTAGTATCTCTTTCACTTGCTAGACAATTCTTAATGATACAGTCCCTTTCTTCTATATTATTTAACATCACACACTTCTTATCTCCCTTGACACTGCTAAGATTACTCTTAAGCATCTGAATAACCATATAAGAAAGTAAAATAGAATAAATGCACAACAAAGAAGAGTTTTGTTTCATCTATGGAACCAAAAACTATTTTTAAAGGAGACCACTGTACATAAGCATAAAAGATACAAGAAAAAGAACTCTTTCATGTGAAGTATCAACCCATCAATCAAGAATTATTGGGGTGTTCAAAAGGCTATCTACAGCTGAAACGACATAAGCACGGTAGATCCAAAAGAAGTATGAGCTGAAGCAAGTCCCTCCTTCAGCTTTCTTTTGAATGTAAAGATTAAGGAACTGGATTATTATCCCCCCAAATTTGAGGTAAAGGAGCTTGACCCCAATCGTGTTAAAGTTAGAGATAGAATAAAATGAAACAATGTATCATAGCACCGATAATAATTGAAAACAAGGTTCACTTATTTGATGTACAGAGTCATTTAGCATAGTAATTTCTAGGTTGTTAAGGACCATATTTAAGCTATGAAGTCATATCAACAGCTATTATCAATATGATATTTAAGAAACAACAAGAGCCCAAAGTGCACCTTAGGTGGCTTGAATGGATAATCTGGAGGAAAATGAATTGTCACCAGAAAAACCCCACCAGAATAAGGACTGTCGGAAGGACCCATGATCGTTGCTTGCCAATGAAACATGTCCTCAGCAACAGGTCCTGAGATGTCCAGTTTTAGAAGAAAAATAAGACAAAGTACAAATAACAAGCCCCAAAAAATTATCACTTAGAGAGAGATTTCAAGATACTAATTGATTGTTGGGGTCTGGCATGGTCACCCAATCATAATAGTACTTTGATGCTTTTGATGAAAGTAGAAGAAATAAACATATTTTGACACAGATAAAAGAAGAATTGTCACAGCATGTTATTAAAAGAAGGATCAGATTTTGAGCATAAGCCATTTATGTGGAAAGGCAAAATTTTCTCTTAGTTCTAGCCAAATCGACTTTGAATACTTATTTCATAGGAAGTATTCATGAGAAGAAGAACCCACTAAATTAACCGGCAGGGGAAGAACGAAATGCTCTTTTACAGACTAGCACATCCAAAGGAATACATAACCAAATAATCTGCATAAAATAGTTCCAGATTCACGTATAAAAGTCCCTGCACGAACAATGCTAAACAAACACTCCAGTTCATAATGCACAACGCACAGTTGATGCATCAGTTCATGTAGAAGAAGAAATACATGCTGAATAAACTACTACTCCACAAGATTGGACACCAGCAAAAGTAATGCAATTCCATTTTCAATTTTTGCTGACAGAGAGTTACGCATTCTTGCACTGTATCACTGTTTTTGTAAAACTTTTCGGTCCCCTTGCAATCCGATTCAATTATGTTGTTGCCAAGCCAAACACTAAAAAACAGAACATAGATCATAACTTCCATTCGAGTGACAGAAAATGCAGCCATTGATGTGTGTATTAAACTGGCATAAAGCCAGAAACAAAACATTGATGCAAGAAAAAATAAAGATAACAATTTTGTGGCAGCTAGATCACACTGGCATCACATGACATCACCATGGCCGGAGCCGCACACCTTTTACATATAGTGCAGAGAGGTTAAATGTTGCCTATCATGAGTATATATTTAATTTTCCAAATTCTTGGCTCAGCCACTAGAAATAATAATAGAATTTTTAAACACATTGACTAATAGTATGGCCGCGAAATCAAAATATCCTACTATGAAATCTCAAACATGATCTCTCCACCGGATCCAATCATATGATACGTGGAATAATTCAAATGAAACATTTGTTAAGCAAACAAAATTGCAAGCAAAAGCATAAAAGTAAAAGTGTGGGAAGAGAACAGTACCAGCGCTACAAGAAGTAGGAGGATCCTTTTGAAGATCTTTGAGCTCCTTCAAGATCCGCTTTGAAGCCATAGCGACTCCTGCATTTCCACATTTTTATGAGATCCATATACATATATACCACATCAAAATGATGAAAACAGACCTGACAAAGATCGGGATCCTCCTTTGGGTGAACAGTAACAAATCACGCAACAAGAGAAGATACAAAAGAAATGATGATTTGCTACAATAAAAAAAAAATGACCATTTATATAGGGCCTGGCTGGCCCCGCAACATACTCACTCCGTTTCTTAAATGGATGACATATTTTAAACAAAAAAAAAAAAGATTTTTAATTGTTACGAAATTTAAGAAAATTAAAAATAATTAAATTATATGATATTAAATTAAAATTATATAAAATATATTAAAAGTATTATTTAATTATGATCTTGAATATATTACGTGAAAAAATTAAAATATCATAGACTATCTTTTAAAAAAATAAGTAATTTTTTTTAAACGTAGAAAGTACGTATTTATTTTAGAAGTAATAATTTGAAGATTTCCATTTTCGGCCGACCCGCCGTTGCTTAGTGAATTCAACAATAATTATTCCAGGCAATCAAAAAAAAAAAAAACAATAATTATTCCAGTTGAATTATTGACTCACTATCACACCACATCTATTGGATCATGCACATTAGTAGCATGTATGGTTGCCACTTTCTCAATTCATTTTCTTTTAAGTCTCCAGTTTTATTTTTCGAGAGTTAAATTATACAATAAATTATTTTAAAATATATCTTTTCATTAAATTGACATGACAACATTGCAATTTATACTTTAATATTTTTCAGATAGTATTGAATAATTAAATTTTAAATTAATTTAATTTAATTTAGCTATAAAAATTAATTAAAGTTATTTCATTAAGCAAAACATAATAAGTAAAAGTAAACGGAGGAAACACTATATAAGTCATGCAACATTTGGATGATTGAATGACACACTTGGCCAAGAAAATATATATCTGTTAACTGATATAAGTACGTTATTTTGGATGAATAATCCAACGCTTTTTAGAGTTAAAAGAGTTTGAAATTTTTAGTCAGAAAATAAAGAGATCCAACCATTTCACCCTATTTTCTTGTTGAATACTATGTCCTTCCTTGTGTAGTAATGACTTCCAAACATGATGCAACTATTATTGAAACATTCTAGTGGTTCTAGTTGAAATTGCATTTGCTTCTTCATGTATGTTTTTCTCTTTTATTGACATGTTTAATTAGATTTATAAAATCAATTTATTTCAAAAAATATTTTTCTTTAAATAACTTTAATGGGATCTTCTCAATCCTTGAGTGACAATACCGGAAAGAAAAATTTAAAAGTAATTTTAGCAGAATTTTTCAATAATTATTGAGTGACAATATAGAAAATAAACTCCCCACTATTGACCAAAAAGAAAAAAGAAGAATAAAGAAACTCTTACCACCAATAGGGGAAATGTCTTTACCGAAAAGAAAATAAAGGAGAAAAAATCTTTTCAAATACTTTTTTTAAAAAAAAATTATATCTTCAAATACTTTTTGTCACAAATTTCCCCTAAATATTATTCAAACACCTAAGATCCAAATATATAAGAAAGCCACTTTGATAATATGTTTGTATTCTTTTTATTCAAAATGCCTAAGAATTATTGTAGCTGATTTCTCAACTTGTCACTTAACTAATACTACTTATTATCTCAAATTACATTTTTCCTTGATTTAAGTTTTCTTCAACAAAAAATATGACTTTATAATATATATTAGTTAAGTTATTATTTGAGAAATTAATTCTAACTAGTAAAAATAATAATTTTGTAACATCATCTAGGTACGTCTAGCATGACAACAAAAACAACAAAACTACCACTTACATTAAAGAGAAAAAGATTGAACGATTTTATTTTAGCAGAATGATTTAAAATACGATTATATATATGTTCCAATTTGTCATCCCATTCTCTATATTCAACGTACCAATTGAAACAAATACAACAATAAACCATTTTATCTCTTATATTTTAGAAACTGTATATGATTCGTCTTCTTTTTTGATACATAGAAAAAGATAAAATAAAGATTCAAGAATCTTTACATACGATTCTTTAGAAGCTACTAGTGGGTTAAGATTAAAGTAATAGAGTTAATTAAAGAGGGAAATGTGAGCTGGATACATTGGGATATATGAGTTGGATACAGTGGATGAGCAACTGGCCAACTGGGGCTCCTGGCTTTTAACTCTAGTACTAGTACTATTTTCCAATTGGGGTTTAATGACCGGTCTACATACCGAGGGGTCCATGCTAGCATTATTTAATAAGTATTATTTTTTTATTTTAATTTATATGATACAAATAAAATTTAGATAATTATTATATTTTTAATATAGTTTTAGATATTTTAAACTGTTAATTATTATAATTTATAATAATTTTTATATAATTTTAAATAATATATGTTACTCTCTTTATCTAAACTTGTGTAGCATTGATAATCAATTATATTTCTAAGATAATTTCAATTTTTAATTATTGAGATTTATAAAACTTTTTAATTTCAATTTAAGTGGCACTGATATAATTTTGACGGTCAACCAAATATGTTACATATTTTAAAATCTTTAAGTTGTTAATTACTGTGATTTATAGTATTTTTTATAAATTTTTTTGAAATATATAACAGATTAATTTTTTTTAGACATTTTAAACTATTAACGATTATAATTTATAATATTTTTTATGTAATTTTCAATTAATATATGTTATTCTCCTTGTCCAAATTTTTGTGAAATTGATAGTCAATTATATTTTTAAAATAACTAATTTAACTGCATATGTCCCTGCACATGTCTTTCACGAGTAACAATTGATTATTTAAAATTAAATAATTTTATATATTGCGGTGATTTTTAATTAGGGGTGTGCAAAAACCAAATCGATCGATAAATCGAACCAATAAAAATGTTATTGGGTTATTGTTATTGGGTTAACGGTTTTTTAATGGTTTTATAAAAAAAAATTATTGGGTTATTGGTTCGGTTCGATTTTTTCTTAGGGCAAAATTGAGAAATAACATACTTATCTCCTTAATTATGAGTTTCATAGCAACAATTTCATAATTGCATAATATAGCAAGTTGTATTTTGTATTTTTGCAAACTGTTGCTACAAAAATACAAATACATATGCTACAAAATGTAATTTGATATAAGTGTTGTTATTTTTTGTAATTTAATACTTAAGTATGCTACTTTATGTATTTTTTCCTTTTTCTTATTGGGTTATTGGGTAAACCGATAACCCAATAAGAGAATATATATATATATATATATATATATATATATATGACTTATTATATATTTCTCTTAATTTCTACAAATTAACAAACCTATTATTTCAATTATACAAACTTTTAATTTCTCCTAACAACATTTAGTTCAAACCTGAAGATTCTTGTAAATTAAAACACATCATGTAGGATTTTTGGTTGCAACTTAGATTCGATTTTTTTTCATGTTAGTTACTACTATTTCTATTTTATGAGTATTTTTTTATCGGTTAAACCGAAAATCAAATCGTTAAGGACTAAAAATCGATAAATCGAAAACCGATAAAAATATCTTATTGGGTTGGTTATTGGTTTAACATATTTAAAAATCAAAAATCGATAAACCAAACTGATAATATGTAAAATCGAATTGAACCGACCGATGCACATCCTTATTTTTAATGAAATGTAAAAATTCTAATCATTTTTTAAAGATCCTTCACATCTATCTATATATAAAAACAGAAACAAAATATACAAGTGTCATCACAGGAAAAAACAAGAATTTTTATTAAAGATTAAATTTAAACTAAAAAGTTTAAACACAGTAAAACTATCAGACATTAAAATTTTAACTACAGTAAAACTGTATTTACAAAAAACAACTTTCTTTTTCTTTTTTTTTTGGTAAACAAACTTTTCATTCCACCAAATTTAACATTACAAAACCAGGTAATTGCTGACCAATTACCTCTAACATTCTACTATTACTCATATACACACATATCCTGGCTAGCTACACATTTATCAAGGATAAGAATTTAACTTTTGTAACTGTTTGTGCCACTTATTTACATAATTTCCTTTCATATGTATATGCAATGCTATACTTCTACAAATTGCATCACTAGAGTAAGGTCTCTTCTGGGATCTGAGGTGATTCCTAGCTTTCCAGATGGAATGGAGCATCATACTAAATGCTGCTACTATAATTTCTCTGTACCCTGTATCATTCTTTAGCCCTGTCACCAACCAATTTATCTCTGCATTCCAGCTTTCGATTGCTCTCGATTGTCCTAGCCATATAAGTAGTTTTCTCCAAATACCTTTAGTGATCTTGCATTCAAAAAATAAATGGTCAAATAATTCATCAGCTGTACCACAAAATACACATGATTGAGGAACCTGTATGCCAATCTTCAGTAATCTCTCCACTGTTGCCAACCTGTGTTGTAGAGCTAACCACAAATTGAATTTATGACTTGGCTGCATGTGGGGTTGCAAAATCAGCTTCTTTCAAAACACTCTGGGGTGTTGAGGAATCTGAAGTAAGTACAACTTCTTGATGCTGAATTTCCTTTCTTTTTGCAATAACTTCAGCCTGTCTAGCATATTTCCATGCCCTTGTTGTGTCTCCATTATCAGCTTCCTGGTATTCAAAATCTTCCTAATCACCCAAGAGACATCCTTGGGTAGATTAAAAGGTGTGGATCCATTTTATCTACAGGCAGTCCTTTTTCATTGCTACTGCCCATAGATGCTTAGCTATTGCTGCCTTGTTCCACAAGTAAAGGTTTATTACATTCAACCCCCCTTGCACTCTGTGGTAGACACACTTTTTTCCCAAGCTACAAGAGCCTTTTTTGATATTTCATTCTTTCCAGTCCATAAGAAGGTTTTGCATATAGTTAGAAAACAACCAATAATACAACTTACAAAACAACACTAATTTTCAATAAAAATTAAACTTAAATTAAAAACTTTAAAAAACTGTCACACAACTACCGATATTACAAATTTACATTAACATTAATACTTAATTCTCTATTTATTATTTTTAATTTCATTACTTACAAAACAACATTAATTTTCAATAAAAAATAAACTTAATGGTAACACAAAAAAAAATTAAATTAAATATAGTAAAACTGTCAAACAACCAATAATACATATTTTAGATAAATAATATTTATTTATTTTCAAAATAAATTATTTATCATTTACAAACCCACACTACAACATTTATTATTTGAAAAAACAGTATTTATTATTTTTAGATTTAACACAAAATTTATCTTTAAATAGTAAAATCTATAAAACTGTCAACATTAAATTCAGATAATCCCTAAAGTATCCCACACCACCCTCACTACTTAATACTTAAAAACTGTTTGTCATTTATGACTCTCACCACCACTACTTAAAAATTGTGCGATTTTACGATTCACTTTAACTTTCTGTAGTTTGATTAATTCTTCTTCCTAAAAGAGACTACAATATACAACCATAAAAATATGGCTTTACAATTTCATAAAATCTCACAAATTACAAGTAATTCAATGCAATGGATTTTGAAAGTAAGAATTGTTCGACTGTGGCAAATTTCATATAAATTCAAACCTGAGATACCCTATTCAACGGAAATGCTTTTACAGGATGCAATTGTACTTACTGTTTTCTTCATCTTTTAAGTTTACTGCTTCACTTTATTTTCATAATTAATATTGTCGTTAATTTTACTGTTACTGTTGTGGATGCATTTAATCATACTAGTTTTATTTTAAAAAAAAAAAATTAATGTAGGGAGATCATATACATGCATCAATTGGCAAGTATGACATCAAGTTTTTCAAGGACAAGTTAGAGAAACTCGAGTTATATCGGATCAACTGCTTGGTCGTTACTTCAAATTTAAAAAAAAAAAAGATAACGACACACAAACACAGGTTGATTCTCATAAAAATGACTTTTGTGGAGAAAATTGTTGATTCTTCATTTCCTATGGACATATTTAATTTGTGTCCATTTGAACAACTGACAATTCAACAGAACGTTGATGACAATGAGCTATTCGGTAATTACTTTTTTTCATGTCGCTTCAATTTAGATAGATAATATATTTTTTTCATCTGCACTAACCTTTACATTTATAGATGTCATAGGTCAGGTTGTGACATATGAATCAATTCAAACCTGTCATAAAAGAGGCAATAATAGTATTTTTATAAATATTATCTTAGAAGATGAAAAATACGTATTTTTTTTCATTTCACAATACAAACTGCAACATACAAAAAATTATTCTATCAAAAAATTAATCGCACTTTACTGATTAATTGCCTAACCTATTATTTGATACTAGTTAATGTACCCGCGCGATGCGCGAATGATCATGAAATTTGTTTAAAATAATTTAAGATGACGATTATAATATAAGATTTTAAAATCATATTAAATTTAGTAAGTGCTAATTATATTATAAAATATTATATAATATAATATAATATATTTATTAGTTCAATATTTGTTATTATCAAATAATTTTTAAAAGGGTTAAGTAACTGAAATAAAAAGATAAATGTCTCATTTAACTATTAGTGTAATAGTATTTTTTTTTAAAGATTCAAACATTCAAAAATTTAAGAGTTATTATTTGAAATAAATTTGCACAAAAACTATAGATTTTTAAACAATTTGTCAAGTCTACCTTTCTTCATAATTTTTAAAATTTTCTTATAAAGTTGTATTTATTTTGTATTATATTAATCTTTTCAAATAGTTTAATAAAAGAAAAATATATCTAGTAACAACAACCGTAAAATATTAATTTGATCCCTAATGAAATGATTTATAGTCATAAATATATAAATAAATTATATTAGACTATAAATTGTAAATGTTCTCATTTTTTTTTTTAATTTGTGTAATTGAAAACAACTTATAGAGACTATTTAATTAAGAATTAAAAGTTATATATAAAAAGAAAGGTGACCAAAAATTTGATTGGATAAAAGATAGGTCCAAGGGCAGGTAAAGTACAAATTACAAAAAAGGAAAGTAAAGTACTTACATTTTGACTCTAGAACTTTCAGTTATCATCTTCTTTCTAAAATTTCCACCTAGTTTTCTCCGTTGAGTTTGTGATTTTTTTACAATTCAAAATTTAACATTAGTTATTATGCTTTGTAAGTTTGCTTCTTGATTATAAATAGAGGATGTTAATTTTTATTGTTGATATTTAAGCATGTGAGGGCAACAGAGGTGATGGCAAGAAAGACAGGAGCAACAGAGGATTGCAATTATCTTCCCATGAACATCAGATTTAGATCAACTATGCTATGAACTTATGACCCTGAGTTGGAATTCGATATCAATTCCAATCTTAATTAGATTTATTTACTTGTCTGAGCATTTAATTGTTGAACAATCATTTAGGTTTATATTTGTGTGTTTAACTCATCTTGATTTAGCAAACTTATAGAAATTTTTCTGAGGAAACACGTTTTAGTTGTATTAGATACATGAGGTAAATTGTTTGATCTGCTTTGCATGTGGAAGATGTAAAAAAATAAATAAGAAAATGAAGTTCATGTTTATTATTTTTTTTATTTTTGTATAATATTTGTTCTGCAAAATGTGTTGTATCAATCTATTTTAATCCCTCTTCAGTGTTATTATTGTAACAATCTCCGTTTACATAGATTTCTGTGTTCTTACTCCTGGTTAGCGATCAGATGCCCGGAACAATTGTACTTGACACATTTTGCTTTAGGATGAATAAGCAAAGAGTATAATGCAAGTGAGGTGCTTACAGTTCAGTTGTATTTTTGTATCAGTAGTGTAAATTTCTTGCGACTGATTATTTTATGAGGAGAAAAATGGCCATCTTTCATGAGCAAAACAATTGACTCTTTTGCTTTATTCTTCAATGTATATCTATTATTTTTTTGACCTGCTATTCTTCTATGTCATTTAAGTGATTGGTCCAAATTTGTTCCTTCCGACATGTTATTTTATCCCAGCATGCAAAATAGTTGGTTGTTGCTTTGTTCACCAAGGCTACAACATATGGAAAGAAATCCCCTTTCTTTGCGCTTGTTGGAATTTGAACGTGAGACCTCATAATAATGCATTTAGCTTATCTTTGACCTTATCGTTGGCCTGCTCTTTCACACGAATAATGGGTTCGATAACATCTCCCAACTTGCTATTTCTCTTGTCTCATTTCTCTAGTATTTGAAATATCAAAAGGAGAGTCTAGCTCCATGATAATCTGATTAAAACCATTATCCATAAACCATTATATTGGAGAATAAATATTACCACATTAGCCTTATCTGCGTTGTTACTGCTATGGTTAGTAGGCGTAGAGAAACCAAATATGAGCCTCCTAGTGAAGTCCCTTATCAGGCCCCCTTTGCCAGCCTTTCCATTGTCCACATAAAACCTCCAACGGAAACTATTTTAACCCATACCTGGACAGGAGGCTTCCAAGTTGACCATAATATGTGAAAACCTGAGATAACATTCACGATGCTTTTTCATTACTATGTTTATCTCTTGCTGAATGTGAGTCATACAAAAGTTGATGACCCAAAGTAGATGACTCAATTTTCATATCCATAGTTGAGATATTATTGCACTAATATTTACATTCAAATAATATTATCTCATGAAACAAAAGGGAATTCGGATGTCGCTGGACAGAAATCTCAAAGTGTACCAGATTCTATTTCTGATTCTTTAGTTGTTGTAGCAGAAGATACGTTGTTGTCAGAAGTGATGAGTGAAAACCTTTTGATCCATTAAAGGGATCCGAAAGGTATGATTTTATTATTTCTTGCTCATCATAATATATCGATATATTTATGAATCGATTACTCACAAAGAGCGTATATATGGTATAATGAAAGAAGAATTAGTGTTGTTTAACCACTAGCATTTAACTTATGCCCCTGCCGATGTCATCTATAGGCTATGAGCGTGTTTGGCGCGTATAACTGCCGACATCGGATATGGGCATCTGTCCTTGCCGATGTTGCTGCACCCTTTGGATCTATAATTCTCTAAGGTCCAGTCAATCATATGAGCTTATGAAGGATTGTTTCCCCGAGTTCCATGTTTTAGGAACATTATATATACTTTAACTCATATACCTTTTTCTTGGAAAAACATACAAGTAGAAGAGTATAATTTCTGCGCAAGTTAAACTTACAATTAATAGAACTGAAAGTTACTTACATAAACAAATACAAACAACAATATAATTATTCAAATTTTTCAGTACCATCTGATCATTTAAGAAATAGAATATTATATTATTTTATACATGATGCATTGGTAATGTATTCCGTTTTTACGACATACATTTGAGCTCAGTTTTTAGCAAGTTGTATAGGTTGTTCAATAGATACTGTAGTAAATAGTAAAATTATGGTATAGAATAGATTTGTTATGGTCATATATATCTGATATAATAAGAGTGCCCCCAACATTCTATGTTTTCTGCGGGCTTGTTCTTTGGCTGAATTTGAGTAGGATTTTGAAAATGTCTAATTATCTATATTTAGATCAATGATAGTTGGGTGAAATGGATGATGAAATGGAGGATGGATGACTGAAGAGTTCTTTTTCGATGTTGAGGAATAAGCCAAAATATTTCCTGCTGTTGGTTTCGTGCAAGAAACAATGACATACAAGGATTGAGATACGATATAGTGTTGAGGTACGTTCGTTGCCTTAATTTTCTCGCTATATATAGAAAGGGTTACTTTTATTTATCATACCAGAATGTGAATTCCTGTATCTTATGTTTTTAACATTGAGTTTTAGCAATATATAATTAGATTTTTTTTAATTATCATACCAAAAAGTGAAATCCTGTACCGTAAGTTTTTAACATTAGGTTTTGTTACTTACACACTTTGGGGTTTTATTTTCTTCAAATTCACATGTTGTATCTGTTATGTTTGAAGTTCCATCGACGTTTGACATTTGTTATGAACTTGCCCATGTCAAATGTGGGCGCTTGGCCCATGCCCCTGCCGATTCGGCTGTGGCTATGGGCACACTGGTTGCGTCACTGACGTCGTCATCTATGGGCACCTGCCTTTGACCATGTTGCTTCGCCCTTTGAATCTATAATGTTTAAAGGTCAATTCATTCATATGTGCTTAGTTAAGATTGTATTCCTGAGTTGTATGTTTTAGGATAATATATTTACCTTAACTAATATACCTTTTTTGGGTAAAACATTCAAGTAGAAGAGTATAATTTTTGCGCAAGTTAAAGTTACAATCAATAAGACTGAAAGTTACTTGCATAAACAAATACAAACAACATAGTTATTTAAATTTCTCAGTACCATTTGGTCATTTAAGAAACACAATATCACATTGTTTTACACATGATGCACCTAAAAACTGTGACTTTATTGTTTCACTGACATTGTTGAAACATATTGGATTCATCTTATTTTCCTGTAAGGTTTCATTGAAAAAAAAGGATTTCAATCACAACAAATACATTAAATAAACATTTAATAAGTGTAAGCAATGAGATGTTAAAGGTTTTATTATATTCTCATCCATCTTCTGTTTATTGGTGTGTTGCATTGCATAATTATGCAGAGATCTTTTTTCATATTCTGATTCATCCACACTCAAATTAATAATAGTATATAAATCTCCAAAAGACAGTGAGTGTCAGGCCAAATTTTGAAAAACTTCTGTATAAACTACATTTGTAGCTTCATTTGTAATCTGTTCATCTTCATCTTAAACTAATATTTTTAATCCCTTTCTACTTGTCACCCTGGAAAGAGCTACATACAGTTGTTCATGTGTAAATACTGTTTTTTTCAAAAATAATTTCAGGTGAAATAGAGATTGTCCTTGACTTTTATTGATTGTCATGGCAAAGGCTACCGTAATTAAAAATTATCTTCTTTGAAGCTTAAATGGAATAAAAATCAAGTTTGTCCATGGATAAAAAAAAGAAGCAGAGAATTTATGAAAATGATGCAGAAAATAAAAGGACATCAGTAAGACGTGCTGCTGCCTCACTCTAGAGATATGATCATAATTACTTTGTTGGTGAGTGGGGGGAACTGTTGTTCCTTGTTACGAAGTGTAAAGGAAAATTTTAATGTATTAAGTGCATCGGTGCATGGTAAACCTCTAATGTACATTTCTTATCTTGTTGTCCTAATGCTTAGAGATATTGATTTAGTATCTAGTGAAATTTTAACACCATATTAAGCTTCCTGCTATTTATTTTTTATGAGCAGATATCCTGAATTTGAAGGAGGGAAAGTCTCAGAGGTTTGTCCATATTGTCATAGAAAATGTAACTGCTACTTGTCCTTACACTCAAGTGGCACGCTAAAGGTTTGTCTTTTCCAACTATTTGTGAATGTTTATTTTACTGGATAGCTTAGTACAAAGGGAAATATAGAATTTAGGTGTGTGTATATCATAACCTCTTTTTATGTAGTAGTAGAACTATTGAAATTTGTCTTTTGAAGTTAATGGTACTAATGTCATGTAGTGGATATCACTAACGTATTCAGTTGTGGCAGTGTAGATATTTTTTTAATTGTGAAAGAAGTATGTTTTGATATTTATAAATGACCTATAGACATGTGAAGGGTGGAACTCATTCACGTCTGTTTGTACATTAATTGTTTACTTTTGAGGAATATGTTCTTCGTGTTGGTTGCTAGTATTGCCTTTCTACCTGTTTTCATAGTATGTCGCAATATAGCTGTAACTTTTTCTTTTCCGAAGTAATAGACATTGATGATAAATTTATGTAAAATAAGACTGAATCATACAAAGTGGATAAACAAAAATGAAACAACAATAAATAATTTTTAGTACATTGCAAAAAAACTTAATATAATACTTGTTCATAATCATAAACAGTACATGAAACTTAGGTTATACTAAAATAAAAATAAATTGAAATTAAAATTTGCAGAAAAGTAAATATAGCTGACCATGCACTTCTCACATCATTTTTTTCCTTCTTAATCACTTTGCAAACCTTGTTGGTGGATTCTTTGTCATTTCAGTCATCATCATATTCCTGCATTAGGAGTTTCCATACAGATTTGCTTCTCTTGAAAGTCTATTTTTCAGTCCTATCAACACTAAAGGTGTAGTGTAAAGTTGTGTCAAGTTAAATTCACAGAAAACTAACATGAGACTATATTAAGCATTTACATTTTCTTATATATCTTTATAATATATTATGTTGAAGTTTTTAATGATTATCATCTCTTTGTCTAAATATTGATATGGCAGAGAGTAGGTAATTTGCAGGATGAATTTGGCAATGAAATGCCACAAATATCCATTATAAAAGGTATGTAATTACATCAACACAAAATTATTATACTTGTATATAAAATAGTCTAAAAGACTCATAAATATAATTTATAATTACCTCAAAAAGCTCATCTCCTTCATAGTTTTGTCCACCTTCAAATAAGGGCTCCTAATACACAGTAATGTCATAAAAAAAGATTTATTTATGATATTTAAATAAATTTTGTTATTGTATAGGATTTATATTAGTGAGCAGAACTTGCAGTGTAAGTTAGTGAAGGATCGTTGTATTCCTTGAAAAGAACTTCATCATCGACAAACTTAACAACTTTGTAGACTTTATCATGTTTGTTTATATTAGATTTCTTAACCATGATCTTAAACATGAGTTTTTTTTAATAATATCATCCAACTCACTTGGATATGAACATTCATCATCGGGAATTAAGCCTTCATTTAATTTTTTGCGGACTTTTCAATAAGTTGCATAGCCTCGCGGTTCCAAAGCAGTAAAGTGATAATACCAGTTTCATCCATTATAGGAACTTGTAGCCTATACCTGAAAGTCACACTTTTATCATGTTAAAATATTTATTTGTTAGAGAAATAAATTTGTATATGATTGTAATAACCGGTGAACAACTTTTGCTTCTGCATTACATTTGAGCAAAAATATGAACTTTCATCTGGTTCAACTTTTATAAGACACTTATTGCAAGCCAAATATGACCATCCATGTTCAAGATTCAAACATACAAATTTTGCAGCAATCCAATAGGTAGCTTCCTGTTTACGAGAAATATTGTTGTTAATAATTGTTCTAACAAATTGTGTAAAATCAATATGAACTTAGAAAATTATTCAACTCACATCGGTGCAAAGAGTCAAAGCACTGATATATTTGAAAGGTACAGTTCTTTTGGATAACTCATCAGTATCAGAGTAACTTTGTTGAGAACATGTCTGCTAAGTCGTTCATAGTTAGAATCACATGTTGTATTTAATCTAAAAAAAATATAAAAATATAATTTATATTATATATAAAATTATAATTTATATTATATATAAAATATTTATTTGATGAATGTTTTTAAAAATAGGTGGTGACAAACCTGATTTAAATGCAATAGATTGTGGCGGAGATGAATTTATTCATAGCTTAGATTGATACCAATAACTACGAACAGAGTAGACATCTGCGAAAAAATTATTTTATATTCTGAAAATAAAATATAATATGGAAAAATATAATTTATATTATATATTTAATTAGTTATACCTCTAAATTTTTTAGCCTTCATAAGTTGAAGAACCACAATCAAAGATTCATCTAGAGATGCAATCAAATGAAGTTAAATTTAATTCACAAGTTTTTTCATAAAGTTGTAGAAAGTCTATTCCTCCTATATTAAATAATAGGTTAGGCAATTAATCAGTAACGTATGATTAATTTTTTGATAGAATAATTTTTTGTATGTTGCAGTTTGTATTGTGAAATGAAAAAAAAATACGTACTTTTCATCTTCTAAGATAATATTTATAAAAATATTGTTATTGCTTTCTTGATGACATGTTTGAATTGATTCATATGTCACAACTTGACCTATGGCATCTATAAATATAAAGGTTAGTGCAGATGAAAAAATATATATTATTTATCTAAAATTGAAGTGACATGAAAAAAAGTAATTACCGAATAGTTCATTGTCATCAACGTTCTGTTGAATTGTCAGTTGTTCAAATTGTCAGTTGTTCAAATGAACGCAAATTAACTATGTCCATAGAAAATGAAAAATCAATAATTTTCTCAATAAGTCATTTTTATGAGAATCAACTTGTATTTGTGTGCCGTTGTCTTAATCTTTTTAAAATTTGAGTAACAACAAAGTAGTTGATCCGATATAACTTAAGTTCCTCTAACTTGATTTTGAAAAACTTGATGTCATACTTGCCAATTGATGCATGTGTACGATCTCCCTACATAAAAAAAATTTTAAAAAAAAAATTAGTATGATTAAATGCATCCACAACCGTAACAGTAAAATTAACGGTAATATTAATTATGAAAACAAAGTGAAGCAGTAAACTTAAAAGATAAAGAAAATGGTAAGTACATTTGCATCCCGTAGAAGCATTTCCGTTGAATAGGGTATCTCAGGTTTGAATTTATATGAAATTTGCCATTGAACAATTCTTACTTTCAAATTTTATTGCATTGAATTGCTTGTAATTTGTGAGATTTTATGAAATTGTAAAGCCATATTTTTATGGATGTATGTTGTAGCCTATTTTAGGAAGAAGAATTAATCAAACTACAGAAAGCTAAAGTGAATCGTAAATGGCACAATTTTTAAATAGTGGGGGTGAGAGTCATAAATGGCAAACAATTTTTAAGTATTAAGTAGTGGGGGTGGTGTGGGATACTTTAGGGATTATCTGAATTTAATGTCGACAGTTTTATAGATTTTATTATTTAAAAATAAATTTTGTGTTAAATTTAAAAATAGTAAATACTGTTATTTCAAATAATAAATGTTGTAGTGTGGGTGTGTAAATGATAAGTAATTTATTTCGAAAATAAATAAATATTATTTACCTAAAATATGTATTATTGGTTGTTTAACAGTTTTACTATATTTAATTTAAAGTTTTTTTTGTGTTACCATTAAGTTTAATTTTTATTGAAACTTAGTGTTGTTTTGTAAGTAATGAAATTAAAAATAATAAATAGAGAATTAAGTGTTAATGTTAATGTAAATTTGTAAAGTTGGTAGTTGTGTGACAGTTTTATTAAGTTTTTAATTCAAGTTTAATTTTTATTGAAAATTAGCGTTGTTTTGTAAGTTGTATTATCGGTTGTTTTACTGAAAGTTGTTTTCTGTAAATACAGTTTTACTGTAGTTAAAGTTTTAATGTTTGACAGTTTTTCTGTGTTTAAACTTTTTAGTTGACACCTGTATGTTTTGCTTCTGTTTTTATATGTAGATAGATAGGAGGAATAGGCTTTCTACAATTTTATGGGGAAAACTCGTGGATCGAATTCCACCTCATTTGATTGCATCTCTAGATGAATTTTTGATTGTGTCTCTTCAACTTACGAAGGCTCAAAAATTTAGAGGTTAATTAATTAAATATGTAATGTAAATTATATTTTTTCATATTATATTTTATTTTCAGAATATAAAATATTTTTTTCGCAGATGTCTACTCTGTTCGTAGTTGTTAGTATCAATCTAAGCTATGAATAAATTCATCTCCACCGTAATCTATTGTATTTAAATTCAGATTTGTCACCACCTATTTTCAAAAATATTCATCAATTAAATATTAAATATATAATATAAATTATATTTTTATATTTTTTTTCCAGATCAAATGCAACATGTGATTCTAACCGTGAACGACTTAGCCATACATGTTCTCAACAAAGCTACTCAGTTATTGATGAGTTATCCAAAGAAATTGTACTTTTCAAATATATCAGTGCTTTGACTCTCTGCACCGATGTGAGCTGAATAATTTTCTAAGTTCATATTGATTTTACACAATTTGTTAGAACAATTATTAACAACAATATTCTCATAAACATGAAGCTACCTATTGAATTGCTGCAAAATTTGTATGTTTGGATCTTCAATATGGATGGTCATACTTGATTTGCAATAAGTGTCTTATAAAGGTAGAACTAGATGAAAGTTCATATTTTTGCTCAAAATGTAATGCGGAAGCAAAAGTTGTTCACAGGTTATTACAATCCTATACATATTTATTTCTCTAACAAATAAATATTTTAACATGATAAAAGTGTGAATTTCAGGTATAGGCTACAAGTTCATCTAATGGATGAAACTGGTATTATCACTTTACATCTTTAAAATCAGGAGGCTATGTAACTTATAGAAAAGTTTGCAAAAGAATTAAAGGAAAACTTAGTTTCCGATGATGAATGTTCATATCCAAGTGAGTTGGATGATATAATGGAGAAAAAACTCATGTTTAAGATCATGGGTAAGAAATCTAATATAAACAAACATGATAAAGTCTACAAAGTTGTTAAGTTTGTTGATGATGAAGTTCTTTTCAAGGAATACAATCATCCTTCACTAACTTACACTGTAAGTTCTACCACTAATATAAATCCTATACAATAACAAAATTTATTTAAATATCATAAATGAATCTTTTTTATGACATTACTGTGTGTATTAGGAGCCCTTATTTGAAGGTGGACAAAACTATGGAGGAGATGAGCTTTTGAGGTAATTATAAATTATATTTATGAGTTTTTTAGACTTTTTTTTTTATAAAAGTATAATAATTTTGTGTTGAAGTAATTACATACCTTTTATAATGGATATTTGTGGCATTTCATCGCCAAATTCATCCTGCAAATTACCTGTTCTCTGTCATATCAATATTTAGACAAAGAGATGATAATCATTAAAAGTTTCAACATAATATATTATAAAGATATATAAGAAAATTTAAATGCTTAAGAAAGTCTCATGTTAGTTTTCTTTGAATTTAACTTTACACTACACCTTTACAGACTCCTATCAAGAACAGTCTTTCAGGATGTGGATCATCCCTAACAGATATCAGTGTTGATATGACTGAAAAACAGACTTCCTAGAGAAGCAAATTTGTAGGAAAACTTCCAATGCAGGAATATGATGATGACTGTAATGACAAATAATTCACCAACAAAGTTCGCAAAGTGATTAAAAAAAATATATGATGTGGGAAGTGCATGGTCAACGATATTTACTTTTCTGTAAATTTTAGTTTCAATTTATTTTTATTATAGTATAACCTAAGTTTCATGTACTGTTTATGATTATGAACAAGTATTATATTAGATTTTTGTGCAATGTACTAAAAATTATTTGTTGTTGTTTCATTTTTATTTATCCACTTTGTATGATTCAGTCTTATTTTACATAAATTTATCATCAATGTCTATTAATTCGAAAAAGAAAAAGTTACAGCTATATTGCAACATACTACGAAAATAGGTAGAAAGACAATCCTAGCAACCAACATGAAGAACATATTCCTCAAAAGTAAACAATTAATGTACAAACAGATGTGAATGAGTTCCACCCTTCACATGTCTATAGGTCATTTATAAATGTCAAAACATATTTCTTTCACAATTGAAAAAAAATCTACACTGCCACAACTAAACACGTTAGTGATTTCCACAACATGACATTAGTATCATTAACTTCGAAAGGAAAATTTCAATAGTTCTATCACTATATAAAAAGAGGTTATGATGGTAGACACACCTAGATGCTTCAGCTTTATATTTCCCTTTGTACTAAGCTATCCAGTAAAAAAAAACACATTCACAAGTAGTTGGAAAAGACAAACCTTTAGTGTGCCACTTGAATGTAAGGACAAGTTGCAGTTATATTTTCGACGACAATATGAACAAACCTCTGAGACTTCCTCTTCTTTGAATTCAGTATATCTGCTCATCATAATTCAGTATATTTGCTCATAAAAAATAAATAGCAGGAAGCTTAATATGATGTTAAAATTTAACTAGACACTAAATTAATATCTCTAACAACAAGATAAGAAATACATATTAGAGGTTTACCATGCTCAGATGTACTTAATACATTTAAATTTTCCTTTTACACTTCAACAAGGAACAACAGTTCCCCCCATTCACCAACAAAGTAATTATGATCATATCTTTTGAGTGGGGCAACAACACGTCTTACTGATGTCCTTTTATTTTCTGCATCATTTTCATAAATTTTGTGCTTCTTTTTTCCATTCATGGACAAACTTGATTTTTATTCCATTTAAGTTTCAAAGAAGATAATTTTAATTACGGTATCCTTTGTCATGACAATAAATAAAAGTCAAGGACAGTCTCTATCTCACGTGGAATTATTTTCGAAAAAGCCAGTGTATACACATGGACAACTGTATGTAACTCTTTTTAGGGTGACAAGTAGAAATGGATTAAAAATATTGATTTATGATGAAGATGGGCAGATTACAAATGAAGCTACAAATGTAGTTTATAAAGCAGTTTTCCAAAATTTGGTCCGATACTCACTGTCTTTTGGAGATTTATATACTATTATTGATTTGAATGTGGATGAATCAAAATATGAAAAAGATCTCTGCATAATTATGCAATGCTGCACACCAACAAAGAGAGGATAGATGAGAATGTAATAAAATCTTTAACATCTCATTGCTTACACTTATTAAATGTTTATTTAATGTATTTGTTGTGATTGAAATTCTTTTTTTTCCAATGAAACCTTATAGGAGAATAAGATTGGATCTAATATGTTTCAACAATGCCAGTGGAACGACAAAGTCACAGTTTTTAGGTGCATCATATGTAAAACAATGTGATATTGAGTTTCTTAAATGACCAAATGGTACTGAAATTTTTTTAAAACTATGTTGTTGTTTGTATTTGTTTATGCAAGTAACTTTCAGTCCTATTAATTATAACTTTAACTTGCGCAAAAATTATACTCTTCTACTTGAATGTTTTACCCAAAAAGGTATATTAGTTAAAGTAAACATATTGTCCTAAAACATACAACTTAGGCATACAATCTCAACTAAGCACATATGAATGAATTGACCTTCAAACATTATTGATTCAAAGGGCGAGACAACATGGGCAAGGGTAGGTGTCCATAGATGATGACGACAGTGACGCAATCAGCATGCCCATAGCCCACAGTCTACATCGCAGGGGCATGCGCCAAACGCCCACATTCGATATGGGCAAGTTCATAGACAATGTCAAACGTCGATGGAACTTCAAACATAACAAATACATGTGAATTTGAAGAAAATAAAACCCCAAAGTGTGTAAGTAACAAAACCTAATGTTAAAAACTTAAGGTACATGATTTCACTTTCTGGAATGATAATTAAAAAAACTCTAATTATATATTGATAAAATCCAATGTTAAAAACATAAGATACAGGAATTCACTTTCTGATATAATAAATAAAAGTAACTCTTTTTATATATAGTGAGAAAATTAAGGCAACAAGCGTGCCTCAACACTACATCACATCTCAATCCTTGTATGTCATTGTTTCTTGCACGAAACCAACAACAAGAAATATTTTTGGCTTATTCCTCAACATCGGAAAAGAACTCTCCAGTCATCCATCCTCTATTTCATCATCCATTTCACCCAACTACCATTGATCTAAATACAGATAATTAGACATTCTCAAAATCCTACTCAAATTCAACCAAAGAACAAGCCCGCAAAAAACATAGAATGTTGGGGGCACTCTTATTATATCAGATATACATAACCATATCAAATCTGTTCTATACCATAATTCTGCTATTTACTACAGTATCTACAGAACAACCTGTATAACTTTCTAAAAATTAAGCTCAAATTTATGTCGTAAAAATGGAATACGTTATCAACGCATCATGTGTAAAACAATGTAATATTCTGTTTCTTAAATGATCGAATGGTACTGAAAAATTTGTATAACTATATTGTTGTTTGTATTTGTTTATGTAAGTAACTTTTAGTTCTATTAATTACAAGTTTAACTTGCGCAAAAATTATACTCTTCTACTTGAATGTTTTTCAAAGAAAAAGGTATATGAGTTATGTTCCTAAAACATGGAACTCAGGGATATAATCCTTCATAAGCACATATGATTGATTGAACCTTCGAGAATTATAGATTCAAACGGCGCAGCAACATCAGCAAGGACAGATGCCATAGACGACGTTGGCAGTGACATGCACCCAACGCGCTCATAGCCTATAAACAACATCGACAGGTGTTATGATTCGGACAGAATAAGCAAACCACATGTAAAAGAAAATAGAACAACACACAGATTTATGTGAAAACTCTTGTGGTAAAAACCACGAGCAGAGATAGAAGAGGTCTCACTATAATAGAGAGAGAGAGTACAATGTGGAAAAGGCTATATTTTTCTGAATAATGAAAATAACAAACTAAATCGCACTTATATAGTAAGTGTGTACAAATAGGTCCTAGGCACAAAAACATAAAGGTTCATACCGCGGGGACTTCACCCCCGCATCCCCATCAGGCTCCGGGATCGAGTCTATTGGCCCGATCCCTACGCTACCACCACAAAAAACATTGAAAATCACAAACATGGATCGCACTGCAAAGCTTTCAAGGCCGAACCAATAAAATTTGGGTCACAACTCTAACAATCTCCACCTTGACACGAATACTAATTCAGAACTCAAATCTATTTCAAGATAAACTCTCCACCTCTTCCACAAAAGTCCCTAAGGGCACATTTTAACAGCTAACACCAACCAAGTCAAAGCAATGGTCAAACTTTGCACTTGGTAGTGCCTTGATCATCATATCAACAGGGTTATCATGGGTACTAATCTTGCTTACTACAATATCACCACGGGCAATAATTTCATGCACAGAATGATACCAAATATCAACGTGTTTTGTCCTCTCATGGAAAATCTGATCTTTCATAAGGAAGATAGTACTATGACTGTCGCAAAAGGCCATAGTAATCTGTAAGTCTTTGCTAAGTTCACCAAATAGACTCTTCAACCAAATAGCTTCCTTGTAAGCCTCTATAATAGCCATGTACTCTGCCTCAGTAGTTGATAAAGCAATTGTAGTCTGTAAAGTAACTTTCCAACTGATAGCACAACCACCAATTGTGAAGACATAGCCTATAAGGGATCTCCTTTTATCATGGTCTCCTGTAAAATCAGAATCAACATACCCGATTACTCCATCTCTATTTCGCCCAAACTGTAAACAAACATCAGTAGATCCATGCAAGTATCTGAAAATCCAATGAACTTCTTTCCAATGTGTTTTGCTAGGATTTGCCATGTATCTGCTAACTGCACTGGCGGCATATAATAAATCTGGTTGGGAACACACTATCGCATACATAAAAGACCTGATGACACTAGAGTATAGAACTCGAGACATATAGTCACGCTCATCATCTGTCTTTGAAGATAAAATGGTTGAGAGTTTGAAGTTAGTTTCCTGTGGAGTACTGACAGGCTTGGCATTTTGTATATTGAACCTGTGAAACACTTTCTCAATAGACCTTTTCTGACTCAAGTATAACTTACACTTCTCTCTTTCTCTCATAATTTCCATACCAAGGATCTTCTTTGCTGCTCTTAAATCCTTCATCTCAAACTCCTTACTGAGCTGGTCTTTGACTTTTATTATCTCTCTCATATCCTTTATTGCAATCAATATATCATCAGCATACAAGAGAAGATACACGAACGAACCATCACTTACCTCCTTGTAGTAGAAACAACTATCATAACTCCTCCTCCAAAATATATGAGAAGTCGTAAAAGAGTCAAACCTCTTATACCACTGTCTGGGCGACTGCTTTAAGCCATAAAGAGACTTTTTTAGCAAACATACATAGTCCTCATTTCCTAAGACTACAAAACCCTCAAGTTGTTGTATATAGATGTCCTCCTCAAGTTCTCCATGAAAGAATGCAGTCTTGACATCCAACTGCTCAAGCTCAATATTATGCATGGCCACAGTACTAAGCAAGGCTTGAATCGAGCTATGCTTAACAATCGGAGAAAACACATCTGTGAAGTCAATACTTGGAACCTGTCTGTAGCCTTTAGCAACTAGTCTTGCTTTGTATCTAGCATCTTAAACTCCTGATGTTCCTTCATTCTTTTTAAATACCCACTTGTAGCGAACAACTTTCTTATATTTAGGAAATCACACCAGATCCCATGTGTCATTCTTATGAAGTGATTCCATTTCCTCTTGCATAGAAATCATCCATCGATCGGAATCATCACAACTAACTACCTCTGAGTAAGAAGAAGGGTCTTTACTGAAATCAATATCTTCTGCTACGTTCAATGCATAAGCAACCAAATCAGCTTCAGCATATTTCTGAGAAGGTCTAATATCTCTCCTAGGCCTATTTTTAGCAATAGAATACTGTGGTGCCACTGGTGGTGAAGAAAAAATAGTATCACTCTGTATCTCCGAGCTAGTCTGAGAAGTAGGCACTGGTGTAGACTCTGCTCCAATTTGCAATTCAACGTGGGTGCTTGACTATTACTGATTCATGTCACTAAGCTCATCTGGGGGCAAAGCACTAGATTCGGAGGGAGCCCGAAGCATGTCAGCTTCATCAAACACAACATTCCTGCTAACTATAACCTTTCTGTTTTCTAGACACCAAAGCTTATAACCTTTAACACCAGGCTTATAACCCAAAAATAAGCATTTGGCAGATCTAGGTTCCAACTTTTCATTACCAATATGAGCATAAGAAGGACATCCAAATATCCTCAAATCAGAATAACTAGCAGGAGTACCAGACCATACCTCTTATGGAGTCTTTTTATCAATCGTGACTGAGGGAGAGCGGTTAATAAGAAGACAAGCTGTGGAAGCAGCTTCAGCCCAAAAAGACTTGGGTAAACCAGCATTAGAGAGCATACAACACACCTTCTCTATTATAGTCCTATTCATTCGTTCGGCCATACCATTCTGATACAGAGTATGACGAACTGTCAAGTGCCTCACAATTTCTTCTGACTTGCACAGAGCATTAAATTCATTAGAATAGAATTCTAAACCATTATCAGTTCGAAGGCATTTTACCCGCTTTCCAGTTTGCTTTTCAATCATAATCTTCCATTCCTTAAAAGTAGGCAACACATCATTCTTTTGCTTCAGGAAGAACACCCAAATTTTTCTGGAATAGTCATCAATAATAGTCAATAGGTAATTCGTACCTCCTCTATAAAGTACTCTAGAAGGACCTCAGAGATCAGAATGAATGTAATCAAGTGTGCCTTTAGTCGAGTGGATGTCTTTAGTGAATCTGACTCTCTTCTACTTTCTAAAACCTAGTGCTCACAGAACTCCAATTTGGTAATACTCTGTCCATCAAGAAGTCCTCTCCTGGTTAGTTCAGTCATCCCATTTTCACTCATATGATCCAGGCGCATATGCCAAATTTTAGCAACGTCACTTTCTGATAGATAGGAAGTAGAAACAGTTGTATCACTTGTAACCGCAGAGCGATGCAAGACATCCAAATTTGTAGTTTTTATTTGTCCTTTCATCACAACAAGAGCACCATTAGTAACCTTCAAGACTCCACCTTCACCAGTGCACCTATATCCATTCGAATCAAGGGTACTCAAGGAAATAAGATTTTTCTTCAGGTTTGGGACATACCGTACATCACCAAGTGTTCTCACAACCCCATCAAACATCTTAATTCTGATTGTTCCAATACCAACTATCTTACAAGGTGTGTTATTTTCCATCAACACAACACCTTTAGAGACTGTTTCATATGTTGTAAACCAATCCCGATTGTGACACATATGAAATGGGAAAGCTAAATAAAAAATCCATTCCTCACAGGGTTTGGAGTTACCCTCAGAAACTACCAAAGTTCTCTATCACTACAGCCATTTTCTATAAAACTGGCTTTACCGGACTTCTCTGGTTGGTTTTCCTTCGGTTTTAGAGCTTCTCTTTTCTTTCTATTCTGTAACTTCCAACACTCAGATTTGATATGACCCTTTTTCTTACAGTAATTACAGGTTTTATATTTGTTTCTGGATTTCAACCCATTTCTATCGTCACCCGTAGAATTCCTCTCACGAGTTCTTCCTCGAATAATAAGATTATCTCCCTGAGTCTCCGACCCATTCAGAAGATGCTTTGTCTTTTTCTTAGAGAACAACACACCATAAACTTCATCTATCGTCAGGGTATCACGACTATATAGAATCGTATCCCTAAAGGTTATGTAAGCTGCAGGCAGCGAACACAATGCAACAAAATCAACCCTAGATCTTTCTTATCGTACTTAACCTCCAGAGTCTCTAAATCAGTGACAATTTTCTTAAATACAGATAGGTGATCCTCCAAGGACGCACCCTCAGACATGTAATGGGAATAAAGTCATTGTTTGAGATGCAACTTACTTGTTAGGCTCTTCGTCATACACAATGATTCTAGTAGAATCTGATTGGATAAATGAAGATGGTTCTGAGATAGAGCCTTCCGGTTTTTATGTTATTTGTCCTCATCTGTCCACGATGAGGGCATCTTATCAAACCCTAAAAGAGCATCTTCCAAATCCATCTGCGCGAGCACAACCCGTATCTTAACCAGCCGTAACAAAAATCTGGTGTTACGATCCAATAGTGGAATATCATACTTCATGGTTGCCATCCCGGAGAAAATAATCAAACACGCTCTGATACCAATTTGTTATGATTCGGACAGAATAAGCAAACCACAAGTAAAAAAAAAACAGACAGATTTACATGGAAACCCTTGCGGGAAAAACCACATGCAGAGGCAGATGAGGTTTTACTATAATGAAGAGAGAGAGTTCAATGTGGAGAAGGCTGAATTTTTTTGAATAACGAAAACCCCCCACTAAAATCACACTTATATAGTACGTGCGTACAAATAGGTCCTAGGCCCAAAAACACAAAGGTCCATACCGCGGGGGCTTCGCCCCTTCACCCCCATTGGGATTAGTGGTGGGCTCCGGGATCGAACCTATCGACCCGATCCCTACGCTACCAGCATAAAAACCATTGAAAATCACAAACATGGGTCGCACCGCGAAACTTTCAGGGTCAAACCAATAAAATTTGGGTCACAACTCTAACTGCAGGGGCATAAGTTAAACGCTAATGGTTAAGCAACAATGATTCTTCTTTCATTATACCTTATATATGCTCTTTGTGAGTAATCGATTCACAAATATATCGGTATATTATGATGAGAAAGTAACAACAAAACCATACCTTTCAGATCCCTTTTATGGCAATAAAAAGGTTTTCACTCATCACTTCTGACAACAACGTATCTTCTGCTACAACAACTAAAGAATCAAAAATGGAATCTGGTATACTTTGAGGTTTCTGTCCAGCGACATCCGAATCCCTTCTATTTCATGAGATAACATTGTTTGAATGTCAATATCAGTGCAATAATATCTCAACTATAGATATGAAATTTGAGTCATCAACTTTGGGTCATCAACTTTTGTATGACTCACATTCAGCAAGAGATAAGCATAGTAATAAAAAAGCATTATGAATTTCATCTCAGGTTTTCACAAATTATGGTCAACTTGGAAGCCTCTTGTTCAGGTATGGGTTAAAATAGGTTCAGTTGGAGGTTTTATGTGGGCAATGGAAAGGCTGGCAAAATGGGCCTGATAAGGGACACTAAGAGGCTCATATTTGGTTTCTCTGCGCCTACTAACCATAGCAGTAACAACGCAGATAAGGCTAATGTGGTAATATTTAGTCTCCAATATAATGGTTTATGGATAATGGTTTTAATCAGATTATCATGGAGCTAGACTCTCCTTTTGTTTTTTCAAATGCTATAGAAATGAGACACAAGAAATAGCAAACTGAGAGATGTTATCGAATCCATTATTCATGTGATGGAGCAGGCCAACGATAAGGTCAAAGATAAGCTAAATGCAGAATTATGAGGTCTCACGTTCAAATTCCAACAAGCCCAAAGAAGGGGGATTTCTTCCCATATGTTGTAGCCTTGGTGCAAAAAGCAACAACCAACTATTTTGCACGCTGGGACAACATATCCTGTCGGAAGGAACAAACTTGGACCAATCACTTAAATGGCATAGAAGAATAGCAGGTCAAAAAAATGACAGATATACATTGAAGAATAAAGCAAAAGAGCCAACTGTTTTGCTCATGAAAGATGACCATTTTTCTCCTCATAGAACAATCAACCGTAAGAAATTTACACTACTATAAGAACCTCACTTGCATTATACTCTTTGCTTATTCATCCTATTGCAAAATGTGTCAAGTACAATTGTTCCGGGCATCTGATCGCTAACCAGGAGTAAAAACATAGAAATTTATGTAAAAGGAGATTGTTACAATAATAACACTGTAGAGGGATTAAAATAGATTGATACAACACATTTTGCAGAACAAATATTACACATAAATAAAAAAATGGACTTCATTTTCTTGTTTATTTTCTTACAACTCCCACATGCAAAGCAGATCAAACAATTTACCTCATGTATCTAATACAACAAAGACATGTTTCCTCAGAAAAAATTTCTACAAGCTTGCTAAATCAAGATGAGTTAAATACACAAATATAAACCTAAATGACTATCCAACAATTAAATGCTCAGACAAGTAAATAAATCTAATTAAGATTGGAATTGATGTCGAATTCCAACTCATGGTTATAAGTTCATAGCATAGTTGATCTAAATCTGATGTTCATGGGAAGATAATTGCAATCCTCTGTTGCTCCCGTCTTTCTTGCCATCACCTCTATTGCCCTCGCTTGCTTAAATATCAACAAAAAAAATTAACATCCTCTATTTATAATCAAGAAGCAAACTTACAAAGCATAATAACTAATGTTAAATTTTGTGACTATAAATCATTTATAGTCTAATATAATTTATTTATATATTTGTGACTATAAATTATTTCATTAGGGATCAAA
The DNA here is from genome assembly GCA_030864215.1 of Capsicum pubescens. Classification (NCBI taxonomy): domain Eukaryota; kingdom Viridiplantae; phylum Streptophyta; class Magnoliopsida; order Solanales; family Solanaceae; genus Capsicum; species Capsicum pubescens. The sequence goes on from CM061540.1 coordinate 57,740,357, forward strand.
TTAACATTTTACAGTTATTGTTACTAGATATATTTTTCTTTTATTAAACTATTTTAAAAGATTAATATAATACAAAATAAATACAACTTTATAAGCAAATTTTAAAAATTATGAAGAAAGGTAGTATACTTGACAAATTGTTTAAAAATATATAATTTTTGTTCAAATTTATTTCAAATAATAACTATTAAATTTTTGAATGTTTGAATCTTTAAAAAAAAAATACTATTACACTAATAGTTAAATGGGACATATATCTTTTTATTTCAGTTACTTAACCCTTTTAAAAATTATTTAATAATAACAAATATTGAACTAATAAATATAGTATATCATATAATATTTTATAATATAATTAGCACTTACTAAATTTAATATGATTTTAAAATCTTATATTATAATCGACATCTTAAATTATTTTAAACAAATTTCATGATCACCCGCGCATCGCGTGGGTACGTTAACTAGTTTTAATATAATAATGTAAGCATAAACATATATTTTAGCATAAACACATATTCATTTTACCATCAAAAGTTTCAAATGGTTGATGGGTATCACTTTTACGTACGTCATGCAGTACCTCTTTCCCTTGCTATCAGAAGCTAAGAGAGACACATCAATTTGAATCATATTTGTGCTACGATTATTTTTTTATATATATTTAAAATCTTTCTTTGTTTTTAAAGTTAAATCTTTACAAAATCATTGATTACATTATTATTACGTACTTAAAACTTTTAAAATATTGTACTTCTTAAATTTTTCTTATTCTAATGCTTTTATATTTATTTTTGGATTTTTTAAATCTTCTTAAAATCAAATTTAGTTGAATTAGAATTTTTAAATTAATGGAAAAAATGTTAGTTGTTATTAATTCTGATGACTTCTAATAAAGAAAGGTTTTTTTCATAAATAATTTAATTAATATTTAACTCTTAAATGTTAGAAAAAATAGTGAAAAGACGATTTTGTCTAAAGTAAAGACTTTTAATGAAGGGAAAAAAGTTCAAATAACATTTCTAAGGCCCTTAACACTCTTAATATATTATAGATTATAGATATAGATATCTATTATAGATTATAGATATAGATATAAATTTACATTTTTAATTATTGTGATTTATAATATTTTTTTCTAGTCCAATTTAAGTGACACTGATATAATTTTGATAGTCTGCCAAAAAATTTTAAGTTATTAATTATTGTGATTTATAGTACTTTTTACATATTTTTTTGTCTCAATTTATGTGACATAAATAAAATTAGATAGTCAATTATATTTTAAATATGTTTTAGATATTTAAGTTGTTAGCTATTATAATTTATAATATTTTTTTGGCACTGTAATTTACTATTTTAAACTATTAGCTATTGTAATTTATAATACTCTTTTCTTGTCTAAACTTTTATTGCATTAATAGTTAATTATATTTTAAAAATAATTTAAGTTTTTAATTATTATGATTCCTGATACTTTTTCTTCTATTTTAATTTAAGTGACACTGATATAATTTCTAGAATCAACCAAATATCACAATTGAAGTAGCGAAGCAGACATGTCTTAAATGACTCATAATAATTAATTAGAAGGATATAGCAAAAATTGCTATAAAAATACTTGTGAAAAGATTTTAAGTGGGTCACATATAAGAGGTCAAATTAATTTAAAATAACAAGTGTTAATTTATCATTTTATGCCTAATTTACCTTTTATATTAAATATTATTAATTTTTTAATACTTAAACGAGAATTAAGAGTGATATAGTAAAATTACGATTGAAACAGGTGAAGCAGACATGTCATAAATGTCTATTTTACTTTTTCTATTAATTATTATTAATTTTCTAATACGTAAATGACATATAATAATTAATTAGAGGTGATCTAATAAAAATCACAGAGCAAGTAGGGCAAATTAATTAAGGGTGACAAAAAAGTTTCAAAACTGAAAAAGAGTGACACAAGTCTTAAATATTGAGTAGATGCGACAATTTTGAGATTAGTGTTAATGACATTAATTTTAAAACCCTCAAGTTTTATTATTTACACAAAGATCCCTACCCCATATTTACACAAAGATCCCTACACCATCACCACCACTCCTCCTTCACACCTTTTTTGTTGCCGCCCGTCGCCGCCACCCACTCTTCCTCCACTATCACTATCACTATCACTATCACTACCATTACCACCTCTTTCAGATTCACCATTATTTCCTCCCTCTACATAACTACCACATATTTTTCTTCTTTCTCCTTTACCACCATCGCTATCAACACCACAACAAATGTCACCTTCTCATTCGGCGTCACCACCACCACCTCCACCTCCATTTTTACCATAAATATCACTTTATCATGGGCTCCTCCTCCAATCAGATCCTTTTTCAGAAATTAAGTATCGAAGTTGCTGCAGCAACAGTCTAAGTTGCTGCAACAGTCAAAGTTGTTGCAGCAACTTTGATAGTTGCTGTAACAACTTCGATAATTTCTGTAACAACTTCTAGAGTTGCTGCAGAAACTTCAATAATTGCTACAACAACTTCGATAATTGTTGTAACACAACAACTAATAGTAGTTATTGCAGCAATTACCGTAGTTGCTGAAGCAACTCTCGTAGTTGTTGAAGCAACTCTCGTAGTTGCTGAACCAACTCTCGTAGTTGTTGAATTGGCTAAATTATTTCTTCACTTTTAATATATATATTTTTTAAATAGTCCATGATAATTAAAAAAGGAAAAACGGAATAAAAAGAGAAAGAAAAAAGATGAGAAGATGGAAGAAGAGGAAAATCTATATAGAGAGAAAAAAATAAGAAGAAGAAGATGAGGAGAAAGAAAAAGAGAAGAAAAAAGATTGAAAGATAAGAAAAGGGGGGAAATTCTAAAATTTAAAATTTGGAGTTGGGGGACTTTTTAAAAAATTAAAAAAAAAATTAAAAATTACACTTTACACCCCAATTAACTTAATCACAATTTCAATGAAGCTTTGACCTTAGCTTGTCAAAGTTGTCACCATTTTTAATTTAAAGACTTTTTTGTCACCTCCCACTTAATTTTCTCGAGCAAGTAGTTGTGCGGTCGACAAACAATTTTTTTTTGAAAACTATTCGCTCCCTCTTATAATATAAGAGAATATATTAAAAGCAGGCGTTTGACTATGAAAATAGAAAAAAAAAACACTTTGTTTAGAATTTTTAAAGTTGAAGTTGGTCAATTGGCTATAATGTTTGCATGAATTCACTTTATTTAGAATTTTCACCATGAAATATTAACTTTCCAATAAAAAGTAATATTTCTTTCGTATATATATTTATAATTATGCTTTGTGGTAGTCCTTTTTATGTTATTTTGTTGTGTTAATATCTTTTGTTTCTATATTATGCCTTTTATGAACTATATTTGCCCTGAGTTAGGGGTCTATCGAAATAACTCTACCTCACCTTTGAGGTAGTGGTACATGCTATATACACTTAACCTCTCAAGACTCACTTTGTGGAGATATATTTAATGTGTTGTTGTTGATAAATCCGCCTAGCAATTTGCACACGTAGTCAAAAAGAATATTTTACTGCATTAATATGCTATGAATGGTTGGATGATTTGCTTTGACACTACAAAAAGTAGTTAATTACTCTAAAAAAAGAAATTTGTTATATAATATGAATGTCTTGTGACATATGTATTTGTAAATGTCATTAATTAGAGATAATAGTTCGTAGTCAAATTGAATTTGAACACCAAGAGTTACTTGTTCAATTTGAACTTTAATACCTAAGGTAGTTGGCCAAATTGCCAAATTGAAGTTACTTGTTCAATTTGGATTTGAATACTTAAGAAAGTTGGTCAAGTTTCTAACTTGATGTCAAGCTTGGCAATCTTAGGGAGTAAGTTTGGTGGTCTATAAATAGCCACCCTTTTGTACATTTTTATTGATATATGAAAGTAGTAAAACAAAAGTACTACTAAAATTTTCTAAAGTTCTCTCCTTTCTTTAAGTTTGATATTGATATTTTATCTTTATTTTATAACACGTTATCATCACGAGATTCTACCGTCTCAAATTTGAAGGCTAAGAAAAGAAAATTTAATCGAAAGATGGAGAAGGCAAGATCGGAAGAACTATGCGATCATCATGACTTGGATTTCACTTTTCTACTATTTATTATAAGATATGTATATTATTAACTCATTTTTTAATTAAGTTTGAAAAAAATATTGATAATCACAAAGTGGTGATATTGTTATAGGCTCAAGTTTGAGTTTATTATACTTTGGCCTAATATGTTATTGGCCGAGGGTGTGATGATGAATTTAAATCTCATGCCATTAAGAGGGTAAGGCATTGGGTTAAGAGTTCCAATGTACCATGATGAAAGATGTCGGGTTTAAATTCCATTAATATTTGGCCTAAGACGCCTTTACATAGATAAGATGTTGAGTTTGAATCTCAATGCACCATATTGATGATATAACGATGACTAAGCCAAAATTTTGGTGAAAGTTATGAAATATTTTTCATTGAATATGCTTCATTCCCTGAAGTGAATGTGGTAGCAGTACGTAATATGTCTAAAAGAAGGCATGCGATTGAATTTATGAATATGAATATATGCGTAACAAGGACAAAACCTTTCATCACATTATATGTGTGCCTCGATTTTCTCATGAATGAGCAATTTCTTGAAAGAAACTCTAAGCTATCATAATTTCATAGACTTAAGACATTATTATATTTCATTCCTGGGGAATGAGAATTTTGATTGTTAAAACTACAAATTCATTCCCTGGGGTGAATGTGTTAGGAGTAACACCTCCATAAGAGGAAGAATAATTGAGAAAAACTATTATGAAATATAATCCAAAATGGCAAACTTGAAAAATAATTCATGTTCTAGTAAATCTGAAATTTACTAAGTAAAACTCACATGTCATGGTAAACTTGGAGTTTACTAGTACAAAAAAGTTCATAAGTTGACATGAATGATTTTGCCATCTTGAAGATGTGCACATTAAGTATTACACAACATATATTAATGAACTAGAATATTCTTCGAAGAACATTATGAGTTCTCAAATGATCCTTCAAAAGATAAAGGTAATTTTTACCACTAATGGGCATGGTATGAAAGGTCATTGGGCACGTGATTGTTGTGCGATCTAATTTGGTATAAGTTTTCTAAATCCTCCATCAAAATAAATGAATATAATGTGATGGTATACTTGTCCTTTTAAAATGATATTGAGGTTTGTCATGTAAATATAATAAATTTCATGGCGTGAGAATAAGCTTTTAGTAAAAATTTATGAAGCATGTACATGTGATTATAGTTCATTCCTTGAAGAGAAGGAAGCTTATGATAAGCATCGTTGATGCTCAGCCATTCTTGAAATGAATGTGTCAAGATGTGATAAAAATTATGAATGAAAATATGCTCATGCATAGTTGGATAAATGTCACATCTCACCTCTACGGAAGGTTTGAGAAAAATAAAGAAAATTTTATTTTACGATAAACGATTATTGATCGCAAACTAGTAGTATACCATAAATATTTTGATATGTTTAGCATGGATTACCAAAGGGTAAAATCAAGAAACAATTCTCGTACATATAATGTTTTCAGATTATGACCGCACTTGTATGATTTTCTCTTTGAAGGGGATGTTCACCATATGAATAGTGACTGAAATACGTGGTAGTACACAAATTATTACCAAAGGGTAAAAGAAAGAAACAAGTCTTGCACATATAATATTTTAAGATTATGACTGCACTTGTATGATTTTCTCCTTGAAGGGGATGTTCACCATATGAATGGTGTCTGAAATACGTAGTAGTACACAAATTAATTGAGAGCTCCAAAGAGTATAAGTGTTACTGTCTAGAGGAATAAAATTGTTCATAATATTGAGATTGTAGTAAGTCTCAAGAAAAACTTATTAAGTTTCAAAGATATTGGTCAAAGATAAATTATATTGAGGCTATAAATAATGGAAAAAATGTTACATCTTCATATTACAACAATCTGCGGGGGTTATAAATATTTATGTAAAAGGTTATCCGTCCTTTTTTTCCCTTTTTAATATACAAATATGAGCATGATGACAGAATCACATGCAATAGTATATTAAAAGTTTACTAAAACAAATATATGTTGGCATGACGGTTGACCACCACGGTTCAAATGTGATAAAAAAATAATTGAGAATTCACGTGGTTATATCTTAAAGAAATAAAAGGTTCTTCACGAATTCTTTTGTGTTTCTTGTTCTCACAATGAATTGATCATTGTACCAACTAAGGTTGGAATTATATTTCCTAAATTTTTAGAACATATAAAAAGGTGAATATGTTCATGTTCGCCTGCCATGTGGATTGGTTATTATATGGTTTAATAGATGCATTTATGAAATGGTCATATGTGCTTTTCTGTTAACTTGTAATTTGATTTTTGCAAAGTTGTTTGCTTGAATTGTTAAATTAAGAGTATAGTTCCAAACTATAAATTATGTTGATAATGTTGATTGGTTTAGCTGAACTATATGCCTTCAATTCTAGCTAAATCATTGATTATAAAAATGAATCTCCCAAAAAGAAATTCAGTATGAGTGTTGGGTTCGAAATTGAGAGGACGTCATGCGGAAGCTTATAGTTTGCAAATCAAAATAGTGATCATTCAAATGACAAATAAAAGCATACTAAAAAGACATATTATTGATATTTTTTGACCAATTGGCCTACACATGAAAACTAATATTAAATAAAACATAAAAATTATTGGGAGAAAATCTTCCCCTAAACAAGACTCTTAAACGACTACATTATGGATACTATTGTGTTATGGTATGAGAAGAGGATTTTCTATTTATAGAGGTCCAAAATCATTCCTCCAAGAAAGAGGTTAGTCAAATATGAAAAAGTTTTATATTTTTCTTTTAGAAAAAGTAAAAGTAATTATGGTATTACTTTTATTTTTCTTTCAAGAAAAGTAAAACTTAAACTTGTTAAGAAAATTAGGGCAAAAACCCTAATAAATCTCCCTTTTTTTGGATTGATTTTCTTGACATAATTTAATCTACCTTCTTCGCGTGCATAATCTTCATTCTTTACATAATCTTCATCACTGTTGCTTGCCATGGTTAAAAATAAGATTTAAAATATTATGATTAAAAGTGGGTTAAAAATAAATATTGTATTTTAAATTTTAAAGATGCAACAACAGGAATGTTGAAATATGCTTAAAAAAATTTCTCCACACGTAGTTGGACAAAAAATTTTCATTATCATCAAATTGATTAGAACCGCCTTGAAATTGTCTTCAACCTCGTTTCACCAAATCATTGGATCTTTGAACCGTAGGCTTTGAGACCACTTGTTGGGTTTGAAATCGAGAGGGCGTCATGCAAAAACTTATAGTTTGCAAATCAAAATGGTGATCATTCAAATGACAAATGAAAGGTTCGTAAAAGGATGAAGTCTATGGTCCGCTTGAAGCGTGATAGATCAAGTGGTTCCAAAGGTAAAAATCTTTGAAGAATGAAAGGAGAAAATGATCAAAATGGTCATGATAATGAGGCAAGTGCTTTGAAAAACAAGCGATATAACACTTCATAAAACCTTGGCAAAGGTTCAGATACCTGAGTAGTAATAAATATGAAGAGATCTTCATAAGTTATGTCTTATTGGAGTCAATATCAAACAAATCAATGATATCTTTGATATAATATAGCGCTCAATATTATAAATAGTATCAAGGATCTTGAATATAATTTGTCAAAAAATATGGACAAATAAATTATTGGCCAAATAAAAGTATGTAATTCAAGTAGTTTATTTCACTTGAAAAGTGAATATTTGAAGTCATTTAAAGACCAGAGGTATAATTTCAGTGGAATACAAATAATTTACTATGCGAAAAATAAAATTCATAAAATATAAAGTATGACTTGTGCCTTGGGGCATAAAGGTTTCACATAGTTTATGGCGTTATTGTAGGAGAATTGTTCTCCTCTGATGGATTAAATGATGTTTATTTCAGTCTAATAATATTGAAAATATTGAAAATGCATAATAAATTATTGTCATATCTAGCTAGATAACAAAAGTTATATGAAAACCCTTGAAAGATTTAAAAGCGATTCCATTGAATGCCCCAATAATTAAAAGATCACTTAACTTGAAAAGAGATCAATTTTGATCTCATGAAAATGATTAGTAAGTACCATAGTTTAGTGCAGTTGATGCACTTATGAATTGCAGAGCATCATTTATAAGAGTAAAATGATGTTTTAATCGATGCGAGTATAATACGTGTTGTACTCTTTTTTTTCATTAGTTGAAGTTTTGTCCCACAGGATTTTCCTAGCAAGACTTTCAATAAGGAAGCTAACAATGCGTATTATTGGATGTGCACTCGGAATGTTTGACAAATGAAACATTTGTCCATCAATGAACATACATTAAAAAGATATTTAACTGATTCACACGAAATTTAATATCTGATGGGCTATTTACTAATATATGAAGATACAACTACATCATGGCATCCGGTGAAGTACACTACAACTGTCACTTCTTCAAATCACGTTGAGATAATTGTCATTCATGAAGCAAGCCGAGAATGTGTTCAGTTAAGATCCATGATACATCTTATTTTTCTATCATTCGAGAAAAATATGATCTGAAATGTGATAAAGTTCCTACGATTTTATATGAAAATAATGCAACGTGTATAGTTCAATTAAAGGGAGGATTGATAAAAGGAGATAGAACGAAGCATATTTCATCAAAATTTTTCTATATACATGAGCTCCAGAATAATGGTGATATCAAAGTGCAACAGATTTGTTCAAGTGACAATACTATGATTTATTCACCAAGTCTCTATCAACTACAACTTTTGAAAAGATGGTGCACGAGCTTGGAATGTGGAGATTCAAGTCATTAATTAAAGTTTCATCAGGGGGAGTAAAATACGTGTTGTATTCTTTTTCCCTTAACCAACATTTTGTACCAATCGGATTTTCCTGATCAGGTTTTTAATGAGGCAACACTAAAGGCGTATTATAAGATATGTGTACTCCTTTTTCTTCACTGGGCTTTTCTCATTGAGTTTTCCTATTAAGGTTTTAACGAGACACATTATCTATTTAATGGAAATCTAAGGGAGAGTGTTATCTAATATGAATATCCTGTGATATATGAATGTGTGAAATGTCATTAATTAGAGATAATAGTTAGTAGTCAAATTGAATTTGAGCACCAAGAGTTACTTGTTCAATTTGGACTTGAATACCTAAGGTAGTTGGTCAAGCTGCCAACTTAATGTCAAGCTTGACAACCTTAGGGAGTACGTTTGGTGGTTTATAAATTGCCACCCTTTTGTACATTTTTATTGATATTTGAAAGTAGTAAAATAAAAATACTACTAAAAGTTCTTAAATTTTTTTTTCTTTAAGTTTGATATTGATATTTTATCTTTATTTTATAATAAAATTACAATTTTCATTATCCTTTGTGTAGAGTTGTCAATACGGGTCGGCCCAGCCTACACGGGCTTTGAGTTTGACGGGCCAGGCCGGGCTGGCCGATTAAAATGATGGGCCAAAAAAAATAACCCCACACCATTACTCTATGGGCTGCAGGCCTCACGAGCCAGACTACTTTTTAAAAAATAATATTTTATAATTTAATTTTAGAATATTAATAAAAATAAATATTACCAGACAATATTACATAGTGTTAATACTTGTTAATCAAGTCTCCAACACCCTAAAAAATACTCCTAATAGCTAAATTAAATAACTTTTGACATGGTATCCTTCGAACCAAATAAAAATACTAATAACTTAATAAGTAATCTAAATAGTTGCATGTATTTGACTTACGGGATGGCCTACGGGCTAGGTCAACCCACATTGCTCAAGTCCCACGGGCCAGGGGCTTATACAGGCCGAGCTACAAAGCCTTGTTCTTAAATGAACTGCAAAAACTGAAGCCCAACTCCGTATGAGTTGAACCAACCCAACGAGCCTGACCCATATTGATGGCTTTACCTTTATGTCAAAGTTATTCTTAGAATACCTAGACAGAACCCTCTCTATTTGACTATTTCAAAATACAATATCCTTTAGTTGCAAAAATAAAATACTTGAAAGAAGTTGGCGACTAGAGAGACTTGTTACGAATTACTAATTTAATAAAAATAATACAATGAAAGCAATTTCGATCATCTTATACGTAAGAAAGAGAGTTTGAAGCTTAAAATATAATTTTCTTAATAACTTTTAGGATTTATTTAGTCATAGATACTATCTGTTAAGTCTTTTAAGTCTTGAATGAAGGATTGGTGACATTGACCAACTTAAAGGGTCAAACATAATTAGAAAATTTGATTAAGTTAATTATATACTTAATTAATATTTTTAAAATTTTCTAATCTTTTCAAAAATACAAATCAACCCAACCCACAGCCCTCTTCAATCCAAATCATCAACCGTCTCTCTCATCTCTCTCGGCAGCTTCTCTCAACCAACAGTTTTGTAAATTTCTCCTTTCAATCCCCGGTGACTTTAACCTCCGATGATAAATAGTTGAACTTTGAGTTCCTTTTCGACTTCAACTGTAAATCGATGTGACAGCCTTCCTCTCCGACCACAACAATTTTGAATTCTTCATCGTTTCTTTTCTTCTTTCACAGGTAAAAAATTATGGCCTTTTTAGTTTTGAAGAAAACGAGAAACTTGAGCCAACTTCTCTTATAGTATTGGTTAATAATTTCAATATTTGTTGCTTTAATTTGAAATGCGGTCTGAATAAAATCCTAATTTCTGGTATTTCTTATCTTCTCTTTTCAAAGTGAATTATGATTTTTTGTTGTTTGTTGCATTTTTTTGAAGTTTGATTTCTATTATTTGTGTTTATACAAAAAAAACAATGATTTTGGTGTTTTTAGTGTTGCTGGGTTGATTTGTTCTTGTTATTGGTAAAAATGGTGATATTATTGTTCTTCTGTTGAACAAAATCTTTCTACTATTTTTTTCTCCAACAGATTATTCATCTAGTGCAACATATTATCCATTTGATGCAACATATCAACCATCTGATGTAACAGAACAAATATCAGATTAAGATTCTGATGCAACAAATTAATCATCTGATGCAACAAAGGAACCATCAGATAAAAAATCTGATGCAACAGATTTAGCATATGATGCAATAGTTTAATCATCTGATGCAACAGTTTAACCATCTGATGCAACAGTTTAACCATCTGATGCAACAGATTAACCATATGTTGTAATAGATTAACCATCTAATGCAACAAATTTACTATCGGATGCAACAGAGGAACCATTGAATTAAAAATCTGACACAACAGATTAACCATCTGATGCAATGGAAGAACCATCGGATTAAAGATTTGATGCAATAGATGAACCTTATATTGGATAAAATTCTATCAACTCTTCCAACAAGACATGTCCAAGACTAAATTTTTCTAACTGATCATTCATCTGTCGCGATAGATGACACTTCTATTGGAAGAAATCTAAATAATATTGACCGTTAATAACTTTTCCAAAAGATCACTCATATGTTGCAACAGATGTGTGACCTGTTGCACAGACCATTCATCTTTCTCAACAGATGAGTGATATATTTTGTATTGTCGCAATAAATTACTCAGTCGTTGCTACAGATTAGTTAACTATTTCAATAGATCACTCATATGTTGTAACAAATGTGTGATCTGTTGCATAGACGATTCATCTTTCTCAACAAATGAGTGATATATTTTGTATTATCACAATAGATTACTCAGCCGTTGCTACAGGTTATTTAACTGTTCCAATAGATCACTCATATGTTGTAAAAAATATGTGATCTATTGCATATACCATTTATTTTTCTCAACAGATGAGTGATATGCTTTTTATTATCACAACATATTACACATCTGTTGCAACAAGTTATTTACCTGTTCCAATAAATCACTCATATGTTGCAACAAATGTGTGATCTATTACACAGACCATTCATCTGTCTTAAAAGATGAGTGATATATTTTGTATTATTGCAACAGATTACTCATCCATTGCAATAGGTTAGTTATTTAGTGCAACAGATAACCTACCTGGTGCAACAAATATGTGATTTGTTGCAACTGTTATTTTACTATTTTGCATGTTAGATTTACTGTTATCCTTTTTTAATGATGCATTAATCAACTATAATATATTTTTTTATGTTTCTGTTAATTTTAGATAATATGTCTCCCAAAAGAACAGAAACTGAATCAAGTCTAAGTAAAGGAACAGGTGAAGCAGATAGGCTACATATACCACTCTATGAGCTTGCTTTACAAACATTATCTCAATTAAGAGCAGAATATGATGAATATGGGGAGGAGAAATATTTCAAAAGAGATGATCCAAATGTTAATATCCCTTCTACCAAAGAGTTGGTCAAAACCTTCAGCATTGATCGTTATCCTGTGAGAATGTAGTAAGATGGTTCCACAGATTTAACGGGTGATTTCGTGGTTAAGTCAGCTATGGAAAAATCTTTCGATGCCTTTAGAAAAATACTTTGAGAACAAAAATTGGATGCTTATTTCAGGGATAGCTTCTTTGGGAAATATCTTGATTTGTTGGAGGACAACAATGCTCGTTTCCAAATGAAAATGGTATATGAACTTCTCAACAGTAGGTTTATGTATGAAAACAAAGATAACATGGATGAGGTATGGAAAAATTATTGTGACATGCCTAGGTATGAAAATGGTATATGAACTTCTCAAGCGTAGGTTTATGTATGAAAACAAAGATAACATGGATAAGGTATGGAAAAATTACTGTGACATACCTGTTTGTTTTGGTTAGAAGGAGTTTACCATAGTTACTGGACTAAAATTTTATCCTCCTTCTCCTTCTCATGTTCTACCTATTCTAACCCAAAAAAAGTACCCCGCACACCCAAAAAGGCAAAGAAAAGTCGTGTGATCGTGATGACCTGGTGTCCATTGTTGGTCCAAGCTTCAAAAACAAAAATTTGATAGAAATGTTGAAAGGTAAAAGAATTTCAAAGAAGCACAAGCAATCATTGTGCTTGGTTTGGTTTGTACATAATATACTTTGGATGAGAGACGTTAACAACAATATAAGCGTTGGTTTAATAAAACTCTCCAAGGATCTTGAGGCGTTTAACAACTATCCTTGGGGTTATGAAAGCTTTAAAAATGATTGTTAAATATTTGTTGACTCCGTTAGCGCCAAAGATAGTCAACTTATATGGCTTTCCATGGGCTTTCATGGTAAATGTTTCTTTCTTTTATTATGATATCATTCATTTTTTTTACTCAATAATGGTTTTGATATATTGGCGTTATTTTATAGGCTTGGGCGTTTAAATTCATTCCTTATTTCAGACAACAAGTGAACTACCAGGAAGAAGTTTCCTGTCCAAGAATCTTGAGATGGTTGTCAGCCAAAACTGATAAAAATATAAAATTTCTTGATCTCTTCAACCCCCTAAGGATGCAGTAAGTATAATTATAATTAATTTTTTATTTTACTTAATGATTTTTTTGAATGTTCTAATCATCATTCTAATATATGTAATGATTTATGTTATATTGTGCATCCGTCGCTAGTTCCGACTAATCGAGAGTTGAAGATGCTATTTTTTCTTACTTTATGGTCTGTACAAACTTTATTGAACCCTAAGGTCATTGACAGAATAAAAATGGAATTATTTGGAGCAACAGTTATTACAAGAAAAATAATTTTGGAGAGTGGACTTGTTGTTGTTGATGGTGGTAGTGGTGCTTCTGTTGGTGCTAATGATGCTCCTCTTACAGTATTTAAAATAAACCATTATGAGTATGATCATACTAGTTATACAGATTTTGCCTCTCCCAGCGAATGTTTTGGATGCAAATGTCAAGACTGCAAGGAGAAACATGATGTAGTGATTAATGCTATTAATACATTAATTGCTTTTGTAAAGGAATTGACATCTAAGAGGGGTGTCATTCCATCAAATAGAATTTTATATCCATCCACTCCATTAGAGATTAAGGCTAAGAGCAGAAGGAAAATAATTTTCAAGGCATTATCAAACATTCAAAAAATAAAATTGCAACTCCTCTGTCTGTGTTGTGCATTGAGCAATGTACAATGGCAAAAGGAGAGCAACATGACCTGAAGAAAGTGAATATATATATATCTGTTCCAACTAACAAACAGACACATATCTGTTTTAACAGATGACACATCTGCTGAAAATGATCAAACAGATATATACATCCGTTGCAACAGTTGACTAACTTGTTGCATCAGATAAAGTATATGTTACTGCATATGTCTCGTTTATTTTAGTAAATCAAACAGCTCTTCGTATTGCTTTTATTTGTACTGACAGATGACTTATCTACTGCAACAAATGAGTCATATGCTACAATATATGGTTCATCCATTGGAAATTATCATACAGGTCTTCCGCATGTAGAAATTTATCCCAACAGTTGACTCATCTGTTGTAACAGAAATATAATATGTTTGGGATAATTTAAAATAGGAGGAAGACCTGTTTGATTTGCTAGAACAAATGAGTTACCCTTTTCCATTTTGTTGTATCCTCGTGATTAGCATTGACCAATTCTGACTTTTCAGGTGGATGTTGAAGCTACTGTTGAACAACATTGACAATACGCTACTCCTTTTATGGAAATACAGAGAACAGAAAGTGTAGAAATCGTACGTAAGCGACAATAAAGATCCACGACCACCAAAGCCGAATTTCATAGCACCGGATGAAGAACAACTTGTCCATATTGAGTAAATCTTTATAACTTGAGTCTGTCAAAGTAATAACCTCACCCCTCCTTAGGAATTCTTGGCATCAATACTTAAATTGTTGATGTATTTGTTGAGATCTGTACCCATAATAATTTTTTTATATTTCATTTATTCGTTGATTTATTTCAGCTAATTTCTAAAGGCTTTGATTTATTTTATTTTATCTATGAATTTTATTTTTTCCTTAGATTTGAACTTATTAATTGAAATGGAATACTAGATTCAAATATTGCAACAAATAATGTATCTGTTGCAATGGACGACACATCTGTTGGAAAATATCAAACAGATTTAGACATATGTTGCAACAGGTAGGTAATCTGTTGGAAATTATTAAACAGGTCTTCCAACTGTTGAAACAAATAGACTTAGATAGAAACATCGACATAATACAATAGATGACCAACCTATTGCAACAGATAAACTACATGTCATAATAGGCAGAATATCTGTTACAAAAGATGGATAATCTGTTGCATTATAAAAATTCAATTTTCATTAGACATAAAAAATTGTCACTACATGTATAAAAGTGAAAGTGACTTGAAATAAAAAAGGCGAAACCCATCAACAGTGTTCAGTTTAAACACCTAAAATAAAATAGGCGTCAAGTAGACAATGTTCATTTTAAACACGTAACATAAAATAGGCATTAAATGTGTCAGTTTGTCACTTTTTTCCTTATTGGATGCTCGCGTGTAATTCACGCAGCCAAGGCTCATTGAACCCCTATTTTTACTGATTTGGCCCCCAAAGATTATTTTTCTCCCATTGTCTTATATATTCATCTTCTTCCTAAAATTTAACCCTAAATTCCCAAAGATTTTTTTTCTTCTTCGTATTTTTTTCTCTATCCAAATTCATCTCAATTATTTGTATTTTTTTCTGCGTATTTTTTTTATTTTTCCAACTGAGCTTGATAATGTTGAGCTCATTGTAAGTGCAGTCATAAAGCTCTATTGAGAACTCAACAAAATCCAGGCCGTAGGTTTTTTACTTGTAAGATTTCAAAGGTAATATTTTTTTTTAATTAATTAGTTGATTAATTATTGACTTGTAATTATTTTGTAATTATGTTCTTGTTTTTATAGAAATTGGGTGGATGCAATTACCTTGATTGGTATGAAGAACGACACCCTTCACAAATAAATCGTGTAATCTGGGGTTTGTTGAAGAAAGTCAAGGCTTCTGAAGAGAAAAAAATCGAGCAAGAAGATACTACATTGTTGTTGTTATTGCTACTGGTTTGATGGTGTTGGGCAGATAGATATTCAAGCCTAATTGTTGAAATTTTCATGGTGGTGTATTTTCTATTGGTTTGGTATTGTCGAGCACATGGATATTCAAGTGTAATTGTTGAAAAATATCAAACAGATTTAGGCATATATTGAAAAATTTAGGTCATCTGTTGAAAATTATCAAATAGGTGTTCCCATTATTGCAATAGTTAGACTTAGATTAGATAGAAATAACATCGGCATAATACAATAGATAAACTATCTGCCAGAACAGATAGAATATATTTTACAACAGATTGACAATTTATTGCATTATAAAAAACTCAACTTTCATCAGAAAAAAATTATTGTCACTACATGTACATGTAATGTAAAGTTAAGTGTGACTTGAAATAAAAAATTATTATTTCACAGGCTCTTCTTTATACACAGGGTCCAAGCGTCCAGTTAGTACCCCATAAGCCCAGACCTCTTGCAGGTTTGTCACAATGTTGTCACATAAAAAGGTCGTTGGCTCGGCCATTTCTGTGTCGATCAACAAACATTCAATGTGTGCAAGCGCGTGCGAGCCGATTTTTTCATCAACACTTCCTCTGTCAAATAATAGATCAATTTACTCTGCCTCAACAAGATGGGGAACATGTCCATCAGTGGCTGCACGTGGATAAAAAAATAACCTCATCGATGGCAGGTTCGTTGCAGTCATAAACCTTGATCTTTCCCTCCTTGAGTAGTATCTCAACAGCCCAATAATTTCTGCCGTCCACACTCATGACTGCAAGAACCCTCTTTTCCTCGGTCCAGCTCTTTTCGTGTGGATTTGACCTCTCCCCTCTAACATATTTTATCATTTCTTCTTCATTTCAGTCCAATGTAGAGACTAACAAATCAAATCTTGTGCAATAGGATGATGCTAGATCATTGAGTTTATCGTACTTATCCTTGAGCTTCTTGTAGAAGTTGAGGTCCATTATCCTATCGGCAGCATCATAAGCTTCCGGGTATGCTAATTACCTTTTCCACATGAGGCAAAAATTTTTGTCAACATACTATGATATAAGAAGTCAATTTTTAAATAGGTTAGTAATCGTAAAGATGCAACGGATGGTCCATTTGTTGCATAGGGTTCTCTGAATCAATAATCCAACGCAACGTATGCAATAGATGGATAATAAGTTGCAATAAAACCACTACCAGTTGCACCAGAATACCCAGCTGTTGCAACAGATTTCACATCTATTGCATAACTTATTCTTTAAGGAGTAGATTAGAAGGCTAGGTTAGGAAAGTAAACTTACCTTGTCCTCGTATCGCATATGCATATCTGTCATAATCTGGAAGTCTTGGGGAAAAAAGGGACGCCTGGGGTAATCTGGTGCGCCTCGCTTGGCATTCTTGGCCCATCGCAGATCCCTCTTCTCTTTGGTACCAAGTTTTGCGTATATGTCGACCTTCTTCAATGTCCCCTAAACTTTAATATTTTTTTATTTCTGACTGGAGAGTACATCGCTAATTGCTCTTTTCTTTCTCCTAACCATTGTTGTAGGAGTGTATGTCTCCCTCACCTACTTGGATGGTATGACACCCTCTTGGATTTGAATTCCTCGACAGATTTAGCGATAGACTCTACCTTTTCAAAGAGTTTATCCTGGCTGTCCTTGTACTTTTCGTATTTACAACGAGAACACGAAGGTGAAGAGGGGTGAGAGGGACCGGTGTAAGGGTGAGAGGGACCTGTGTAAGGGTGAAGAGGACCTGTAAAAGGGGTGTTTTCAAACATTTTTATTTTTTCTTGAGCATCAACATGATCATCATCACGAGTGGTAGCAGCATCAACATTTCTGCCACCAACACCAATAACTCCACCAAAAGAAGCACCCAGATCTACCTCAGTAGGTTGGTCATGAAGAGCCTCAACATTACGCTGACCTTGCCTAACTTCTCTTCTTATGGATGTTTCTCCAGCCAATTCCTTCTTTATTAACACCACCATTAGGTCTACTATAATATCAACATGACCTAGAGTAATAAAAGAAGTCATCCCCAACTCCTTCTCAGTAGGCACGATCCATGGATGCACAACCTATAAAACAAAAAGACAGATACATTTAAATCATATAATATAATAATTTTCACAGTTGGGTTACATGTTAACACAGATAACTTATGCAACAGATGATCTGTATGTTGCAATAGATTAACAATATGTTACATCAAATTATACATCTGTTGCATAGTTTGCAGTAGATGGTTAAAATTTGTTTGAGTCGGGTTTAAAGAACCAGAGCAACAGATGGATAATCTGATGCAAAATATCGATCATCTGTCACAATTACCAATTTGTTGCACTAGTTGGCACAAGATAGGTAATTTGTTGGGTTACATGTTATGCAACAGATGATTCTTATGTCGCAACAGATTAATAATATGATACATCAGATTACCCATCTATTGCATAGTTTGCAGTAGATGGTTAATTTGTTAAGAGTCGAGTTCAGAGAACCAAAGCAACAAATGGGTAATTTGATGTAAGATATTAATTGTTTGTCATAATAGATTACCCATCTGTTGCACCATTTGGCACAGAACGAGTAATCTGTCGCAACAGATGTCCCATCTGGTGCATCAGATATAACATTTGTTCAATATCCTTCATTGAGTAAAATTATTTTACTTGAAAAAGACGTACTGCATCATCCGGAGGGTTAAATAGATCAGCCTCCTTAATTCTGGTGTTGTTCTTTGCAGCCAACCACCTAAACATCCTTGGATAAGAAACCCCATCTGGGTAATCCATTACCTGCTTTCGGAGGGGAAGAGTGGCTTCAGATACCTAAACCTAAAAAAATATAAACAAGAAGCAAGCAAAAAAAAGTCAAAATAACTATATTCAATATAAATTAATGGATGAGTAAAAATAGAGATCATTTTTATCATGAAAGCCCAAGAAAAGCTGTATAATGTGGTCGTCCCTGTGGATAGCTTTGTCAGTAAATATTGGACAGGCAAGTAGAAGCTGTCATATCCCTAGGGATAATTGTTGAATTTATCAAAATCCTCATCACGTGACAATAAATTATCTTTTATGACCTTATTGGCGTCTGTTGCCAATATAACTAAATGGGCAAACCAAACTAAGCACAATTGCTCCCTATATTGCTTTGGTATGGTTTTATCCTTGAGATCTGTCATCAAATCCGATGCTTTGTAGCCACGTCCAGCAATGTCCAACAACCCATCTATTTTTTCCTAGCATTTGTTGGTTTTGCTGGGTCGTTTGGCTGTCTTGCTTGCCTTGGTGATAGTTCTTCTAGAAGAACGCATCTCAAGCCCGTCACTATGGAAAACTCTATCAAACCAAAACAACCGACATGCCATAATAGTTGATCCAAATTTCATCCATCTTTTTGCCCCTCTCCTCCAAATTTTTACCATCCCCCACGTACTTGATCCTTTGAGAAGACCATATACCATCGTCATTTAGAAACGGGCAGAGGGGTCCTCGGGCAGCTCGAGAAAGCATCCAAAGCAGCTCCTCTTGAAAAGTCCATCTATGTTTTCCTTCTTCATAATATTCCTAAAATAATTAAAAAATTTCCCAACTGACATTTAAGTACAAGTTCACCAGTTAGTTCTTTTGGATCATCTATCGGCATCACAACTTGAAACCTGTCAATGCTAATAGTTTTGACAGGATCATGCTGGGATGTCGAAATTAATTCACGCCCTATTGATGATCCATTATCATTATGTTGATGATCATCCTCTTTCTTACTCTCTAATTCCTCCTCTTTCTCACTTTTATTTTCTTCATCACCATCTACAGGCCCTTGTCCACCTCCCTCAATTTTATTTTCATATCTCTCCTCAGCTTTACTTTTCCCTGACTGAGATTGTTCAGAAGGCTCCTCCGAATCCCTCTGTACTGTAGCCTTTGTTGTTGGGTGGTCAGAAGTTGATCCACTTTCACTTTCTTTTCTTTTGGGAGACATGTTTTACCTACAAACAACAGAAAAACAAAAATTACATTACAATTGAAGTATGCATAAATTTTAAAAAATACATTACAAACACCACCAAAACCAACACACCAATAGCCACCACCACAAACATAACCAACTAATGCCACAAATACTACGAATACCGACACCACCAACAACCACCACAAACACCACCAACCCATGCCACTAACCACCACCACAGACACCACCAATGCCACCACGATGACCACCAACACCACAAACACCATCCAACAATACGACGACAGTTAACAAAACACTGCGATAAAAACTAGGGTTTTCTCGAGTTCTTCCTATGATTTTACCATCAAAACTTAAAATTGTAAACCCATTCTCAAAGATAATACAACTAAAGTCTTTTTTTTATCATTAACTTAAAAGTTCTTATTTTTTAGAAAAAATAACAAATATAGAACTCTTCTTGAACTCTATTGCCTATGAAGAAAGAGAAAACAACTGATACAAGCAAGAATGAAGTCAAAAATAACACCTGTGTGGTCAGAAATGAGAAGAAAATTGATCTGCTGTGAAGGGTTGAGCAATTTGTTGAGTAGTTGTATTGTTGAGAGAGAAAAAAGCAAGAACTCGAGATTTGAAATGATGAAATATTTTTCTCGCAAATGGATGATTTGTAAGGGTTGATTTGTATTTTGGAAAAGAATGACAAGTTTTGAAAATATTAATTTGGTCCGAATTGATCTTAATTATATTTTAAAATTATAAAAGATATGCGTAAGTTTTAACCCTCTCATCATACGATTGCCAAAAAACTTAATTGAAGTTGTAGTTGACCCTATGAGAACTCATCCCTAGTCCTAGATTAATCAATTAAGGCATTAGTGGAACATATGAACTCAATTGAAATTATATAAAAACAAATGTTCAACCTGTTTCAACAGATTATCCATCTGTAGTAAATTATCAAATAGGCACTGCCATCTGTTGTAGTTGACCCTATAATCAATTAAGGTATTAGTTAAACATATTAGGTAATAAGAATCGTTTCACCTCAGAGTGATTGATCGATAACTCTAGTCGGGATGAACGCAATACCGTCTCATCATGCATTTGCCAAAAGACTCAATTGAAGTTGTAGTTGACCCTATGAGAACTCACCCTTTTCCTAGATTGATCAATTAAGGTATTAGTTAAACATATAAGATAATAAGAATTGATTTATCTCAGAGTGATCGATCGATGACTCGGGTCGGGAGGAATGCAATACCGTCTCATCATGCGATTATTGAAAAACTCAATTAAAGTTGTAGTTGACCCTATGAGAACTCACCCCTAGTCCTAGATTATCAATTAAGGCATTAGTTGAACATATGAACTCAATTGAAATTGTATAAAAATAAATGTTCAACCTATTCCAATAGATGACCCATCTGTTAAAATTAATCAAACAAATTAAGTCATCTGTTGCAATAGATTACCCATCTGTTGGAATTAATCGAACAGATTAAGTCATCTATTGCAATAGATTATCCATCTGTTGTAAATTATCAAATAGGCACTTCCGTCTGTTGTAGTTGACCCTATGATCAACTAAGGTATTAGTTGAACATATTAGGTAATAAGAATCATTTCACCTCAGAGTGATCGATTGATGACTCTGGTTGAGAGAAACGCAATCTTGTCTCATCATGCATTTGTCAAAAAACTTAATTGAAGTTGTAGTTGACCCTATGAGAACTCACACCTAGTCCTAGATTGATCAATTAAGGCATTAGTTAAACATATGAACTCAATTGAAATTGTATAAAAACAAATGTTCAACCTGTTGCAACAGATGATCCATCTATTGAAATTAATCAAACAGACTAAGTTATCTGTTGCAATAGATTAAGTGATCTATTGCAATAGATTACCCATCTATTAGAATTAATCAAACAGATTAAATCATCTGTTACAACAGATTACCCATCTATTGTAAATTATCAAATAGGTGTTGCCATCTATTATAGTGGACCTTATGATCAATTAAGGTATTAGTTGAACATATTAGATAATAAGAATCACTTCACCTCAAAGTGATCGATTAATAACTTTGATCGGGAAGAACGCAATACCATCTCATCATGAGATTGCCAAGAGACTCAACTGAAGTTGTAGTTGACCCTATGAGAACTCACACCTAGTCCTAGATTAATCAATTAAGTAATTAGTTGAATATATGAACTCAATTAGAATTGTATAAAAAATAAATATTCAACCTATTGCAACAAATGACCCATATATTTAAATTAATCAAATAGATTAAGTCATATGTTGCAACAGACAGTCATCTGTTGCAACAGATTACCAATCTATTAAAATCAATTGAACACATTAAGTCATCTATTGCAACAGATTACCCATCTATTATAAATTATCAAATAGGTGCTGCCATCTATTGTAGTTAACCCAATGATCAATTAAGGTATTAGTTGAACATATTAGGTAATAAGAATCGCTTCATCTCAGAGTGATCAATCGATGACTCTGGTCAGGAGGAACGCAATACCGTCTAATCATATGATTGCCAAAAGACTTAATTGAAGTTGTAGTTGGCCCTATAAGAACTCACCTCTAGTCCTAGATTGATCAATTAAGTAATTAGTTGAACATATGAACTCAATTGAAATTGTATAAAAACAAATGTTCAATTTGTTGCAATAGATAACTCATCTGTTGAAACTAATCAAACAGATTAAGTCATTTGTTGTAATAGATTACCCATCTGTTGGAATCATCTGTTGCGACAGATGACCAAGCTTTAAAAATTTTCAAAAAAAAATTGTCATCTGTTGCAAAGTATGACTTTCATATTTTAAGATCCTTTTTAAAGCAATTTAGGTAGTTCCTGTTCGAGATAAAAAAAGATAAAATACTAAGGTGGTAAAAAATATTACTTGGATAACTCAAAAATCTCCTCAGTGAGTAGTCTTATCTGGTCTTTTCAATGACACCGTCTCCTTGTTCCCCTCCAAAGTTATTAATGAATATTTAAAACTCATATCTACTCCCTTCATTTTATTTTTGTTGACCCTCTTTCTAAAAATATTTGTTTCAATTTAGTTTTTGCAATGATGAAATCAAGAGGATTTTAATATGTTCTTTCAATAATACCTTTATCATTAAATGACTAAACAAGTTGTATATATTCAAATTTATATTTTCAAAGCATAATTAATAATGCTAATTTGCTAAAATAGACCCCTAATAAATATTTTTCTTAATGAATGTGTCAAGTCTATAGGGGCCAACTCAACTAATATGAAACAGAGGGAGTAGAATACTCTCTCCTTCAACCATAAATTCGATACGAGAAACTCAACTCATCTCTCTCACTCTTCTTTATTCTTAATTATCTTTATTTTTTTCCCTCTTTTTTCTCTCTTCTATCGAATGAGAATCCTTTCGGATCTCAACCTATCAATATCTTTTCTCGACTGAACTGGATGTTCTGATCCCTTTGATTTTTTGACATTGTAGGTATGGTTCATTATTGTTCTTTCCTTCTCGTCTTCTTCTTTGTATGTTATTTAAATTAGATATTTACATTTGTTGCTATTAATGATTTACCCATTACTAGTTTCCTATTTATTGAGAAAATTGAAGAAAAAGTAACTTTTAAGTCTTTAATGAACAAGCCTTTGTTTTCATTAAACTATGCGAAAAAAAGTCATCTATTGTGAGAACTTAAAAAACCTTGTTGTCAGTATAGATTTTTATGTCTTTTGTTTGTTACTTTTGGTGGTGGTGTTGTAAGAGGGGTGTTGGAACATGTGGTGCTTGTGTTGTTGATGGTGTTGGAACATATGGTGTTGTTTCTTTGTTGTTGATGTTGTTGGTAGTGGTGTTGCAATAGTTTTCTCAACTATTGCAACCGATGAATCAACTGTTTGAATAGACGGAGCAACTGTTTGAAGAAGTCAAACCAATAGCAAGGCTAGTTTGATTTATTCCAATAGATGACCCATCTGTTGCAACATGTCATCCATCTGTTGCAATAGATGCCTCATTGATTGAACAAATGAGGAATCTATTGCATCAGATTGATCATCTGTTGATTCATTCAATTTTGTGCTACCCTTTTGTAATGTCTTTTTGTTCTTCTCTTGTTTGACATCAAATGTATTTCTCTTGTTTGCAGATAAAAGAAAGTGAAACAGGATCAACTTTTGCCTGACCAGCATTAAATTCTGGAGTAAAGATGGGTTTGGAGGAATAAGTTGCTTGCAGATGGAACCACTTCATATGTGGGAGGTATGTATTACTGATCAACCTATCGTAAAAACACACATCCAATATAATGATTTTGTGAGTATTGGTTCTTTACCTATTAGGTGTTAATCCTTCAAACAAGATATGGCATTTTACAGTTAGGATTATTAGGTTCGAACTGGTAAGGCTGAGGGGCCAAGTAGGTGGTATCGATACCTTATTACGGTTTAATAAAGATTTTGCTAATGTTTATGTGTCAATTTTGGAGAAGGGTTAAGGCTTTTGGTGGCAGTGTAAACATTCAAATAGCGATTGCACTGACTTTAAAGGTTCAATGGACTTTTGAAAGGCCTCCAAAGCCTTACATTGCCGCAAATAAGAATAAAAATAAATATAGTTATTGCTCTGGTCTAAATTTATATAGATGGGTTGCTCGAGGAGACTATTATACAACAGAAGGTTATTGTAAAAATACCTATGTGGGAAAGGGGAGGTGGAGAAAACCATATATAAAATCAGACCTTATTAAAGAAGAAACACAGGGTAGGAAGGGAAGTGTAGCGAAACTTGCTGATGAAATTGACATGAAAAATGAAAAAACTGAATGAGCTATGAATGTGAAAGTGTATCCAAGTAATGAAAATCCATCAGTCGTTCTTGAAAAGGAAAAATGCTCAAGTGGACTGGAGTTGTGCACTTTGTTAAGGGGTTGCAACTAGCTAGCGTGGCCTGAATGAAGTCCTACAAAATGCAGGACCAAAACTCTAAGGAAGCAGCTTCGCGAGCATAAAAGGTGGTAAGATTGTTGGTTAGAATTGAAACTTGAACCAACAACTCCTGAATTAAAAATAAGGGATCAACCCAAGGTGGCAATTTCTCAAGTTAAACTTGCATCCCATGCCTCCTGTTTATTGCTCTAGTCAGGTCAAAGGCAGTGGAAACAACAAGGCATGGGATTTCTACCCAACTTCAGACCTTTTTATTTCTACTTCCATTGACTTGATCATAGCCATAAATAGAAGGTATGGCATGCAAGTTAGACTTTAGAAATTAATGCCTTGGCTTTTCTTATTTTTACTTCTGCAGTTGTTGGTTCAGGTTTCATTCTTGACTGAAAATCTTACCAATCTCTTGTGCTCACGAAGTTTCTTCCTTAGAGTTCTGGTCCTGCACTTTGTGAGTCTTTTTGAGGCCACATCGCTAGTTGAAGTCTCTAGCAAAGTGACTAGCTCCAATCCTCTTGACCATTCTTCCTTTTCTTCAACGACTGGAGAATTTTTATATGTGGATACACTTCCACATTTGAAGCTCATTCAGTTTTTTTGTTTCTCATGTCAATTTTATTGGTCAGATTCACTAGAAGTTCCTTACTTGCTTCCCTGTGTTTCCTCTTAAATAAGGTCTGAGATGATACATGGTCTTCTCCACCTCCCCCTTCTCTCATAGGTATTCTCCCAAGCACCTTCTGTTGTATAATAGTCTCCTCGAGCAACCCATTCGTATAAATTTGGACCAGGGGAATTTCTATTGGTCCAACCATTATTTGCTGCAGTGCGAGGCTTCAGAGGCCTTTCAAGAAGTCCATTGTCCCATTAAAATAGGTCCAATCACTATTGGATATTTACACTGCCGCCAAAAACTCGAACCCTTCCCCAAACTTTACACAAAAACATGAGCATAAACCATCATTAAATTGTAACAGGGTAGCGACACCACCGTCTTGGAACCCTTCGGCCTTATCAGTTCGCACCTATCAAACTAAACTGTACAATGCAGGATCTTGTTTGAAAAATCAATGTTTAATCAATAAAAAACTGCATTCAAAAAATTATTGTACTTTATGTGTGTCTGTCACGGTAGCCTGATCAATAATAATAACTCCCGCGAATGAAAGTGGATCCATTCATCTGCATGCACCTTATTCTTCCTACCCTATTAAGACATGTCAGACAGTGTTTATTCATCTGCACGCATGTGATGACTATTAAAAAAGAGGTGAAGAGTCGTGACTTTTTATCTAACATATTCAAGACAGTTGACATATCGAATTCTCCATTTGTTGCAACTGATGAATCAGCTGTTAGAAGAAATCAAAACATCTCCTCCAATAGATGGTCCATCTATCGCAACAGATAATACAGATGTTGCAACAAATGGTAAATCTGTTGTGATAGACCAGACAATGTTTATTCAGCTACACGCATATGATGACTATTAAAAAAGAGGTGAAGATTCATGACTTTTTATCTAAGACATTCAAAACAGTTGACGAATCGAATTCTCCATCCGTTGCAACTGATGAATCAATTGTTAGAAGAAATCAAAACATATCCTCCAACAGATGGTCCATCTTTCACAACAGATAATACATATGTTGCAACAGATAATACATATGTTGCACATACAAACCATGTATTGCAACAGATGGTAAAGCTATTTTGACAGACCCTCTGTTGCACATACAGACCATCTTTTGCAATAGATAGTAAATCTATTGTGACAGATGGAGGATATGTTGCAACAACTCAATAATAACGGTTATTATCAAGTCTCAAACCATTTTGAAAAGGTGAGAAGTATTAATGTAAAAGAAAAAGTCGCGACTTTTCACCATAAACAAAATGCCACCAGTTTGAATATAATTAATACAATGGAGCTGAACAGGTCGTGCCTTTTGGTCTGACACATCCAGATTCAATCCTCTATAAATAAGTCCCTCCTTAATCTTCATTCTACTCAACTTTATTTATTTCTTGCATTTTTTTTTCGTGCGACATCTTCAACCACTTGAGAGCATACTCCTTTCTTGTTGAGGTAGGTTTTTTTTGGGTGTAAATCTACCAGTTGGTAGTATATGTTGTATTATATTTGGACTCTTTTCTTTACATTTGTCAATTCATGCATGTTCTAGATATGGCTGATCCTGTTTGGGATATTACTATTTTGCGCGACATAGTGCGGAAACTTCAGAGGCAGGTTAATGACCTGCAGAGGGAGTTGGTCTCCATGAGAGAGACGATATTCAGAGAGATGCAGAAGCTGATGAGGGCCTTGCTGCTGCGAGTTGATTGGCTGACTGTCATTAATGATGATGATGATAATAATAATAATTAGAATGTATTTTTTATTTTAGCGTATGTATTTTATTTTTTCTATATCGGACTATACCTAATGTATTTTATTTTTTGTTTAATAAATTTTTTATTTTTAGTCGACTTTGGATTTTTAATTCTTATTCAATTTTTATTCTGTCTATTTCTTCTAAACATACATGTTAACATGTCGACGGTTGGAGGCAAGGAGCAATTTTAAATCCAGTAGCAATAGCAATTTTGGCTTTTGAGTTCTTTCAACAGATGGACCACGTGTTGGAACATATTGGTCATCGGTTGGGTTTCTGTAAACAGATTATCCATCTGTTGTGACAGATTTATCATCTGTTGGAGGAAAATATTCCAGTTTGATGGAACTGTGTTGTGTTCTTCCAACTAATGTCCATTTGTTGCCACAGATGGGAAATCTGTTGAAAATAATTGTGGTTTGTTGTATTATTTAGTTCATGTTTTGCCTCTTTTTATTAATGCACAAGTTATTAAAAAGATATTTTATATATAATAAATGATAAAATTACGTTAACAACATTGAGTTAAATATATAAAAGTCCGCAACAAACAACAACACAAGTTTTTTCAATTACAACGATCATGGTGGATTACGATCCGGGCATGTAGTTCTTTTGTGGCCAGCACACTTACATACAGAGCACTTGTTTCTTCTTGATGAAAATGATTCTCCGACTCCACGTCTCCTCTTATATGGCTTTCTTTCCGGTTTGATAGTGCTTGGGTCAATATATGGAGGAGGTATTAATCTCCCCAAAAGCTCTGCAGGAACAACCCAAGATTCTTCGGGAGACACCGGAGTACTATGCCCACTATATGTCATTTCATATTTCTTCACCGAATAATATTGAGAAGAGTGCTCGTAAACTTTAGGTCCATATTTTGGACCATATTGAGCTCGAAGCGCTTCCATTGCATGTGGACAGGGTATTTTGTCCAAGTCAAAAACTCTGCACGTACAAGATCTTGTTTAAAGATCGACCGTGGCAACATCACCATGACTGGTGATACTGAATTTGTAATATGTTATTTTATGAAATAATAACCTATTCCTCAAACTGATATTCGTTGAAATTATTTTTTCGATTTCTAGAACAAATAAGGTTTTTCTTGGGCCCTCAAAATGGGCACGCCTTTCTTTAAAAAATTGGCCATACTTCTTGTTTATTATTTCAAACAGAGCATTAATGTGAAATTCTCTTTCATCGCCAAACAATAAATTCACCGATTCAGCTATGTTTAATTTCATAATATTGTACCTATACAAAAGAATCACTTAGTACGACATCATACTAAACTTGAAACTCAAACAAGACATTAAATTCATAAGAATGTACCTATCTGCCGGACAGAATGCCCCGCTCCATCTCTCGAAATCGACATGTACGAGAAGTTCTGCTACCTTGGGATTCACATCCGTTATTTGATTGAAATGGTCTAAAAACTCCTCTCTACAATATGCTTTAGCTGCTCTATAAAAAAGGGTCACGACCCTTTCGTTGTAATAGTTGGTCTGAATGTTCTCTCCAAGATGCCTGATGCAACAACCAAAGTAAGCTGAAGTGAAGAAAATTGAACCCATCTTTGGAATACTTGGATGCCTATCCGAAACAAAACACTATTCTTTGGTATCTTCGACGTAGCTTTGCAGTTGTTCAAAAAAAATCCATAAGAGGCATTACATTCCTTGTCCGCTACACAAAAAGTGACAGGAAAGATGTGATTCTCTGCATCTTGTGCCACCGCCGCTAGCAGAACTCAATTATACCTGCTCCTCAAGAAGGTACCGTCTATGGCTATGTCTTTTCTCAAATGTCAAAAACCTTGAATCCAAGCACCATAGGATACAAAAAAGTATTTGAACCTTCCGTTTTCATCAACATGTAATGTCGTCTTACTTCCAAAATTTGTGGACTCAATCATGTAACTATAGGCATCCAGGATTACATACCCATGCTCGTGTGTCCCCCTAACCAAGTCCTTGGCAATTTTCATGGCCGTATATATCTTCTAATAACTTACCAAGACACCCAATTCCGTAAGTAGTTGATTGGCTATAACCCTTGTAGAAGGGCCTTTGCCATCGGGGAAACAACTCTTGAACTATTCACTGAGGACCTTTGCCGTGACGTGAGAATTTTGGCCTGAGATGTGCTCCGAACCACATGTGTGATATTTTTCATATTTATGAATGATGAATCTGTCAGAACTTACGTACTTCACCGTTCTCAACTACCACTTGCAGTTCGGATTAGCACATTTGTAGCAAAAGACACTGCTCGAATTAATCACCTTTTTTATTCTGAATTTTTTTTTCAAGCAAGAAATAAACAAAGTGGTAGATAGTTCATTTTTGTCCTTGAATGACATTCCTTTGAAAAAGCCGATCCCATCGTCTTGAAGATTGCCAAGCTGTGTTGATCGAGAAGAACTGCCCACCGTATTGGTCGCATCAACGGGCGTAGGTGTTGTTTGGTCATAATCTAGAATATTCATGTCTAGATCATCCAACCTATCATCAAAGATGTTTTGTTGTTGTTCTTCTTCTACGTTCTGGTTCTCATTCTCTCTCGTCTTTTCAACCACGTACACCCTTAATACCGACCTGGATGAATCACTAAGATAAGCACGCAACCGAACCTAATCGGTTATCTTAAAAGGCAGTACCCTCTGATTTTCAAAGGAGATGTGCATATAGCTGATGACGAGTTCTTCCGATTGACAATTCAGTCCACAATAGCTGATGATTAAGTTTATAAAATCATCATACGAAACATCACTTTGGACTGTCATAGCTATCGTCTCTAGCATTTTACCCTCCTTCCAATATCATACATATCGATTGCTCTTCTCGATCCATTAACCATGACAATCCACCCCTATTGTTATTGATCCCTCCATTAGTGGTACCTAAATAAAGTCATTTGTTAAAAAAAAATAATAGTGATTTCATAGTGCCATAAATGAATCCCAACAGATGTGTAATCTGTTGCAACAGGTAAGTGATCAGTCGCAACAGATTACTTACCTATTGGGATTCATGTTACACTCCTGAAGTTGATTTCAACAGACGAGTCATTTGTTGTAATAGGTGAATCATATGTTGCAATAGACTATATATCTGTTGCAACAGATGAAACGCCTGTTGGGATAGATGTTACAGTACTAAGATACTTTTGAAGTTGATTCCAACAGATGAGTGACATATTGCAACAGATAATTAATGTGTTGCGACAGATTACTTACCTGTTGCAACAGACGATGATCTGTTGGAATCGAGGTCAGGTTTTATCGCAACAGGTTACTAATATGTTGCAACAAATATTTACCGTCTGTTGAAATTGAGTTTAGGATCTGTTGCAATAGGTTAATAATATGTTGCACAGATATTTACCCTATTACAACAGATAACACGTCTGTTGGAATCGAGTTCAGGTTTTGTTGCAACATGTTACTAATCTGTTGCAACAGATATTTATCATGTTGCACCAGATAACTAATCTGTTGCAACAGATGGGTCATAAGTTGTAACAGATGACTCATTTGTTTGATTCATGTTACGACAACCTATAGAACCATAGACATGAATCCAACATATGAGTCTTCCGTTGAAACAGATGTTTCATCTGTCGCAACAAATAATTGATCTGTTTAAATAGATGGCTCTTATGTTGCATTCATGTTCGCGTGCTATCTATTGTTGGAAAAACAACACAATAGCAGTTACCCAGATGACAAATTCAACTAAAAATATTAATTTAACTTACCAAAGTCTCCTATGAAGTAATGCCAAAGTTAAAAGTGATGTACAAAATAAAATTTGACCTAAGAAATTGGTCAAATAGCAACAGTAGCGGTAACAACAACAACAACAATGGTCAACAAGAAGAAAATGAAGATGATAATGAAGTAGAAGATTATGATAATGAAGCAGAAGATGATGAATAAAGCAACAACAACAATGAACAACAAAAATCGCTAAGAGAGAGAAAACAACAATGGATGAGAAGAGAAAGAAACGCGCCTTTTTTTTCCTTCGTTTTCCGTTATATTAGGTTAACATTTGGATCAAAATGTAAATTTAAAAACTTCTCGGCTATTCTCAAACTTACCCAACTTTCTTAATCCATAATAAAGTAATTGTCACATCCACTCAATTATTAAGACTTGTGTCACCTACACCTCATTTTAAAACTCTTTTGTCACCTACAACCCAAACCCCCAAGTATGATTTTGTTTATTTCAAAATTTTTATTTGACCATAAATAAATCAATTACAACTTGAAAATTTTAAAAACATCTCACTATTTTTTGCTTCACTTTTTATACTTTTAAATTTTTTGTTTTCATAAAATAATTTCACTTTCATAAAATTCTAGTTTTAAAAATATATTTTTACTTTTTATATTTTTTTAAAAAATAAATTTATTTTCTAAATATTAGCTCTACAACTCCCACGCTAATTTCAACTTCAAAAATTTCAAACAACATACGTCAAACACCTAAGGGGTCGTTTGGTAGAGTGTATTGGCAAAAATAATGCATGTATTAATTAATGTGTATTATGAATACCTTGTTTGATACAATTTTTAGTCAATATATAACTAATGCAAGCATTAGTTATACACTCTGTTGTGTATTAAAGTGTGTATTACTAATACCATTCATTTTCTATGTATTAGTAATGCAAAATCTTTAATACATGCATTAACTTATTAAATGACCTTAATACCCCTCAATTTCCCTCTCAAAATTTCACCATACTTTTTCCCGCCATTTTAATTTGTAATAGTGAATCTTTTCAAAATATTTCACAATTTTTTTCCCACCATTTTAATCTACAACAATGAATAATTGATTTAAATAATTGTAACATATTTTTGCTTTCCTTTGAGGGTCTTTAAAATGATTAAAAAAAATTAAGGTTATTTCTTAATTTTACGTCTTATATCTTATTTTTGTTTCGACTATGTTAATTCGTTGGCATAATATTTCATGCGCAAAGACGAAGGTCTTGCAATTAATCCAAAACCTCTATATACTAGTTCAATGAAGGGTATTCTTGTAAATATATTTGAGATGACAAAAAAAAATTATTGCAAATAATACATGCATAACTAATACAAGCATTACTAATACATTATATTTTGCATTGATTTTATATGATCTACCAAACGACCCCTAATAATAATTATAGGGGGAAGGAAAAAGTGGGGCCTATCTGGCAAGGCAGGTGATGTAAACAATGGGCGCCAGCTTTGCAGGCTGACCGGCAAATCAACAAAATCAACACACTTTTTTAACCTGGGCACTTCCACCAACCATTTCATATCCGGCATTTTCCCCCTCTGCTAACTGCCGGAGATGTCACGTTATCTATCAAATAGGGAACAAAAGGTTCATTTTGATGAGGACGAAGTAGGGGGAACGTTGAGGTTGAGGCCATCCGAAAGCAACGTAACGGAAGATCAAGAGCCATTTATGGGAATCAAAGTCCGTAGAAAAGCTTCTATTCATAGAGATTATGTTGGTGATTATATTGACGTTCCTTCCAGACCCTATCTTATGAAGATTCTTGAAAAACAAGGTAATTTTTGGGGATTATCTTTTTTTTTTTTTTGGTGAGTTTATTGTTTTGATTGGATATAAAGCTTCAGTTTAGTTAATTTTGGGGGATTTTAGTTTCAATGTGTTAAATTTGTGCTTGATCTTCATCTTTGCCTTGGTATGACCTGTTCAATGGCTAAAATGGGGGAGCCAAGATTTTCAAGTAAACACAGAAAGAACCAAAAGGTTCAATATTTATTATATATACTTCAAAATAATTTTGACCACGTATAAACATTGTAATTTTTACCGAAGGGGGTTCCCTGGATCCCCTCCTGCTTAGGCACTGAGACTATCCGCCCCATATATAAACAATGGTATTGCATTTCGGAAAGCAGCTCTTGTTTGATGTTCAAATATCGAGAGGAATCTCTTTAACATCTGTTGTTGTGCTGAATGTGTATCTGGAGTTGGTTCTCTTTTTAATTGATAGGGAACCGAGGTTTTAGCATATTTGCTTGAGGTACAAAAACCTGAAACAGCTTTTATACAATGTTTACGGAGCTGACAAAATCCAAAAACTGATTTACATCATCAACATTATTGAGATTACACCTGTAAAAAAATAAAGGCTCAAAAGCATTTTGCTTCCATGTCTTTAATGGTGGCTGAGACACCCCTTTAAACATCTCAAGTTTCTTTACCTTCATATGAGATTCCCCCCAAAAAGAATACTGCCTGGAATGGTTTACCTTGGCTCTTTTTTTTTATTGACAACTCGCCAGTTTCCAATGATCCCAGCTGATATAGACTCCTTTAAGGATTGTGGCATTACCAAGCGAACTCCAAAAAAGACACAGAAACATGTTCCGTATATTTCTAGCTGCAGGGTGATGCAAGAAAAGGCGGTTCATATCTTCTGAATTTGTGTTGCATAAGTAGCATCTGCTGTGTTGGATAAGAATTCTTTCTTTTCAGTTTCTTCTTTGCAATGCAAGCCTCCTGTAAAAGCATTCAAGTGAAGCATGTCAATGTGTTTTTGAACATTTGTTTTTTCAGATTGATTTTTATTCCCAATTTTCAATTGTGCAATTCCTATTTAGTAAGGAGTAGTGATTTGTGAACACTGTATCTTCTTGCTCTTGCAATCTCTATTGCTTTCAGAGCACAGTGTTTATGTGCATCAAGTTTGAATACCTGATCTGCTTTAGAAGAGCTGTCAAAAAATGTATGTCTTGGTAGAAGTTGTCTCGATTCCCGAGATAACTGCTGATAAAGGAGATGAATGTTCAAGGCTGTCATGAATGATACATTAGATATGCCTTCATTTGACTTAGATGATGCATCTTTTGGAAGCTCAAAGATGAAAACTCTATGTCCCAATCTAAACTGAACACTTGAACAAAGATAAAGCACAAACTTTCTTCTGTCCCAAACATAGAGAAAATGGAAACTATTGCCCTTATCGCTAGAAATCTAATCTATGTTGATCTGTCTATCTTTTGCAGGTGACAAAAAGGTTCTATTTGCAGACACAATTATGAAGTTTACAAGCACAGGGAAGATGAAGCGTCGCATTCTCCTTGTAACTGATTTTGCCGTCTACATTGTAGACCCAGAAAGTGGCGCACTTAAAAGGCGGATTGCCCTGGCAGCTGTTGAGAAGCTTTGTTTGAGTGAATTAAGTGATAATTTCTTTGCAATTATCATTCCGACTGAGTATGATCTGCTCATGGCCAGTACTCGGAAGACCGAAATAGTAACAGTCTTAGTAGATGCTACCAAGAGTCAATCTGACTATGAACTTGATGTTCTCTTCTCTAATAGGTAATTTGAATGGTGTAGTGTCATTTTCTTATTCATCTTTGAAGTCCAAATCGTTCTTTTAGCTATGTCTCTGAACTTGATAAACTATAGATGCTTAGGGTACTGTTATTAAAGAAGCGTGTTTGATAGGGTTAAAGTTTCTACAGTAGAGAAAAAGACTTGGAACATTTTTTATTGAGCTTAGGACCGACCTGCTCATATCCTAGCAGCACTGTCGCTTGAGAATGATTCACTATAACTGCTTTACCCTCATAAGAATACTCTCAATAGTTATGGTATAGCACTTCTAAACTGCTAAAAAGCAAATATGATGATCTTGTTGTTAACCTTCCATTTTTCCATTATGTTTTTCAGATGCTAGAACTTCTTTTGTGACCTTCTGAGAATAAATGTGGGGCATGGACCCATTTGTTACATAGTGTTGGATAGAATAATTAGTTCTTGAGGCTGATGCATGGGAAAACTGAGGAAGAATCTTAAGTCTGATAGCTATTAGTGCTATAGGTGATGTGATTGTTGAAATTGCTAGTTTTATTTTTATTTTATGAAGCATTATAATCAGTGGCATCAAGAAGATGCAAATACTAATAAAAAAGAGATTCTATAACTTCAGAGAGTGAGGCCTGAGTTAGGGATATATCAAGTTAACAAAATTCAAAAAGATGAGTTGCTCCAACTATATGAACTTGAGAGAAATTTAGCTTTCAGGACTGGTTTGGAGTTGATATTCCGTCAAATCATCTTCTTCATTCCAAGCACTGAAATTGCTAGCTGTGGAACCAGAAAAGGGAGAAGGGCATGGGGTTTGGGCAGGGTCAGAGCTATGTTGTCATGATTAGAGGTTGACTAACATGATATTTTCTCTTTGCAGCATCACCTGTGGGGAACTTGTACCTTTTTGTCAATGAATACTTTCTTATTTGAACACTTATTCTAAAAATTGTGAAACAACACTCACTGAGCTTACAGATTCATCTGACATGAGCAGAGTAGCATTTAGGACTCTAATGTAATGCTTGCTGCTCGTGATTATTTGTTGTCTTTGTTACACATGCTGCTTCTTCTCCTCTTCCTCTACCTTGGATATTTTGCCCTTTTTTATATTCATTTCCTTTTAGCTTTTTTCTTTTGGATACCTAATACTGTTGTTTATATTGTTTCCTTATCTTAATCTTGCAGGTTCGAGTACAATGCTACTTCTGAACTCGCTAAAGAAGTTCAATTTGAGCAAGTTGAAGGTTAGTGCTGGTTCTTTCTGACGACATTTTCTGTTTACTACCTTGTCTTACAGATAGCGCATGAGTTTAATTTGATATTTTATCTATTTCTTATGCTGAGCTGGCTATTTTCTTCTCCCTCAATTTCAGCTGGTGTCAAAACAAGAATCTCGCGAAAATGAACTACCCTTAGCATGCAATGTTCTAAGAACATCAGCTACTCAATATCATGCCTGCAAATGTGTCTTTGCTATTTGGAAGGGGGAGCCGGTATATCATTCCTTGTTTGAAGGTGATCGATTTTTACTTATTAAGAACAGAAAAAGGAAAAGGGACGGAATGTATTACCATTTTCCTCTTATGAGCTGATTTTGTCGCTCTAGCTATGCCTGTCTATGCATTTATTTGTGTTGTATATTATCCAATTCATTATATGAGATGTTTGGTGGCTGATACTTGGAAGGGACAAGTTATACATCAAGTTTCTACACCCAAGGGTAGATTACTTTAACCATTGTGGATTGCATATATTACAGTAAAAAGACAGCTCATTTGTTGTAGTAGTAAATAATGCAAGCAAGTTGACATTTTAAAAGAGAGAAAAAAGGTATGCTGTGGACATAGGAGCCTTCTTTACGGCACAGCAATGACTACCATGTGCAAATTGGTAACACAAGTCATACCTGCTTGGCTTGTATTCTCAAAAAAAAAATCATTTTCTGATTTTATAATTTTGTGGTTTGTATTGGACTTTTGATAAAAATAATCAGTTCTGTTGAAGCGAGACTTAGTTTCCTTGTACAAGTCCAGATTCCGATAATGAATTGACATTTAGCTCAGATAATTCAAACCAAATATTCAATGTGGCAGAAGCTCGAGAAAGGATATCGAAAGAAATACCATCTTTATTACTGCTACTTATGTGTCCATTAGTTTGAAGACGATGTTAATGATGGAATTGTAATGTAGAAATTACTACAACGTATGAATTATTTTTCTGTTTTTGGTAGATGTTTGATTTGATAAATTAGTAGTCGTATATAATGTATTATAATTTGAAATATTTGTTTAGTTTTTAAAGGAATTAAAAGTGTGTTATTATTATGAAGGTTTTTTTTAGTGATTTCAGTGTTAATATCTGCATTTTTATTTCACAATGTTTCCCGCATAAAACTATTCATAAATTCATACTTCGGTTTCATTTTATATATGTGATAAACATGTCGTTTATATGGACGCGATGTTTAAGAAAGAAATTTTTTAGAGTTTGTGATCCAAAACAAACATGAAACTGTATTTGAGAAAAAGACGATTTGACAGTTAATTTTGTTCCATCTATTCCTAGCAGAGTTACTCTCCCTTGTTCAACAACTACACTTGGAGAAAATTAAGTTCTCCAACCAACGTTCTATAATAAGTATTGTTACTGAGTGCATTGCCTTCATGAGCTTTCAACTTAACAGTTGAGTCAAGGGGAGAGTCAAGTGGCTAAGGTGTAAATAGTCATACTCCTTTAGCAGATCAAGCACAAATTTTCTCTGACAAAAAATGACCCTCTCCTGTGTAGGCAGAACCTCCATACCTAAGAAGTAGTGAAGCATTCCTAAATCTTTGATCTTGAATCTACTATGCAGGTAAGCGTTCAGGCTTTCAATTTCACTAATGTTTGTGCTAGTAAGAACAATATCATCAACATACACAGCTACATAAATGGCTGAACTGCCTTCCTTTTTGTAAAACAAGGAATAATCATACATGGAATGAGTGTATCCTCTTGAGCATAAAACTTTAGTAAGCTTGGCATACCACTGCCTACAAGTTTTCTTAAGACCATAAAGGGACTTGTTTAGCTTGCACACCAAATTCGGAGCTGCTACAAGTCCAAGTGGAACCTCCATATACACCTCTTTATGCAAATCTTCATGGAGAAAAATATTATTTGCATCTAGTTGATATAAGGGCCACCCATGCTTCACTATTGTGATCAATAGAGCTCTAACTATGGTTATCTTGACCACAGGTGTGAAAATCTCAATGTAATCAATGCCAGGTTGTTGAGTATAGCCTTTAACAAAAAGCCTAGTTTTTAGCCTCTCAATACTTTCATATGCCTTATGTTTTATTTTGTATACCCATTTGCACCCAATAGCTTTCTTCCTATGAGGTAAGGAGACCATAGTCTAAGTGTTATTGGAGTGAAAGGCATCAAATTCTGGTGTCATTGTCAATTATCATGCAGGATCAATAGTTGCTTCCTTGTAGGAAGATGGTTCCCTGTCAATGCAAATATTCACAAAATCTTGACTATTAGGGATTAGATCAGTATGAGCTAAGTGGTTATGGTTTAAGAAAAGTGCATTGAGTGAAATAGATGTGTGGCAGGTAATTGATGTGGTTTAATATTTGGAATTAAATGAATGTAATTACTCTTGGATAAGAGTTTGAATTCTTCTAGAAGATCTTCTAGATTAAACAGGACAAGGATTATGAGTATAAGTAACTAGCATCTCAACATGAAGTGTAGATGGAGGTGAATGTACTATAGGACCGGTGGTATGTTGCAGGTGATGTGAGATTCTTCTACAACAGGGGAGTCATATTGCACGTAACCAAAATCAACTGTTGTGTCTAAAGTATCAATAAAAAGAATAGGATGCAACATGACGGGTGATGCATAATTGGATAATGTATTGAAAGGAAATATGTTTTCATGAAAAATGACATCTCTAGAAATATGTATTCTTTTTGTGGCTAAATTAAGAACTTTGTATCATTTTGTTTCAAAAGTATATCCAACAAAAATATGAGGTGTAGTTCTTGGGTCAAACTTTGATGTATGAGGTATAATAGTAGTAGGATAACAAAGACATCCGAAACTTCTCATATGAGAGTAAAGGGGTTTTCTACCATACAAGATTTCGTATGGGCATTTGTTCTGTAACACAGTGAAAGGGATTTTAATAATGATGTAAGTTGCACATAAAACACACTCCCTCAATACTTTCTAGGTAGTTTGTATTGGAAAAGAAGGGCTCTAGCAATTTTAAGTAAATATTAATGTTTTCTCTCTACTACACCATTTTGTTGTGGTGTATATGGGCAGGTTTTTTGGTGTAGTATGACTTTGGCTTTAAAACATGTAGAGGTCTCTGTGTTGACAAATTCCAGACCATTGTCTGTTCTAAAGGTATTGATAGTGGTGTGAAATTGGTTTTCTACCATTGTTATGAATGCGTTTAGGACTTGTAAAGCATTGCTCTTGCAACTCAAGAGTTGAGTCCAGGTGGATCTACTGAAATCATCCACAATGGTAACGAAGTATTTAAAACAATTATGTGTAGTTTTATGGTAAGGTCCCCACAAATCAACATGTACTAACTCAAAGATATGCGAAGTCATGATAGTTCTATGTTTAAAAGACAGTATTTCTTTCCTTGACATAGGGCAAACAATACACATGAAAGGTTGTATGGGGAAAACTTTACAGGGATAGTAGAGATTGCTTTCATCTTGAGA
Organism: Capsicum pubescens; assembly: GCA_030864215.1. Taxonomy (NCBI): domain Eukaryota; kingdom Viridiplantae; phylum Streptophyta; class Magnoliopsida; order Solanales; family Solanaceae; genus Capsicum; species Capsicum pubescens. The sequence goes on from CM061540.1 coordinate 57,779,918, forward strand.
AAATAAACATGTCTTAATCGAGTGTGCCACAAAATATTTACATCATTTATGGTAGATGCATGCAAAATAGATAAAGAAGGAACATATGATACATTTATAGAAGTACTAGTTTTATTCAAACAAGGTGTATGCTTATTGGAATAAGAAATACATTGTCGGTTCTGCAGGTGTAGATTATCAGTAAATGTATGAGAGGGAGATTTATTACTACATGAATTTGATAAAGGTAAATTAGAACAAGTAGATAATGTAGGAGTGGAATGTTGATGCTGCAGACACTTTGGACAAAGGAAGTATAGACCAGCCTCTGCTCTACCAATCACCAGGGGCCTCTTCATTGGAGGGCCCTACATGAAACAAGAGACCTTATTGAAGCTGACAATGCAATTTGAATGAAGAGTTATGGTGTGAATAGAAATCAGGTTATATTGAAAAGATGGCACAAACAGAACTTTCTCCAACCTAATCGTGAGACCTAATACCACACTACCAATTTGTGTCACCTTAACCTTATAACCATTTGGCAATACCATTAGTAAGGGATAAGGAAGGGTAATGATGTTGTGCAAGAGGGATATGTTGAGGGTCATATGGTTTGAAGCTCCTGAATCTAATATTCATGAATAAGATTTGTTTTTGAAATATTTATGTCACACTCTTTTTTTACCAAAAAGATTCAATTTAAGGTCTGAAAGAGTTTTTATTATTAAGTGACAAAAAGTAAAGTTTTTTCGAAAAGGATTCACTTTACAATTAACTCAGAGTCGCCACTTGGCATGAATTTGGTGTGCCAAGCTACCTTTGGAAATTCTTTTTCGAAAACAATTTTGACTCTTTTAAACTAATCCGCGAACAGAGATTCCGGTTAAGGAATTCTATTGACCGAGGAAAAGGTGTTAGGCATCCCTCGACCCTGACCCTGTGGTTCTACCACGGTCGCTTCGTAGAGTAGATTGGTTAGTATGACGCTATGAACTGAATAGACCAATAAAACACATAAAACAAGCAAACAAACAAAATTCAAAAGTCAAAGTAATGTCCAGACCGAATTGTACAGTCCCAAAAATAGAAAAATTATGGAAATGTAAATCCTATTCTAAACTATTCCTATACTATGCTATACCTGATGCCTCGAGTCTTAATCACGGATATTTTTCACATACAAAATACTTCGGCGCATACTTCGGTGAATAAGTACAAATGACTTTGGGGCATTCCCCGACTAAATGAATACATTTCTTTCAATGTGATAAAATAAAATCATCCAAACCATTCAAGCATTCATCAATCCACATTCTCTAAATTTGCCTACCCGACCTAAGATTTGCCTACTAGTTTCGACCTAAAGCATGATACTATCACGTTCGACATCAACAATGAATCAAAATACCACAATATTCACTTTTATCGATTTTTGCAATTCCTACCCTAAATTTTTTTTCCAATTCTTAATAAGATATCATTTCATTACTCAATTCAAAACCCAAGGGAATCAAACAACAAATCGAACAAGCAGCAATTCAACACCAATCAAGATCAACCAACACACGATATTCAATTTAATGCATCAAATATGATAATTAATAAAATAAAAAAGAGCGAAGCAGTAGAATTGAACTTCAATTGACGATTAAAATCAATTATCACTCAATCCAAAAGCTAGGATCCGCTCCGAAGAACCTCGAATCAGACCCCAACAACGAAACTAGTCCAACTTTGATATACCCCGACCCCAAACAACAAAACCAGTCTAATTTCGATATACCCTTTACTGTTTTTCGCCAACACGATCCAATAATTGCGTGAGAGAGGTGAAACCTGCGCCTTCTTTGCAATTTGGTCGCCGATTTTTATGGTTTTTCGGTGGGCTGCAGAGATGACGTCTTTACCGGGGCTCCGATGTCGACGGCGAAGCTGTTCGCCTGTTTTCGGCAGGTATCGCCTGAGAATTAAAGAAAACGATAAGATATTTTGGGGATTTCAGAACGGGGCGGGTCAACTCGAAGAGCCGACGCCGATTTTGGCGAGAATCTCTCTGGAAAAAACTCAAAGATCTCTCTCTCATTTTCTCACTATTTTGGTCCCATTCTCTCGACCTTTATCTCTGTTACTGCGTGTGTATGTCTCGATGCAGTGTGTGCATGTGAATAATCGTGTATGGTGTATGTGTGTGTTAATGGAGTATGTATTTTCAGTGAGGTTTTTATGGGTATTTTTTCCGGTGTGACCAATATATGTATATGCATATATATTCTATTTTTTCAGTCTATCCCCTCCGTATCAAGTGAGTGTGTGTATATGTATGGAAAACATGAGGGGGATGGGGCAGCCTAGGGGTATAGAGGTATGGGGGTAGGGGGTAGGGTAGGAGTGTGAGGTGTTAAAATTTTACTGAAGATAGTGGTTAATTTTGTTATCAAAAGAATATTAGGGATTGGATTTGTTAGGGGTTTGTTAGTTTGTCTTCTAGTGGGAAAATTATCACCTGATTGAGGGTACTTGGTGGGATAAGGTAAATAGGTGAAAAATACACTCTCGGGAGGGACAAAATTGCGTGTCTACATCATGCCCCCTCTTTGATGTAAACACAAAGTGTTTCCAAACAAAGAAGTAAACAACGAGACAGAATTTTGTCCCGACCATTATTCAAAAAAATGAAACAGAAGAAAGGAAAGCGACCGAGTCTTGATGTTGGACATCATATCCATCCCAAGTAGTGTGGGGATCAAGTCACATATGGTTCATGGATCAAAAAAGAAGAGGGGCTATACCGAGTTTGAGAGTCGAGTGAGGTCCCGTCGAGGTTCCGATCCGCGGCTCTGTCATTACATCAAAAAATGAAAATTACAAGTTAAAAGATAACAAAAATTATAAAATTCCTATCTATGCAGCTTCTCTAAACTTTTGACTTAAGTTTCTGATGCTTTCAATATTGAGAAAAGATCTGATCTTCTTTGGGCTCCAATTTCTTCACTTTGTCGCTTGGCTCCCAATTTCTTCACCTTGTTGCTCAACTTTTAATTTCTTCACCTCGTTCTTAAGGCGGGCTCCTGACTTGCTATTTTTGATCTTTTGTTTTTCAATTTCATCACCCTGTTCTTTCGGGCAGGCTCCCGACTTGTAATTTTCTCACTTTATTGTCTTTTAATTGCTTCACCTTGTTGTTTGACTTTCAATTTCTTAACCTTGTTACTTGACTTTCAATTTTTTCACCCTCTTCTTAAGGTAGGCTCTGACTTGTCATTTCATCACCTTGTTCTTCAGGCGGACTCCTGACTTGCAATTTCATCACCCTGTCCTTCAGGCGGGCTCCTGAATTGTCATTTCATCACCCTGTTCTTCAGGCGGGCTCCTGACTTGCCATTTCATCACCCTGTTCTTCAGGCGGGCTCCTGACTTGCCATTTCATCACCCTGTTCTTCTGGCGGGCTCCTGACTTGCTATTCATCACCCTGTTCTTCAGGCGGGCTCTGACTTGTAATTTCATCGTCCTGTTCTTCAGGCGGGCTCCTGACTTTTCATTTCATCACCCTGTTCTTCAGGTGGGCTACTGACTTGCAATTTCATCACCCTATTCTTCAAGCGGGTTCCTGACTTGCCATTTCATCACCCTGTTTTTCAAGCGAGCTCATGACTTGCCAATTCATCATCCTATTCTCCAGGCGGGCTCCTAACTTGCTATTTCATCACCCTGTTCTTCAGGCGGACTCCTGACTTGCAATTTCATCACCCTGTTCTTCAGGCAGGCTCCTATTTCATACAAAGAAAAATTGTGAGTTAAAAACAGGATGGTTAGCTTGCGGTTATAGCTTTTGAGGCGATCGCCCTTGCACTTGTCACATTTAAATCTTGATTCCAATCATTATCATTTGCCATTGCCTCATTGCACCATGGGTCCAAACTTAGAATATTAAGAGTGACTCTGAAACAAACACAATATCTCTGCTTTGCTATGTTTCTCAGATAATCCCCTTTAAACCTTGGTATTTCCACGAATCCCCCAAATTTGTCTCTTGACAACAAACTTCTTGTTTCTTTCCTATGTCGGCCTTTTGTCATGCTTTGTGCAATTAAAGAAGTTGGTAGCCACTTTTGAAATCTTTTTCACTTATTTTGGCATGGACTTGACTCAAAGACAAGAGAAAAATGACAATGATTTTTATTTGGATAACTAGCTCAAGAAAATAAAAATAAAGAGAAGAAAGAAAAGACAATGAATGTCCCCATTGAGAAAAAAGAGAAAAGACAAACTTATATAAGAATAACAGTCAACTCTAGTGATTATGACATGCATTTTAGATTAAGCTGCCTGATCTTTCTGTCCAAACTTTCTACCAATCGTTCTTGAGTTAATGGCCCTGAAACTGAGTTACTTCCTTGGGTCAATTGCATTCGGAGACCTCATTCGGCTAGTGGCGCCTTGAAGGGTTTTCGCCAACGAGCCTCTCTCATATTCTTTTTCTCATCTTACCATTGTCTTATGGTGCCCGTGAGGGTTTTTCACCAATTGGACTCTCTTATTTTTAATTCTCTCAACTCAGAAACGTCTTACGATGCCCGTGAGGGTTTTCACCACCAAGACTCTCTCAACTTACCATTGTCTTATGGTGCCCGTGAGAGTTTTCACCGATAAGCCTCTCATTTTTATTCTCTCCTGATTTCTTATGTTGAGGAAGGCAAGTAGTCCCCAAAATGCATTATCACATGCATTGCATGTTAAGCCTTATCATTCTCAAAGATTGATCTGAAGGTCTTTCTTTAGTTGTAACTAGGCATTTGGATAAGGTTAGAAAGAAAGGACGGCATGAGGCCCAAACGACACTTGAAGTGGGGTTGAACTTACAACTTTTGAAATCGACTCAAACAACAAAAATTAACTCATGCCTCAATTTTTTTTTACTAGGTAACTCTAAATTGTTTATTTGCTTGGATCGATCCCAGAGTATGGCAGCTTACGTATCTCACCCCCGAGAGAGAAGAATCGGGTCACGCATAGTTCCGACAGCTCGCTCTTTTGCTTGGTTTTGATTTCTTCTCTTATCTTTTTTCTGACTTCTTTTTTCTTTTTTTTTCTCTTTGAAACTTTTTCTGGCTTTATTATTCTTGACACTCTTCTTTTTCTTACTTTTTGACACATTTTTTGTACTCTATTCTTTTGCTCGACACTTCTCTTTTGAACTTTGCTGACTTTTATCTTGATTCCAAAAAAGGGGTATGAAAGAAAATAGAACTAAAGCTCAAACGGGATTCACAAAGGATGACACAATGTTTGGATAGCAGAATGAAATTCCTCCATCATATCAATTCTTGAAAATGCAAGTACATATCAAGCAAAGTGAAAGTGAAAGATGGAGATCATTTGTGACATTTTTACAGCACTAAATTTAACTGAATTTGTGCATCACTACTCTTGCACTTTGTTCAACATACTACTCCACTTTTGTTGTACATTCCTTATGTCGAAAGACTCATGACTTCGTGGAGCTAATTTTCCTTCTGTTCCTTTTGACATAGGATTGCACATTCACTATTTGACCTAATTGAGATGTCTTTCAATTGATGACCAAGTTATTCTTATGATTCTCAAAATAATTGTCTTAATTTTTAAAGAAGGCTTCAACTTGATCACCAAATGCCTCAACACTCTATCTATTTCCTCAGATGTTCTCTTTTTCTAAATTTAATCCTCTGACTCAATGTTTTATGATTAAACTAAATTTTAAGATCTGGCTAAAAATTTCGCTAGCATGTCATATCACTAGAATCAACATAAAATGTATTGTGTAAAGAAAACAAACAAATAACATATATTTAAAACAAAAAGGGAAAAAATACTTCATTTAGTTGAAATAAAAGATAGAAGGGTTTAAACATGAACGACAAAGAAATAAAATAAGATAGATTCTGTATTACAACCTTGAGATAATTCGGAAAACAAAAAAAGAAAACAAAATAAACTAAACAATCCTTCCTGGTAAGGAAATGAGTGACTTCCCAATTGTTGAGCTTGACATCTTAGCCACTGAGTTGCATATCATCATGACTAGAGCTTTCACCACTGTCAATGTTCTGCACCATAATCAATTTATCTTGAATCATCTTTTCTATTTCTCTTTTCAAAGCACGACAATCTTCAATACTGTGATCCTGAACATCAGAATGATATGTACATCGTACATGCGGATCAAAATTTCTTGAATGCGGGTCAAGAGTATACCCAAGAAGAGGAATGATCATGCCCCATTGTAGTAATCTCCAGAACAGACTAGCTATGATTCTCCAATTGGCGTAAAACTATCCCTAGGCTTCTGCCTCTTCTCATTGTTTGACTTGGATCGAACATCGGACCTAGAAAGGCTTTGATATGTTTGTGGAGTTGGAGGATGACTCTAAGGCGTTGGTGTGCGTCATTGTGAGTAAGAAGGAAGTTGAACATATGGTTGTGCGCAGTATACAAGATATGGAGGTGGGAAAATAGAGTATAATGAATTTTGGAAGTAATTATCTGAAGCTTGGAAATGAACTTGGGCATGAGACTGAGGATAACGACGAAGTGGTCTTCTTGGACGTTCCCATTTTCTAACTACAATAGCAGCTGCATCTTCCTCATTCTTCTTCCCTCTAGTTTCCTTTAATTGATTGCAATATTGTCCCAAATGTTTCACAGGTTCCTTATGTCCATCTCGCTCCTCAAATTTTGATATCTTCAGGCTTGGAGGAAGGTTAACACTTAAAGACATGCCCCAGTTTTTATATGAAATATCTTCTTTACGCGCCAATCCTAGGGAACTTTTCATAGTATTTTCTACACACTTCATTTTTCCAACCATTCTCTCTGGTTCTTCAGGCACGCTAGGTTTCTTGTTAAGAAATTTTGGTGATCCAATTAACTTAAAAGTAGACTCAGGAGTATAATAATGATCACCAAGAGTATTGAACATAGCTCCACTAGTAGTATGGGGAAGTACAACCGTTGGGCGGCTAGCCAATGTGGATGTCTCAACAGAGGATTGAGCAATAAAATCACAGACGACATGTGGTGTTGTGAATGTAGTAGGCTTATACTGAGGAGCTAGAGAAAGAGTGATGGAATTATTGGGATGTTTTTTGGCTTGGAATAAATTCAGAGTCATGTTACAGTGCATCAATAACAGTAGGAAACTGACTTTGCGATTTTGGTGGAAAACTCAAGGTATTTGTAGGATCAATAGCGAAAAATGGAGGAGGAGGCAACCCACTGGCCCAAGCTCGGTACATTTCCGTCATTTGTTGCCTTAAGTCTCTTAATCTCTTGCTTTAAACTCTCATTTTCCTGACTCTTTGTTTGATTTATGATATCACTCTCTATATCCTTGTTGAACACAACTAACCCTTCCTTGGATTTGGTGTGACGTGGAGGAACAACCAGAATACTACAAATCAACCACCTTAAGCTAATTGAATAAGAAATAACAAACGTGTTAGAGTTCAACATTTTCTCAAAACCTTTTTTTTAAAAGATCACCGAAACCAAAAAGGGCGCCTACGTATCTCACTCTCGAGAGAGGAGAATCAGATGTGCGTAATTCGTGAAGTTTTGGCACAACATGGCTAATCAAACTCTCTTTCTTCTTCTTTTTTTCTTGAAACTTTAAAAAGAAAAGAAAATAACAAATTGTCAAAAGAATGAACGAAAATCTTTTGAATTTTTTCAGCTTTAAAATCCTATACAAAATGAAACCTATGATTACCATGAAAAGTCTTTTTGGGTTTTCGATTTTGAATTTCATACGAAAATGAAACTTGAACTTATTAAAGAAAAATCTTTTTTGTAGTTTTCTTTTGAAGATGTATATGACACCTACTCTAAATGAAAAGTGAAGAAAATCTTTTTGAATTTTGTAAATAGAGATAATACTCAATTACCCTCCTGAACTATACCCAAAAAGGCTATGACACGTCTCAACTTAAAGGGGGTCCTATTACCCTCCTGAACTAATTAAAAGTGTAATTTTGACACCCTTAGTGCCTACGTGGTGCCTACGTGGTGCCTACGTGGTGCCTACGTGGTGCCTACGTGGTATAACACACTAAAGTGTCCACGTAAGCACACGTGTGTGCCACGTAAGCACACGTGTGTGCCACGTACGTGTCACGTACGCACCACATAGGCACTAAGGGTGTCAAAATTACATTTTTAATTAGTTCAGGGGATAATAGGACCCTCTTTAAGTTGAGGTGTGTCATAGCCTTTTTGGGTATAGTTCAGGGGGTAATTAGATATTTTTCTTTTTAAATAAGATCACCAAACCCTAGAAGGGCTGCCTACATATCTCACTCCCAAAAGAGGAGAATCAGGTGTGTGTAGTTCGTCTAGATTAAACAATTAAACAATAACGAACAAACTAAACCACGACTTGATAGACACGATCAAAGACAGACGATGAAAAATGTCAATAAAATCTTTTTTTAGTTTTAAATTTGACACTTCACACAAAAATAACACTAACAACTATGAAGGCAAAATCTTTTTGGTATTTTTGTTATATACATGTACAAAACTTCTACCATTTTTATTTTTTTTTGCATTTTTCTTTTATAAAAAACTCCTATTGAAAAAAAAATCTTTTTGAAATTTTCAAATTATGAATGTTTGCTAAAGAAAATAAAGGAAAAATCTTTTTGATCTTTATTTTTTTTTTGAGAAAATAACGTGCAAAAGGTAAAAAAAATCTTTTAAAATTTTTGAATTGCGGAAAATAAAAGCCATAAAAACTCCAAAAACCTATGAAACTCTTTTTTTGACTCACTTTTTTTTCTTTGTTTTCGAACTGTTCTTGCCTACACACTTTCCTTTACTTCTAGCACATGTTTTTCCCCAAATTATTCCGTCAAATGATCCTGTTACCCTCAAAGATGCAACAATTAGCACATAGGGATGCTTTAAAGGTGAGTCTCCTACAAATGACCAAGTCGGTCCCGCTAGGTCTCAATGTAATGCAGATAAGCATGACCTAAAGGCTGACCTTGGCTGGGGTCCACTAATAAGGCTGTTCGGGGGAGTGTATGGTCGATAGTGGCTGCGACAGCTTTCCACCTACTCCATACACTTAACGGCTCCCCCTCCTAAAATAAAGGTGACTCAACTAAAGGTTGTGTACACATATGTACTACGGGATTTGTTGTGAAAGAATGACTCAGGGTGATGCACATGATGCCGGATATAAAGCAGTAACACATAAAAAAAAATTGTAAACATGTAGCACATATGCACTCAACATGATAAAACAATACAAACGATAACACAAACAACATCTATATACCCATAGTATCAAACTAAGCCGATACAACTCAAAAATAAGCTCAAATTCTGAAAAATCCCCAGCAAAGTCGCCAGAACTATCATACCCCTTTTTTACCAAAAAGATTCAATTTAAGGTTTAAAAGGATTTTTATTATTAAGTGAAAAAAAGTAAAGTTGTTTCGAAAAGAATTTATTTTACAATTAACTCAGAGTCGCCACTTAACATAAATTTGATGTGTCAAGTCACCATTGGAAATTCTTTTTCGAAAATAATTTTGACTCTTTTAAACTAATCCGCGAACAGAGAGTCCGGTTAAGGAATTCTGTTGACCGAGGGGAAGGTGTTAGGCATTCCTCGACCCTGTGGTTCTACCACGGTCGCTTCGTAGAGTAGATCGACTAGTATGACACTCTGAAGTGAATAGACCAACAAAACACATAAAACAAGCAAACAAACAAATCAAATAAAATTCAAAAACCAAAGTAATGTACAGTCCGAATTATACAGTCCCAAAAATAGAAAAATGTGGAAATGTAAATCCTATTCTAAACTAATCCTAGGCTATGCTCTACCCGATGCCTTGGACCTTGATCACGAATATTTTTCGAGTACAAAATACTTCGAGGCATACCCCGGTGAATAAGTACAAATGGCTTCAGAGCATTCCCCGGCTAAATAATACATTTCTTTCAATGTGATAAAATAAAATCATTCAAACCATTCAAGCATTCATCAATCCACAATCTCTAAATTTTCCTATCCGATCTAAGATTTGCCTACTAGTTTCGACCTAAAGCATGATACTATCACGTTCAACATCAATAATGAATCAAAATACCACAATATTCACTTTTATTGATTTTCGCAATTCCCACCCCAAATTCCTTTTCAATTCTTAACAAAATATTATTTCATTATTCAATTCAGAACCCAAGGGAATCAAACAACAAATTGAACAAGCAGCAATTCAACACCAATCAAGATCAACCAACACACGATATTCAATTCAATGCACCAAATAAGATAATCAATAAAATAAAAAAGAGTAAAGGAGTAGAATTGGACCTCAATTGATGATTAAAATCAATTATCACTCAATCCAAAAGCTAGGATCCGCACCGAAGAACCTCGAATCAGACCCCAACAACGAAACTAGTCCAACTTTGATATACCCCGACCCCAAACAACGAAAACAGTCTGATTTTGATATACCCTTTACTGTTTTTCGCCAACACGAACCAATAATTGCGCGAGATAGGCAAAACCCACGCCTTCTTTGCAATCTGTCGTCGTTTTTTATGGTTTTTCGGTGGGCGGCAGAGCTGACGTCTTTACCGGGGCTCCGGCGTCGACGGCGAAGCTGTTCGCCTGTTTTCGGTGGGTATCGCCTAAGAATTAAAGAAAACGACAAGATATTTTGAGGATTTAGGAATGGGGCGGGTCAACTCGAAGAGCCGACGCCGATTCCGGGGAGAATCTCCCCGGAAAAACCTTGAAAATCTCTCTCTTTCATTTTCTCACTGTTTTGCTCCCATTTTCTCGACCTTTATCTCTGTTACTGCGTGTGTATGTCTCGGTGTAGTGTGTGTATGTGAATATCCGTGTATGGTGTGTGTGCTCCTCTTTTTCCAGTGAGTTTCCAAGTGTATGTGTGTGTTAATGGAGTATGTATTGTATTGTGTGTGTATTTTCAGTGAGGTTTTGGCTGGTATTTTTTTCGGTGTGACCAGTGTATGTATATGTCTATATATTCCTATTTTTCAGTCCGTCCCCTCTGTATGAAGTGAGTGTGTATATATGTATGGAAAATGTGAGGGGAAAGGGGGCAGCCTAGGGGTATAGAGGGAATTCGGAACCAAAAAGCCAAGAAATTTATAAAGTGACCAAAATATGTCACCTATTTAAAAAGTTACCACAATAGGTTAAACGTAATAAATTATTATGTTTTTCACTTTTTTTTTAACGATCAACTAATGGAGTTGACTTTTTATAAAACGTAAGATTTTGTTACGTTTTACATATTTATTTGTAAAACGTAAGAATTTGTTACGTTTTACAAAAAAAATTCATAAAACGTAAAAAATTATTACGTTTTACACGATTTTCAAAATAAAGCTTGACAATGTTTTGTCACATCAAATATTAAATAATTTTTTATGCCAAAAACGTAACTAATACTTACGTGTTTAACTTTTTAAAAATTTGATTTTTAAGTCACATGACTCGTGTCCCCAAACCCCAACCCCAATTTTCTTTTTCTCTTTTCTCTTTCTTTGTATATTATTTTTTCACACACTTTTGTCCAAATAATTTATTTTTTTCTCTGTAAGAAATTTTTACGTTTTATATAAAAACTTAAAAAAAAAAAAAGAACTATCAATTACCTCATGAACTTAGCACTTTCTTTATATTTATTCTATATCAAAAAATAACCGCTTCTATCTTTAATTATTCGATTTCTCTCTAAAAAATTATACTTTTGAGTTTCCCTCTACTCCAAAATAATGAAATGTTGAATTTTCGTCGATCAAATATGAAATTATTTAAAAGAATTATAATTTTTGTGTGTTAAAAATATGAATTAATTTTTTCGGTTAGTGTTTCATTGTAGTTTTCGATTAGTGTTTCGCTTAGGATGTGGAGGAGACTCACATGCACAAATACGCTCCTTATCATAATTAATGAAGTAAAAAATCATAATTTGATTTAGGGGTGTACAAAAATTGTACCGATAAATCAACAATTTTATCGGTACGATTTTTGTACACCCCTAAATCAAATTATGATTTTTTACTCCATCAATTATGATAAGGAACGTATTTGTGCATGTGAGTCTCCTCCACATCCTAATCGAAACACTTATCGAAAACTACAATGAAACACTAACCGAAAAAATTAATTCATATTTTTAACACACAAAAAAAATATAATTCCTTTAGATAATATCATATTTGATCGACGAAAATTCAACATTTCATTATTTTAGTGTTGAGGAAAACTCAAAAGTATAATTTTTTTAAAGAGAAATCAAATAATTAAGAATAGAAGCGGTTATTTTTTATATAGAATAAATATAAAGAAAGTGCTAAGCTCATGAGGTAAGTGATAGTTTTTTTTTTTTTTTAAAGTTTGTATGTAAAACGTAAAAATTTATTACAGAGAGAAAAAATAAATTATTTGGACAAAAGTATGTAAAAAAATAATAAACAAAGAAAGAGGAAAGAGAAAAGAGAAAAAGAAAGTTGGGGTTGGGGTTGGGGGCACGGGTCATGTAACTTAAAAGTCAAATTTTCAAAAAGTTAAACACGTAAGTATTAGTTACGTTTTTGACACAAAAAATTATTTAATATTGATGTGACAGAACACTGTCAAACTTTATTTTGAAAATCTTGTAAAACGTAAGAATTTGTTACGTTTTACAATTTTTTTCATAAAACGTAAAAAATTATTACGTTTTACAAATAAATACGTAAAACGTAATAAATTCTTACGTTTTTTAAAAAGTCAACTCCATTAGTTGACCGTTAAGAAAAAAAGTAAAAAACGTAATAACTTATTACGTTTAGCCTATTTTGGTAACTTTTTAAATAGGTGACCTATTTTGATCACTTTTTAAATTTTTTGGCTTATTTTGATTCCGAATTCATATAGAGGTATGGAGGGGGTAGGGTGTGGGGTAGGAGTGTGAGGTGTCAAAATTTTATTGAGGAGAGTGGTTAATTTTGTTATCAAAAGAATATTAGGAATTGGGTTTTTTAGTTTGCCTTCTAGTGGGAAAATTATTACATGGTTAAGGATACATGGTGGGATAAGGTACACAAGTGGAAAATACACTCCTATGAAGAAGTGCAGACTATAGTACCTGCAAAATTGATTGCTCCGCTGAAGAGACTGGCAGACTTGTCATCACTATGCTCCTTCTGAAAATTCTACAGCATATCTTGAACACTATCATAATCACTATGCTCCTTCTGAAAATTCTACAGCATATCTTGAACACTATCAGACTGATCCTTAGTAAGCTTCAGATTATACATTTTCTCATCTGCATAGGCATCTGTAACCTCTTTTTTAGGTCCTGGCTCTGTTGCACAATGAACATTTGCCACTGTTATACTGTCATTCCCTTTGTAGTGTCTGTTTGTTTGATCCTGATTCTGATGATTATATCTAGTTGATCCTCTAAAATTTTTAGGCCTTGAATGTTGGAAGCTGTTGTTTCTCTGGTTATAATGATTTTTATTCTGTATGTTGTAACATTGATTAGGATTTTGATTTTGATTATTGGTGTTTGATCCAGGAGTATAACCATAAAACAAGAAACATTTCTCCTTAAAATGATCAATTCTCTTGCAGTAGTCACAAAACTTCTCTTTCTATTGAAGTGAACCTGAGTGACTATTTGGTGAATAGTTTGTTTTATAGCTTAGAAATCTATTGATACTGACATGCAAAGCAGTATACTCCATGGTGAGATGATTAGATGGCTTAATTCCCCTTTGTTGCTCATCTTGTACCAAAATAGAAAAAGCTTGTGTCAGAGAAGGTGAAGGATTCATCATAGGTATGATACCTCGTATCACCGTATACACCTCATTCAATCCCATTAAAAAATGAATCAATTGTCTATCCTGTTCTACTTTGTGAATATTAACTTTGGCTCCACAAGTGAAATCACAAGAGCACTGAACCATTGTACTCAGTGTGTTAAGTTTTTCCCAAAGTTTCTTCATCCTGGTATAGTGCCCAGTGATATCAAGAGATCCCTGAGACAGATCATTGATTTCCTTTTGTATCTGATATAATTTTGCACCATTTGTTTGTTCATATTTGTCCTCCAATTCTCTCCAAAGTTCTGCAGATTCTACAACATACTCGACACTATCTGCAATTTTGCAAAGAATTTAAAATCCATGAAGTAACAATGTCATCACATCTCCAACTGTCTAGACATTGGGTGATCAGCTCTGAGCCTCATACATTCTTTGTTGATAAAGCCTAACATATTTTTCACCGACAAGAAATGTAAAACACTTCTTCTCCATGAACGATATCCAACTCTAGTAAACGACACCGGTACCAGTGATGCCCCAGGATTATCAGGGGGATGCATATACAAAGGGTTATTCGAAGTAATTATGAAACTACTCGATTCACTCAATAACGTAGATTCCGCAGTAAGAACCATTTTTTCAACAATTCAATAATTCGACAATAAAATTGAGCAACTTGAAAGCAAAATAACAACAAAGAAAAACGAGTAAATTTAGATCGATAACAATAGTTAATATCGAGAAACAAGGGAAGATGAAGAACTGAGATCGATAACAATAGTGAATATCGAGCAACGAGATATACCTCGCCAATTTTGGATCGCAAAATCGTAATTAAAAGAATAAGCACCTCAGAACCGTTGGTGGCCTGATACCATGTTAAGATGCAGTAGCTCAAGCTCGGAGAACTGTGGCAATGGAAGCTTTGATGATAGGGAGTAATATCAGAGAGATGAAAAGAGATCCCGCTAATTTGTGGAAATGCAAAGCTTAGCTTTCTTGTATTACTTGTGTATGTATATATACAAAGAGAATCATGAGAGAATCATCTAGAAGGATATCTAAGCTAGCACTAAGATGTAGGTGTTGCCTCCCACTGACTAACTGACAATGTCCAGCTCGATGACAGCTGGACAACAGCTACAATCACTAGCTAATGTTGTACAAGCTTAATGTTAATGTGAACTTAGTCTAATTCAAATTCTATTCCTTAATAAAAATGATAGGAAAAAGAAAGAAAGAAAAAAAAAACTATTTACTATTTAATAGAATTATTTTAAAACATTGAACAAATATTTTTAAGGTTTAAATTAAATTACTCAAATCTTTATAATAATAAATACTCCCTCCGTTTCAGAATAAGTGAATTGTTGGGGTATTTATTGGTGTTTCAAAATAAGTGAATCATTGAATTTTTTTTCAAATTTACCCTTATGATTTGACAACCAATTAACTTTTGAAAAGGTATTACAAGGTCAATTTTTTCTTTTTTTGGGGTAAAAATGGAATGTTGTGTTAAATTTATGTCTTCAATACTTTTTTCTTAATTTGTGTGTCAAAATCCAATAATTTATTTATTATGAAACGGAGGAAGTAGTATTTTTACAATAACATTTAAATTAATGTATTAAAATAAATGAGTAACACATTATTAATTTGAATTAATTTTTATTTTATAAATAATAATATTATTACGTGTAGTATAATACTATACTAAAAACAAAAACTATAAAATATATGAATGTGTATATACTTAATGCCTCAACAACTACAACTTTCAACCCATATCAACTAGGCGACGGAAGATACAAAATTGTTCCTGGCTCTTTCTCCTATGTTGAGAATCAAATGATTTCTAGGTTGTCGAAGAAAGACAAAAAAAGATTTGTCAATGACAACCTTAAAATATCACTTGAGAAAGTGATGTACGCTTTGTTGGACAATAAAATTTCAAGATCGAAAAATAAATAATTCGAGATAAGAAAAATATTGTAACAATCGATTTTATTGATTTCAATGCGAGTGTTACAATCTCTATAAATCTTCTGATTCGCCTTTTCAAATATAAATTCAAGGGCTTAAAGCTTGATCTTGAATTTGAACTTGATTTGATGGACTTGATCTTGACTTGTGCTTGAATTCAAGGGCTTTGGAGGTTATTCTTGAATATTGAGGTCCTGATCTTGAATCTTGATGAACTTGATTTGAATGTTTGAGCTTTTTAGAGAAATTGCAGCGTTTGATCCACGAGCTTTCTCTTACTACTTGTTAGAATTCTGGGGGTCTCTTTTCTGAATTATGAAAAACCTATTTATAGTTGTGGAAAGGTAAGAGTCATGATGGAGATGGACTTCCTTTGACCAATCAAATTCAAGTGACGTGACGCTTTTTATGGGCTTTTATTTCATGGGCTTGCTGCATCATTTTGACATGTGGCATGGTCCTATTGGCTCTTTCACTTGACTTGGCATGTCATGTCATTTGGCACGTGACGCTTATTTGGGCCTCTAGAATATGACAATATCTTGGGTTTATTAAAGTGGGCTCATCATTTGTTGCCTAAATCAATGGATTAGCCCAATAAAAATTGGACTTTAATTAAATCCATATATGTTTGGACTTAAATAATTAATCCAATTATATTAATCCGCAATATGTACTTGGGACTAATATATTTTGAATTTAATATAATCCAAATTTTGTACGAATTTAAATTTAATAAAATTCCATCGCCCACAAATGCTCCCTACTTTAAGACTTGTCGATATATTTAATATCTTGAAGACTAGACTTGAAGTAATAATTTAATATTTCAATAGCCCAACATTCGTAAAAAAAAAAAAAAAAGAATGATAAACCTATATATATTCCATGTCACATAAGGATAAGCTAGATATGGAAAATATATAAAATCCCACCTGCATGCAACTACTTTTTCTTTTCCCTTTTTCTTTGTTTTATACTTGTTTTACAATAGAATTATGTAGCAGCTTGTTTTCTCAAGTTTGTAGGTCCCGCCACTTGCTTTCCTTTAGCCATTAAAATTCTAATAACATTGCAACATTCTGATTCCAATACTATCCTATATCGAAGATGAGTCTTAATTAGCCACCTTTTAATGTCTATATAAGCCCGCAGGTCTTGTCTTTATTTCAACATACACTTGTGACGCTTCTCTTTTTCCTTTCTGGCAGTAACTCCCAGTCCGGTTCACAACCACCGTGAGGTAATTCCTTTCCCTTTCTTTGCTATTTCTTTTCTATTATTTTCTTCTTCTTTTTGTAGGGTTAAAGCAAATAACAATACACATTAATGGCGGCCATCGACTTAAGGTGCGAAGTTTAACTTTGTCTCCGTCATCTTAAGTCCGACCAATTTTATTTGAAGATGGTGAACATCGGCTTAAGGTGCGAAAGTTTAACTTCGCCTCCGTCACCTTAAGTCCGACCAATTTTACTTGAAGACGGTAGACATCGGCTTAAGGTGTGAGAGTTTAACTTCACCTCTGTCACCTTAAGTTCGACCAATTTTATTTAAAGATGGTGGACATCGTCTTAAGGTGCGATAGTTTAACTTCGCCTCCATCACCTTAAGTCCGACCAATTTTACTTGAAGATGGTGCAATGGTTTTCATTAAGTATGGGCTCTTTCACCGATGTATTTATGCGATGATTTTCTCTAAGTATGGACCCTTTTCAATGTTCAGCTTAAGGTGTGAGAGTCTAACTTCGCCTTCGTTACCCTAAGACCTGACGAATTCGGCTTCAAATATACGTGACTATATTTCACCAGAGCCAAACACATGAAGAACCTTTTTTTTTCCTTTGCTTTTTCTTTGCCGGTATATATATATATATATATTGAATCTTGACTTCGTGTCTAATTGAGATTCTTTTATTTATGCAGCTTGCAGAGATGGTTCGCTTTAGAGACTACACATTTTCATCCTCTAAAAGCAAGTATCTTCTAATTGAAGCCGATGACGGTACCGTTCTAACCAGGATATTGACTGAAACTCCAATGGTAGGCAGGTATGCAGATCCGTGGCCACCCTTGCAAAATTCTTTCCATATGTCAGATTGGACTTCAGAACATGACATTGGTGCTAATCGATTGGTTAAAGTATGGCTTCTTCGGACTCCCAACCAACGTTAATTGAATATTGCGAGTACCCTTCCTTGCTTAGGACGTCGGGTACTTAAAGGAGAAGTACGTTGGGGGGGTACTATGGAGATAAACGGTGAATATCATCATACTCAAGGATATTGGGAATAGACTGAGGACATATTGGCTAGAAGTTCACAAACCTTGAAGGCAGCAAAAATATATGATGTCGTTTATACTTCACTGTTTACCTATGATCGAAACTCGAACATATTACAGGCATTCTTTGAGGCTTGGTGTCCAACTACCAATATATTGCTTACTTCAGTTGGAGAGTTATCCATATCCCTTTAGGACTTATACAAAATTGGAGGTCTACCTATCGGAGGCCTTCCTTATGAAGAAGTGGTGCCCGAAGTGAAGGAGCTTACAGATGCTGACGAAAAGAATGAGAAATTTATCCCTCGTTCTTGTGAATCCTTGTTTATAGATTTTCAACGTCTTCAAGAAGGAGAGGCTTCTAATCCGAGAGTTCCTTTAAGCAAATGGATAAAATTTTGGTGCAAAAGGATATTAAGATACGAGTCAGCCCCACCGAGGAAGGAGAAAAAATTTGCTCGCTTGAAGTCAACCCATAACCCAACTGGGACCATTCCAAATGTTGCGAAGTGGTCAAGTGCAGATGATGCCACATTTTCTAAACTTGGAGTAAAGTATGAACACAGAACCAATACGTATTTGGCAGCGTTCCTATCATATTGGTTGTGCACCTTTGTATTTCACTCTAGGGACGGACTTTTCATTCGTTCGGGAACTTTTAGAATTGCAGTTATGATGGCAGATAAGCAAACTTTAAGTCTTGCCGTTCCAGTCCTATCGAGCATTTATAATGGTCTTAATAGAGTCTACAAATCTTCACAACTTGAGCAGCTCAGAGTATCCTTTCCTATCCATTATATGTATGGTTGGCTTGTTTACTATTTTAAGACACATTTTCCACTTTCTAATGGACCATCTGTTCCATTGATGATGGCATATTCCGGCGAGAGCGGGGCAAGGTATTTTGATGGAGAGTTTTCCATTAAACGCATCCATCAAGGTGACACTATTACTTGGGCTTCTACTAAGTTGATCCAGGTCGCTCAATGTCATTTTGTGGATGATGATAAGGGTGACGAGTCAGAGATAAGCTACTTCATGAGCCTCAGTTTTAACTTACTCCCTTTTAGATATGGAGGTTCATTCATACTTGAGCCATACAGTCCACACCGATTTAGCCGTCAGTTTAGATTTTATCAAGGCCTTCCCGGAGTCTTGGAAGATGATATTCGCAGTGCTTCATTAGATGAAGGCCTTAAATTTCATCGAATTTGTGTATTGCATGGCTCTATGTCGAAAGCGACTTTCCCAAAAGTCACACCCAATGTGCGAAGATATTTATCCACGCCGTATAAATCTTGGTGGCACAAAGTTCATGGAAACTTTCTCGAAGTTAACTTACAATCATTGGTGAACGTTGTTGGTCCAATTATTGACACTCCTCAAGAACATGGTGAGGAGGTCCCGATTGTGATTAAGCCTTCTGTTTTGAAATCTAAGGTAGTCATTCCATTCAGGGTTAAGGGACCTTTATATGCAGAAATTCAAAAAGAGGAGTCACCTGTCCTGACTCAACAGGCTTTCAATAAACGACCACCTCAAGACGAGAGCGAGAGTAGTCATGGAGATCGTTGCTGGAAGAAGGTAAAATCATCCTTGGCAAAGAAAGGTAATTCTAACACCCATGTGGAGATTCTTGCTAGTTCATCGAAGACTCTGTCAGCTATCGAGAAGGTAATGACAACTCTTCTACCATCTCATAGTATATGCATTGCCTTTATATACCCCTCATATTATGTTTTTCTTTGTAGGCGCGGCCAAACAATGTCCAAATTTTGGAAGATCCTCATCAAAGTAAGCCACAAGATAGTAGCAAGTCTGTAGTAGGTCCAGACATAAGGGAATTACTTTTGTCTTCCAAAGAGGTTACTTCTAACTCTTGCGGTAAAGTCAAAGCAAATGTGGAGTCGAACTTTTCCCGGCAACCAGCAGTAACCATGTCTGTTTTTTATGGCAAGAAGGTCGTTTCAGAGCTTAAAAAAAAATTTATCATGAAGGCTTGGGCTAGTATCCGTACCAAACTTGCAGGCCTTACTCCAGATCGTGCTTCTTCTATCCAAGATAACGTCGAAGTTATACTCAATGACATGAGTGGAATGGAGGCAGATATTTCCCCCTTGTAGGATTTATTGGGGTCTTTCTTTGGGATGTCGGCTTCCTATGACCAAGCACGATCCGCCTTTGTTGATAAAATCACGATAATTAAAGAGTCAGAGCCATATTTAAAAGCCAAAGAGCATTTTGAGCTTGTATTAAAGGGGAGGGATGAGAAATCTAAAGAAGTTTCTGCCGCCTGCAAATCTCTTGAGAATGCGAGAAAGAAGGTGAAGAAGTTGAAAGCTCGCCGAAATGCTGCCAAGCAAGAAGCTGCAGAGATGGAATCCAAAGTCTTAGTTGCTGAAGAAAAGTTTTCCAAGTGTTCTGATATCTCCCTTGCAACAACAAAAGCCTCAAAGGTCGTGGAGAAGAAGAAGCAAGTCTTAGAGGCTGCTTTACAAGATTTAGTCAATTATAAGCTATACTTAGATTAGCCTTAGGATATGTCTTCCTTCAAACCTTCATGTTACTTTCTTTTACCCTTTTTATTGAGTAGTCGGATTTATTAGTCATAATGGAAACTCTTTTTTTTATATTGCATATTTATTTTAATATTTTCTTTGAATTCCAACCCCAAGAATTGCTTGCTTATTTTGATGCATTGATGTCGTCATATTAAGCTCTGGCTTTTCTCTTCCAAAATTGTTGCTCATTGGCTTCACGTATTTGTCTCACAACCCAGTTGGACTTACAACTTCAATTTGAAAGCCTTTGAAGTTTTTAACTTCATAATTGATAATTGCACGTGTGGTAGATCTACACCTCAACTGTAAGCTTTGGGTATTCCAAATCCTATCGAAAGAGCTTCCTTTTCTTTTGATGGGTTGCCCCCATTGAGCCATAAGTATTTGACATAATTCCAACACTTAATTGATATGTATGCAAACTTGACTTTCATACGACGGATCAAACGGGGACATGTATTTTTTTTTTACACTCATGCAACTGGACTCAGAATGAAATTCCAAGCGCCTACGTACCTCAGTAAAGAGGATCAAGTCACAACGTAGTTCTGGGTGAGTGTTTTTTTTTCTTGTGTGTGTCCTAAGTTTTGCCTAGGCTTCTTCTTTCGAGGTTTTCAACCTAGCAAACTTTTATTTATTTATTTATTTTTAGCCTTACACAGTTTATACTCTTGCGGGCCAGGAGTGGACATGCAGTTTATACTCGTGCCTTAAGGAGTGTCATCTTCCTTCAAGGATAGTACTTCTTCAAGAACTTGGCATTGATGGGGCCAACCCTCACGCCATCTGCATCGACAAACTTGTAAGCACCATTTGAATATGTCTCTTGTACGACATATGGTCCATCCCACTTCGAGGTGAATTTGACCCCAGACTTATGAGAAGTGATAATGGGTTTTCTTACGGCAAGGACTTGATCTCCAACTTGGAAGCACCTCAAGAGAACCTTTTGTTGAAAGAATGAGATAACCTGAATTGATAGCATTCAAGATTTTGTTGAGCCTCCAGCCTCTTCTCATCAAGAGCTTCTAACTCCGCAAGACGCAACTTAGCATTTTCCTCATCAGTGAGCCCTTCTTGAATAGCCAGTCTTAAAGAAGGTATTTGACGCTCAAGTGGCAGGACTGCTTCAACTCTAAAAGCAAGTGAGTATGGGTTGCTTGCGTTGGCGTATGGTAAGTTGTCCTATACACCCATAATGTTTCTTTCATTCGCTCATGCCAGTCTCATTTGGATTTGGAGACAACTTTCTTTAATAAGTTAGACAAAGTTTTATTGAAGGCTTCAGCTAGACCGTTGGCGGCAGCATGGTACATAGAAGACTTATGTTGCTTGAAGCCAAAGAGATCACAGATTTTGTTCATCATCTTGTTATCAAATGGCTTCCCATTGTCAGTTATTATGTATTGAGGAATTCCAAAGCGGTAGACTATGTTCACTCGGATGAAGTTTGCAATATTTTCTTTCTTTACTTCCTTGAGAGCAATAGCTTCGGCCCACTTTGAGAAGTAATCTGTTGCGGCTAAGATGTATAAGTGTCCACCAGAAGATTTTGGTAGTGGGCCAACAACATCCATTCCCCAAGCATTGAATGGCCAAGATGCTACAGTTGGATGTAGTACCTCTGGAGGTCGATGTATGAAATTTGCATAGAATTGGCAAACTTTGCATCTTCTAGCATAGTCCAAGCAATCTTTCACCATCGTTGGCCAATAATATCCCATCTTTTTAATGTGAAAATGGAGCTTCGGTCCAGATTGATGTGATCCACAAACTCCTGAATGTTCTTCTTGCAAAGCTTGGATTGCTTCTTCTTCTCCCAAACACCGTAAGAGTACTCCTTCAAATGATCTTCTGTACAGTGTGTCCTTATATTAGAGGAAGCGAGGTACACGACGACGAATGTCAGTCTTTCTCCTTGGATCTTCTGGAAGTATCCCATAACATAAGTAATCGATGATAAGTTGTCGCCAATCTTCTTTTTAAGTTTCAGATACGGCAACGAGGTATTCAACTTATCTTCTTCATCATTGTTTGATGGAGGTACTACCCATTCTTGGCAGACAGTAACTTGTGTTTGATTTGGAAGGGTCGGGGTTGAGGCCAAAGCAGCTAGGGCATCAACTTACTTATTTTTCTTCCTTGGCACATGCTGTAGGGTTACTTCTCCAAGCCATCCTATCAACTTTCGTGAATATTTATGATATGGTCTTAACTCAGGCTTCCGGACTTCATAGCTTCCCAACAGCTGCTTTATCACTAATTGAGAGTCACCAAAAACTTGTAATTGCAGTTGTTTCATGTCGACATCCATCTCTAGTCCGAGTATGAGCGCTTGATACTCAACAATATTATTGGAGCAACGATTCATCAAGGTAAAAGAGTAGGGGTGTCACGCCCCAAATCCCATTGGAGCGGACTGGCACCCGTAGCCGAGGAGGCCCGGGAGAACCCGTTCAAATACCTGTACTTTCACTTACATGTCACCAAAAATTTGGACAGCACTTTGTTGCATATAGAAGAATCTAATTACCTGTATCAGCACAACACGCATAAATATATATATATAACACTTGGCCGTCGGGGCCACCACATATACAAATATAACATGACTTTATAAACTTCCATGACTTTACCCTTCCTTATGTCTACAAAGCCTCTAGGATATACATGACATAACTAGGGTCGGGACAAACCCCCGCCCACACATGACTCCTGTACAATAACAAAACATAAAGAGCCGACTCGGAAAGCTCTGAAGCAAACTGGAGCTCACCAACAATAGTTGTATGACCTGGCTCCTACTTGTGCGGTGTATGAGCTGAGGTACATGTGCCTGCAGCATGAAATGCAGGTCCCCCGTGGGGGACGTCAGTACGAAATATGTACTGAGTATGTAAAGCTGTAGATAATCACATATGATATAGGAGCTCAATAGAAATCAGAAACAAGTGAATAAAGCGTAATAGGAGTGGACCACATTTACTAGAACTTGTGACAACCTGTACATTGCATTTATTCAATCACTTTACCTTCGTTCTTATCGTCTTTGTAATCATTACTGTACTGTACTGTGACCATTAGGCTGCCTCCAGTACATATCAACTGGGCTCGACCCATGCTAGGCTTATGCCCCTGGGATACCACCCATAAACACATAAATAGGGATCGACCCATGCTAGGCTTATGCCCCTGGGATACCACCCGATAAGAGAAAACTTTCATCACTTAGTTCAATTAATCTTTGAGATTGTTATTTCGGTCGCCACCACATTTTTGATACTTTGAAACAATGATACATCAATAGGAGACATATAAATAGACCATCAATGCAATAACAATGAAGTAAGAACTCATTGGCACATCAATGAAGTGTTTTGGAGTCATCAATGCCATAACAATAAAGTAGGAACTTATTGGTATATCAACAATGTGTTTCAGAATCATCAATATCACAACAATAAAATAGGAGCCTTTTGGTATATCAATGAAATATTTTGACACTTTATAGGATGGAAACAACTTCGTTGGTAACGTAGAACAATACATGTTTTTGGACAACCTCGGAATCTTACTTGATGGAACATTGGTGTTTTCATGCCAAAGAACATTGTTAGAGTATGCTTTACATACCTCGTCGTAGATTCGGATACCAATTCAACACAACTTCCCGCCTTTACAAATCACTTATCTACAATGAAATGTTTGGCATCTAGTATTAGCAACCCAACACCACAATTCTCTTCCATAATTCCATACAACTAATATTTGCAAAACATTCCAAAAACCAACTTGAACAATAGGTTTATGTGTATATATATATATATATATATATAATCATCATTTCAATACCACATCATCAATACCAAATCCCCTCACAATTCAACATAATCCAACCATGCACAAGAATAATCCAACATCATTTCCCAATCATCTTTCAACAACAATCAAATAACATACTTCTTATGCTCACATGCATATATATATATATATACATATCCATATAAATAACACCAACATAATTTACATCCTTACCATAAAATGGCCCTTTTGGTTTCGAAGTCCTGTTGGCACAAATAAGGGGTGCTTCTCGAAGCCCTCGAGACGGTGAACACAACTACGGAATCAATTTGGACTTTCTACGGTTGAATCACAAGATAATTGGAGTTGAAATTAGGCTAGGGTTCCTTATTCTTCAATAATTGGATGATGAATGATGGATACTAGGCTAATTATATGTATATAATGACCAATTTTCGTCCATGAGGTGATGGAAAATGACCATATTGCCCTTAAAAATTTAAGTAAATCCGAATCTGTCCATGATGGACTGTTTTGTTAGGCTAAAGTAAACTGACCATAACTCTTTGATACAATATCGGATTTGGGTGAAATTGGTATCGTTGGATAGATAATTCAAAGAGCTTTCATTTCATATAAAGTAGGCCACCCAGTTAGTCCTGTACAAGGAGTTATGATCGTTTGAAGTTGACCCTCAAAAACTATTTTGATAGTCTGAAGTAAAACGAGTATAACTCCTTACTCAGATGTTGTATTTGGGTGAAACTAATTGCATTGGAAAGAAGACTCAAAGATCTTTCTTTTGATATGTGGTAGATCTCTCATTTCATTATATTAAGGGAGTTATGATCGTTCAAAGTTGACCCAAAAAAACTGGCAAGCCTCAGTAGTTTGTGTGCAGGAAATTTTCCTGCACATTTACTATTCACCATATCCCGGCCACCGTTTTATAGTTTCGAACGTGCTCGATTATATCCGAAACTTATCCGTTTTTAGAAATCTTTATATCGTTGGAAATCTTATTCAATAACCTTCGTATGGAACCATCGACGGGCAAATTCCGGTATAAATAAAATAAAAAATTAATTCCATATAAATAAGACCAATCACGTACTTGAATACGCCAATACATGTACTTAAATACGGGGTGTTACAAGGGGATAATCTCTTCTTGTGGGTTGACAAACACTACGCCAGCACCAGCTCCATCTCGATGTGCAGCACCACCAAAATACATCTTTCATGGGGATCTAACTTCAACAGCCGTTGCATCTTCATCAGGGAGTTCATCGCTCAGCTCCCAGTCATCAGGTATTGGGTGATCTGCCAAGAAGTCAGCCAATGCTTGTCCTTTTATAGTTTTTTGGGGAACATACACAATATCAAACTGTTGAAATTGAAGGTACCATCTTGCAAGTCGGTTACTAAGGACTGGTTTCGACATTACAAACTTGATGGGATTTGCCTTAGAGACAAGTCGGACAACATGAGCCTGAAAGTAGTGCTTCATCTTTTGAATCGAGAAGGCTAATACCAAACATAACTTCTCAATTGGAGAATACTTTAGCTCATTCGGCGTCATCATTCTGCTCAAATAGTAAAGAGAATTTTCCTTGCCTTCACTATTTTTTTGAACCAGTAGTGCTCTAACTGACCTCTCTTGTGCCGCGATGTAGAGTATCAATGGTTTCCCAGGTATGGGTGCCTCAAGAACTGGTGGCTTCATTAAGTATGATTTGATACTCTCAAAGGCATTACTACTAGCTTGGTCCTATTCGAAGAGAGTGTCCTTCTTCATGAGGCGACTAAATGGTTGACATTTTCCAGTCAGGTTTGAAATGAAACTCCTTAAATATGCTAGCCTTCCTTGAAGGCTTTTTAACTCATGAATATCCCGAGGCTCGGGCATCTTCAAAATTGCATCAACCTTAGCTTGATCAATTTCAATTCCTCGGTGTCGCACAATGAAGCCAAGAAATTTCCCCGAAGTAACTCTAAAGGCACACTTCAATGGATTCATCCTATGTTGATATCTTCGAAGTAGCTCGAATGCCATTCTTAGGTCTTTTAAGTCGTCGTCTCTTTTTCTTGACTTCACCACTAGATCATCTACATAGCATTCAATATTTTTATGGAGCAGGCCATCAAAGATGTTCTGCATAGACCTTTGATAAGTGGCGCCAGCGTTCTTCAAACCAAAAGGCATCACCTTGTAGCAATAAATACCTTTGGGCGTACGAAATGCAGTGAGTTCTTCATCCTTTAGCGCCATACGAATTTGATTATAGCCGAATGAACCATCCATGAAGGACATTACCTCATAACCAGTGGTGGCATCAATCATTAACTCCAATATGGGGATTGGAAAATCATCCTTAGGGCATGCGTTGTTGAGATCTCGAAAGTCAACACAAACTCAAATTTGGCCATTCTTCTTCCGTACTGGAACAATACTTGAAATCCATGTGGGATATTTGACTTTATGAATAAAGTCAGCTTCAATGAGTTTGTTAACTTCATTTTCGATCAGTGAAACTAACTTCGGCCTAAAGCGTCTTTGGGCTTGTTTAATAGGACGGGCACCATTCTTGACTGCCAACTGATGGACCGCTACTTTTGGATCTAAGCCAGACATTTTCTTATAGCTCCAGGCGAAGACATCCATATATTCTTTGAGTATGTCCATATAAGCGATTTCCTCCTCTACTTCTAGAAACGCACTCAGGTAAGTTGGTTTTGGTTCTTCATCGGTTCCAAGATTAACTTTATTCAAGGGATCTATTGTGGCCTTTTCTCCTTCTTCAAGTTGTGATGGAGCATCTCCAGCATCTTCCTCCTCTAGAGGATCATCGTCATTGACGGATAGATGATAACACCAAAAGACATCTTCTATCTCTTCATCAACCTTTATTTGAAATGAGACATCTTTCTTATTCTGGGTTGTAACATGATATGAGGAGCCAACACTCTCTTCATCTTCTTCGCGTTGCTTGGTATAAATCACAGTATGCGTCTTTGCTTTTAACACCTCATTGCATGAAACTACTAGTTTCGTCTGTCGCTTTATTCTAGAAGGAATCAAACTTTAGAAATCCTTCTGGATTTTAAATGAAGAGTGCAGCATCGTGCTTTGACAACTTTTTTGACACTTGTTGTTTTTTCTTCTTATTTATAGGATCCAACCTTTCGAACACAGAAGTTCTTGCGGTTGATTCTCCAAGTCGATCAAATACAGAGGGTCTTTTATTAGCGGTAGTGGATTCTTCTTCCACGGTGATGTAATTACTAATTGCCTTTCTTATGGAGATGCGAATTAGAGGTGACTGCGTGTATCCTAGTCCTTCACGTGCTTGCCTGGTGTTAACCTCCGATGGAAGTTTTCCCAACCTTAATGGTTCATTAGGATTGTATCCAGCCTTTACAAATAACTTGTATGCATTTGGATCAAAGCCCCTTTTTGTACGCTTCATAGAGAGTGCCATATCTGGTGGCGGATTTTGAGCCACAGATTCCCCAAGTGGCCTTGAGGATGGATTTATTACATCAATCTTCCTGATAGGTAAATTTAGCCCCTTTAGCACATTATCTTGGATATCAGGTGAGTGATCTTCTTCTTTCTTTACCTTTGGCATGTAGCGAAAAACAGGAGTTGCCTTATTTTTCGTAGGAGCGACATTTTCTTTATTCGAAGTGAAGAAGGGCTTTCTGTTGGCGAATTTTTCGATAGTCACCGCTACCTTCTTAGATGCAAGATCATCACGCTTGTTCTTGGTGACATCTTCAATCCTTTTCTCATCTACAATATGATTCTTTAAGTAGAATTTTGCATTGGCAAAATGTGACTCAGCTTCAGTGAATGGCTTGTCATCGGCGACTATCATTCTTTCCACTCCATTTTTGAGGTACTTCAAGCATTGATAGTAAGATGACGATATAATTTTATTCCCGTACACCCAAGGCTTACCAAGCAATACATTGTATGAAGTTTTGGCATCAATCACATGCATCAATAGGTTTGATTGAAAATCATCCATACTAATTCCAAACTTGATACATCCCATGGACCTTTGGCCCCCTTTGTTGAAGCCTTGGATCATTATACAGCTTTCGTCCAATTCACTAGTAGTCATGCCAAGCTCTTTTATCGTACAGATAGGCAGGATATTGACTCCAGATCCTTCATCTATCAAGATTCTATTGATCTTCTTTCCTAGAATTTGACCCACCATGTATAAGTGATGGTTATGTAGGGTCTAACCAAGAAGAAGATCGTTATTTGTGAATGTGATTTTTGTATCACACACATGTGCCTCTTCGCCAAGAGTTTCAGTCAACCTTTCAGAAGATGAAGGAACTTCCATGGGTAGATTCTCACCCTTTGCCTCCTCTTTGGCGGTATTAAAACAAGATGCCTCAAGGTTGACTTGGGCAGTCTTGTTGAGGAACTAAATCGGTAAGAATTCCTCTAAAGTCACCGGACGCCGAGGTTTCTGATGGTGAAGCTCCGTCACCCTTGTCTTTTTTGGAAGTTCAACAAACTTCTGTTTCCTTAGTTTCTTCACCACTCTCATTCCGGTTAGCTGCTCGTACATCTCATTTCGCAGACTCATCTTCTTGCGTCTACGTCTAGTCACTAGAGTCCAACCTTCATCATCGTCTTCGTCAACCGAAAACCTGTCAGGCTCTAATATCTCCTCATTATGCTCTTTGACACAAATTTTAACCAGGTCGAGCGAGCCAAAAGTGATAGAGATTTGATGAGAACTGGTTGTCTTATCGTCGAAGAAGATTTTCTTCTCTTTTGCCAGTTGCATAACTTTATCTTTAAAGACAAAGCATTTCTCCAGAGGGTGACTTATGAGCCTATGATATTTGCAATAATTAGGGCCATTGGTTCTTCTGTCTTCGTTGGGACGCTTCATCTTTGGGAGTTCGATGAGCTTATGCTGAAGGAGTTCATCGAAAATCTCAGCAACATCAGAATCAAGGAAGGGATATTCCTTTTCTTGCATCTTCTTTAACGTTTTCTGATTTGGACGTGCTCCAAAAGTTGTCTTTACACTTTGCTTCTTGCTTACCTTTGTTATGCTTTGTTATCAAATTTTGGGGATAAACTTACCCCATCTCTTGGGTTCTTGCTTATCATTTCTCCTTCGAGGGTCATGGATAGGCGTTCCTTCCTTTCCAGCAGAAGACATGCTCAACTCCATATCGTGAGCACGAGTAGCTAACTCTTCAAAGGATTTTAGCTTAATGTCTTGCAAGATATAGAGAATCCCCCAGTGCATTCCTTGGATGCACATCTCTATCGCAGAAGCTTCGTTGAGCCTATCTTTACAGTTTAGGCTAGCATCTCTCCACCGATTGATGAAGTCAATGACTGGTTCGTTCTTTCTTTGCCAAGTATTTGTGACCTCTACCATGCTTACTGTACGCCTTGTGATATAAAAGCGATTTAGGAACTCATGTTCCAATTGCTCCCAACTATCAATGGAGTTAGGCTCGAAATCCGTATACCAATCAAAGGCGTTTCCCTTTAGGGAACGAACAAACTGTTTGACAAGATAGTCACCGTAAGTTCTAGCATTATTACATATCTCAACAAAGTATGTGACATACTGTCTTGAGTTCCCTTTGCCCTCAAATTGTTGAAATTTGGGGGGTTGATAGCCGGCGGGCATTTTGAGGTTGTCTATCCTCGCAGTGTAGGGTTTAGCATATGCGAGGGAGGACTTGGTGACAACATCATACTTTTTTTTAGGGTCCCTTCAATAAATTCCCTCAATTTCCCAATCGGGATCATTCCCTCAGCAAAAACTTGTACCT
Organism: Capsicum pubescens; assembly: GCA_030864215.1. Classification (NCBI taxonomy): domain Eukaryota; kingdom Viridiplantae; phylum Streptophyta; class Magnoliopsida; order Solanales; family Solanaceae; genus Capsicum; species Capsicum pubescens. The sequence continues at coordinate 57,810,206 of CM061540.1, forward strand.
CTTTAGTCGATGGTGTTTGTTTCACAGGATTTTCTATCTCAGAACCTCTGGAGATTTTCCCAGTGCATGGCTAGATTCTCCGTCTATCAAGCCTTTTACTCTATCCACTATCTTATCAATCCTAGCCTCTTGATTCTGAACATAGTTGTTCAGGCATTCTATTGCATTTGTCAGATTCGTAAGCTGCTCCTCCATAGATGAGGCATCAGTTACCATTGCTTGCATGATCACCGGAGATGTTGGAGAGTAACACGAATTATCACATAAGTTGATTTTTGAAGTGCTTAGCTTATGTGGTGTAAGTGGAGATGACGCATTTGTTGAACGACCATCGCTCTTGGCTCCAGAGTATTTGGAACCGGAATGCTCAAGTAGAGCTAGAGTCTTTTTCAGTGATTCGGCCACACTGCTTTCGCCTTCTGAAGCACTTGTATTGGATTTCATTCCTTTCGAGGTTGAAGATCCAAAAACTGGAGCTGGAGCTGGAGAGGACGACACTGGATGTGTTTGTTGTCCTAGAAAGTCTGCCTTGCTTCTTGTGACAGCTCCCAGGATTCCGAAAGTAATACCAAGGATGTTTTCTACTTCAGCAGAGGACTTTGAATTTGTAGCCTTGGAAGCAGTTGATTGAGAATTGACCTTCTTGGAAGTCATTTCATTGTTTTTAAACTTTGAAGTATGAAAAGTTGAGATGAGAGGTAGAGATCGTCCCACTGGGCGTGCCAGAATTTGGTGGACAATAAAATTTCAAGACCGAAAAATAAATAATTTGAGACAAGAAAAATATCGCAACAATCGATTTTATTGATTTCAATGCGAGTGTTACAATCTCTATGAATCTTCTGATTCGCCTTTTCAAATACAAATTAAAGGGCTTAAAGCTTGATCTTGAATTTGAACTTGATTTGATGGACTTGAGAAACTTGATCTTGACTTGTGCTTGAATTCAAGAGCTTTGGAGCTTGCTCTTAAATATTGCGGTCCTGATCTTGAATCTTGATGAACTTGATTTGAATGCTTGAGCTTTTTAGAGAAATTGCGGTGTTTGATCCACGAGCTTTCTCTTACTACTTGTTAGAATTCTGGGGGGTCCTCTTTTCTGAATTATGAAAAACCTATGTATAGTTGTGGAAGGGGAAGAGTCATGATGGAGATGGACTTCCTTTGACCAATCAAATTCAAGTGACGTGGCGCTTTTTATGGGCTTTTATTTCATGGGCCTGTTGCATCATTTTGACATGTGGCAAGGTCCTATTGGCTCCTTCACTTGACTTGGCATGCCACGTCATTTGACACGTGACGCTTATTTGGGCCTCTAGAATATGACAATATCTTGGGCTTTTTAAAGTGGGCTCATCATTTGTAGCCTAAATCAATGGGCTAGTCCAATAAAAATTGGACTTTAATTAAATCCATATATGTTTGGACTTAAATAATTAATCCAATTATATTAATCCGCAATATTTATTTGGGACTAATATATTTTGCATTTAATATAATCTGAATCTTGTACGAATTTAAATTTAATAAAATTGCATCGCCCACACGCTCTTTGGAAGAAGGACGATGATCTAGTAAATTCATTGATAAGAAATACTTTATTAAAAAATTTGCAAAATAATTGAACATCTATAAATCTGCAATCAAATTTGGATGTATCTTGAATAAAAATAGGATTTTGAGGCATTTAATAGGTGTAGACGTGATTATTGAATAGAATCATATCTCGATTATCATCTTATATTTGTATCCTAACTTTTTTACACAAGTCTTGTCTATCACCCAAAGTTCATACTAATTCTTGCTAATTGTCAATTGTTTTTGTCTACATTTTTAGTCTATAATCATGGTTTATAGCCATAACCAACCTACATTTGAATCAATTGAATAATAGTTAGCAAGTTTTATTTGAATTATTATTTGTACCAATTTTTGTGGAGTACTATTTTGACTAGCGAAGTTCCTAATTTATACTAGTATGTTTTGTGCTCGACAATGTACCACAATCGTGGACTTATGATATTATTTTTATACCATGCTTTATTTTCGAAATCATGAATCCTGGAATAAAATGATACATTTGCCTTCAGAAAATTTCTCGCGGAGTTTTTAAGAAAGACAAGAACTAAATTAAAAATAAAAAATTATCTCAATTTATTCATCATATATGAAACATGATATTATAGTTTGTATATCTCATTGATTATTTAATCCTCATGTCATTAACAAAAAAAACAAATTCTCATATCATAATACTATCAATGATAACTTGTTCCCAACCAAACGATCCCTTACATCTTATGTGAAGACTACTGTCACTTACAAAATCCCCACCAAACGACCCCTTACATCGTGGTCTCTTCTCTGGCATTCTAGCTTGACAACGTCAAACATATCTAACATCGTTTCACCAATGAAAGTGATTGATTTTTACTTGCCAAATGACAATAAATGATAAGGAACAAATTTGTGTAGTATCTTTCGTCATGTTGATTAGCTGGTTTCGTTGCTCTAGTTACTCCTCCACCTACATTTATCAAGCTTTTGTTGCTTTGTCTTGAATCTCCATCAATCCTGCTCCATTTCTTTAAGGACCCATTTGGCCATAACGAGTAATTAGAAAAAGGGCAGTTCGGTGCATTAAATTCAGCTTTGCGCAAAGTTCGGTTGTTCGGAAAGGGCCGGATCACAAGGGTCCATTCTACGCAACCTTAAACCTTTGTGGTCCGGCTCTTTCCTCAGTTCGCGCATAGTGGGAGATTTAGTGCGGCCAAATGGGTCCACAAAGAGTATTCACTTTTTAGTTTTTCAATTTATTTGAAAATCAGTATTTGGCCATTTGATTTTCAAATTCAACTTGAAATTGTATTTTAAATTTGAACAATAGCTTTTTCAAATAGCTTATTACATGTTTTACAACTCACTTTTCACTTTCAAAGTTGTATTTAAGTACATTCATGCATGAATATTTGCAAAGAGTATAATTAAAGACAACATCTTCAACTTCAACTCCAACTTCTTAAATTCCCAAAAAAGTGAAAAATATTTGAAATCTATGGCCAAACGCCTACTTAATACTCCAGCTGTTGTTTGTAAAATTGTGATTTTCCAGAGAATAATACATGCTCGCTTAATTTGGAAGCCACCAAGTTATTCGAAGCCTTTGCATCTTTTCCAACAATTTAAGGTCTGACCTACCATGTGCAAATTCATTCTATTACAATTCAAAGGTACTTGCTGCGTTTTACCGGTTTGGTTACTATTATCAAAATTATTACTGATTGTTTACAACGACTAACATACACGGTATATTCCCACAACATGAGATGAAGTGACTGAATCAGTTATATCTGAAACAATCTAAAATCAAACAAACCTGTAAACCTTCTGGATCAAGCTTAAAGAAAAGATCAAGTAACTAACCAGGATCACTATTCAATTTGGTAGCTGAAATAATGTTTGGCAGAAGTTTTAAGGAAATCTAAGATGGAAAAAACTCAAAAGAATGACAAGCAATGTCTTTAAACTCATAACTATGAAACACTTGAGGATATAGACCAGTAACTAATCTCTATATGATAAGGAATATCAATGTGTAATAGACGATGAGCCTATTTCAGTCATAGGTGGTGTCAAGTTCGGGGTAGAAGCTTCAGTGGATGGCGGAGTCCCCGTATTCACTCTCCTAACACCCTCGACCATCTTTACGACTTCTGACATTTTTGGTCTCTGCTCGGGCATTCTGGATACACAAGTCAAACCTATTTGTAACATCTCTACCATTTCTTCTTCTATGTTTGGATACCTCAAAAGCTCCACGTCGAATACTTCAGCAGTCCACTCCTCACGAACAACAGAATGTACCCACCTGACTAAGTGGACAACCTCGTTAGTACCTGTGGCATGTATAGGTGACTTTCCAGTGAGAAGTTCAAGTACTAGGACGCCAAAGCTGAAGACATCAGTGGCTTGAGACACTTTTCTTGAATCTGTAACTTCTGGAGGTTGATAACCTGCAGCTCGCATGACTGGTGGAACAATTGGACTCATTACAGTTGCCAAGCCAAGATCAGAAATACAGCCAAACCCTTGGGAATTAAGGAATATATTTGAGGATTTAATGTTCCCATGGACAAGCTTTCCCCCAGACTGTCCGTGTATATAAGCAATGCCTCTAGCTGCACCAATGACAATTCGTAGTCGGGTTTCCCAGTCCAGAGGAATTCGATCAGCAGACCTCTTTGCTGCAATTACAGACTGCATCAGATATAATGATAGCAATACTTGAAGGTGCAGTTAAGACACTATCCACCTAACAATGATGAGAATTGACTATAATGCCAGAGCAAAGTTCTCGAGCAACACTATCCACCTGCACTTAGACTTGGCCTAAAAGTGGCATTTAGATATGACTTCGCGACACGTATGCTGTCCTATACGCTATTGTCTATTGATGATAAAAAATATCAAGAGGCCAACAACAGCAGATACTCTATTCTCTAGATGCAATTCTCCATCCTAATTCACTCAATGGTAATTGGTTATGCTAGAATTAGCCTACAATCGATTTCAAATACTACTGCACAAGACACGCCATAGCTAAAAATCATCTGTATTATCTTTTGGGTCCTGACAATCAGTTCTCTATGGCTTAATTCAAGAATTAAAAAGCAGGAGTAGTAGAAGTTGGGTGCGTAACATACCATGCAGCATCAAAGATGCACTCCCTTGCCTGTAGAAATCATATACCATGAGCTTCTCATCCTTGGAATAGTAGTATGCCCTCAGTGGAGCCACATTCTCGTGCCTGATATTGCCAACAAGCTCCATCTGCTGCTCAAAATCTTTTCTTCCCACGCTCTCCTTCAATCTCTTCACCACAACTGTGTTAGAATCCTCCAAAGCTGCCTTATATGTAGTGCCAAATGTTCCCTTTCCAAGCACTTGTGCTGAAGCTCTCAACAGATCTTCAAGGTCGAATGCAAGATTACAACCCTCAAAGAATGCAAGATTCCCTTCTCCATTCTGACTGCTGGAAGCTCCCTTCCTGACTGCAGCTTCTTTCTTGACTGATTTCTCAGTGTCCCCACTTTTACCCTCTTTCTTCGAATAGCGAATAATCAGCACTATAGCTACTACCAAGAAAATTAAGACACATCCTCCGATAACGATCCCAAGTATTGCAGGTTCACGGAGTTTAAACGATTTCTTTTTTGGTGGGACACTTGGAGGAGCAACTGGAGGAAACGGAAGTGAAGAATTTGCAGGAGAAAGCCGGTTACCAGCAAAAGCTGAACCAGGAAATCTTCGAAGAGAATCAGGGACACTTCCAGTGAAGTTATTGTTGGATAGATCTAATACTTGCAAACTAGGGAGATTGAGATCAGGAATACTACCAGAGAATGAGTTATTAGCAAGAACCAGAGCAGTCAAATGAGTCAAGTTCGATATTGAAGAAGGTATACTCCCACTAAAATCATTATTCGACAAATTCAAAACCGAAAGGCTTTTCCAAGCAGAAAAATCAGCAGGCAATGGACCTTGAAAGTTATTGGACTGAAGATAAACAGAAGTAAGATTTCCAAGGTTTGCCAAATCCGAAGGCAAAGGACCACTAAAACTATTAGACCTTAAACTCAAGATCTGAAGAGCAGACAAACGACTAAGAGTGTTTACAGGAATCGAACCACGGAATCCAACTCCAGGCAACCTGATTGCTATAATTCTTGATTTGTCATGGTTGCAAGTGACTCCAATCCAAGAACTACAAGCAGAAGTTCTACCATCCCAATTCAGATTGCGCGAATGGCTAACATTATCAAGAAAATCAAGAAGTACTTGTTTGTCTTCAAATGGTTCACTACTTGCTAACCAAAACAAAGCTGCATAGAATAAAACTGACAAGAATTGGAACTTTGTGCCCATCCTTCTCTTCTTGAGCTAAACTACAAAGGCATCAACTACTAGTAACAGCAACCTTCATATATACAAGAATTTCAAGAAACAAGAAAAATGGAATCAGAAACTGAAACGGCATGATGCTCATTATTCACTATAAATAATTACTATTAATGTCAGAAAAACCGTTTCTTATTAACGTCAGGAAAACCGTTTCTTAGGCATAAATATATTCAATTAATAAGGCAACTAAAGTTACGTAGACACTAAGAAGACCTTTTGTTTTTTTCGTCAACCAAGTAACAGTTAGGTTCCAGCACACAGCACAGCTAAATAAAACAAGAATTAGGTACAATTTCCCCCAGTTTTCAATTTGGGCTTCCAGAAAGTAATACTACACAAAAAATAATGTTAATCATGTATGAACAGTATGATTTTCCGTGGAAAGGAGATCAGATGAACCCTCGACCCTACCTAGCTCCGCCACTAGCCAGAAAATGAAAAATAATAAAAAGGAACTAACACACATTTCACGTTCTTTACCTATTTCCAAGAACATACACACAAAAAATGCATCTGGTGCAGTAAAGCTCCGCTCTGCGCAGGATCCGGGAATGCCAAACCATAGGGGTTTATTGTACGCAACCTTACCTTGCATTTCTGCAAGAGGCTGTTACCACAACTTGAACCCGTGACCATCACATGGCAACTTTACCAGTTACTCCGAGGCATAACACACATAAAAAGACTGATTTTTTAATGATTTTCTTGATCTTAAAGCAAAGAATGCAGAATTTAAATTTAATATAATCCGAATCTTGTACGAATTTAAATTTAATAAAATTGCATCGCCCACACGCTCTTTGGAAGAAGGACGATGATCTAGTAAATTCATTGATAAGAAATACTTTATTAAAAAAATTGCAAAATAATCGAACATCTATAAATCTGCAATTAAATTTGGATGTATCTTGAATAAAAATAGGATTTTGAGGCATTTAATAGGTGTAGATAAGACTGTAGACGTGATTATTGAATAGAATCATATCTCGATTATCATCTTATATTTGTATCCTAACTTTTTTACACAAGTCTTGTCTATCACCCTAAGTTCATACTAATTCTTGCTAATTGTCAATTGTTTTTGTTTACATTTTTAGTCTATAATCATGGTTTATAGCCATAACCAACCTAGATTTGAATCAATTGAATAATAGTTAGCAAGTTTTATTTGAATAATTATTTGTACCAATTTTCGTGGAGTACTATTTTGACTAGCGAAGTTCCTAATTTATACTAGTATGTTTTGTGCTCGTCAATGTACCACAATCGTGGACTTATGATATTATTTTTATACCATGCTTTATTTTCAAAATCATGAATCCTGGAATAAAATGATACATTTGCCTTCAGAAAATTTCTCACAAAGTTTTTAAGAAAGACAAGAAGTAAATTAAAAATAAAAAATTATCTCAATTTATTCATCATATATGAAACATGATATTATAGTTTGTATATCTCATTGATTATTTAATCCTCATGTCATTAACAAAAAAAACAAATTCTCATATCATAATACTATCAATGATAACTTGTTCCCAACCAAACGATCCCTTACATCTTATGTGAAGACTACTGTCACTTACAAAATCCCCACCAAACGACCCCTTACATCGTGGTCTCTTCTCTGGCATTCTAGCTTGACAACGTCAAACATATCTAACATCGTTTCACCAATGAAAGTGATTGATTTTTACTTGTCAAATGACAATAAATGATAAGGAACAAATTTGTGTAGTATCTTTCGTCATGTTGATTTAGCTGGTTTCGTTGCTCTAGTTACCTACTCCACCTACATTTATCCAGCTTTTGTTGCTTTGTCTTGAATCTCCATCAATCCTGCTTCATTTCTTTAAGGACCCATTTGGCCATAACGAGTAATGAGAAAAAGGACAGTTCGGTGCATTAAATTCAGCTTTGCGCAAAGTTCGGTTGTTCGGAAAGGGCCGGATCACAAGGGTCCATTCTACGCAATCTTAAACCTTTGTGGTCCGGCTCTTTCCTCAGTCCGCGCATAGTGGGAGATTTAGTGCGGCCAAATGGGTCCACAAAGAGTATTCACTTTTTAGTTTTTCAATTTATTTGAAAATCAGTATTTGGCCATTTGATTTTCAAATTCAACTTGAATTCAAATTCAACTTGAAATTGAATTTTAAATTTGAACAATAGCTTTTTCAAATAGCTTATTACATGTTTTACAACTCACTTTTCACTTTCAAAGTTGTATTTAAGTACATTCATACATGAATATTATTCCAAATTTTCTTTGCAAAGAGTATAATTAAAGACAACATCTTCAACTTCAACTCCAACTTCTTAAATTCCCAAAAAAGTGAAAAATATCTGAAATCTATGGCCAAACGCCTGCTTAATACTCCAGCTGTTGTTTGTAAAATTGTGATTTTCCAGAGAATAATACATGCTCGCTTAATTTGGAAGCCACCAAGTTATTCGAAGCCTTTGCATCTTTTCCAACAATTTAAGGTCTGACCTACCATGTGCAAATTCATTCTATTACAACAATTCAAAGGTACTTGCTGCGTTTTACCGGTTTGGTTACTATTATCAAAATTATTACTGATTGTTTACAACGACTAACATACACGGTATATTCCCACAACATGAGATGAAGTTATTGAATCAGTTATATCTGAAACAATCTAAAATCAAACAGACCTGTAAACCTTCTGGATCAAGCTTAAAGAAAAGATCAAGTAACTAACCAGGATCACTATTCAATTTGGTAGCTGAAATAATGTTTGGCAGAAGTTTTAAGGAAATCTAAGATGGAAAAAACTCAAAAGAATGACAAGCAATGTCTTTAAACTCATAACTATGAAACACTTGAGGATATAGAACAGTAACTAATCTCTATATGATAAGGAATATCAATGTGTAATAGACGATGAGCCTATTTCAGTCATAGGTGGTGTCAAGTTCGGGGTAGAAGCTTCAGTGGATGGCAGAGTCCCCGTATTCACTCTCCTAACACCCTCGACCATCTTTACGACTTCTGACATTTTTGGTCTCTGCTCGGGCATTCTGGATACACAAGTCAAACCTATTTGTAACATCTCTACCATTTCTTCTTCTATGTTTGGATACCTCAAAAGCTCCACGTCGAATACTTCAGCAGTCCACTCCTCACGAACGACAGAATGTACCCACCTGACTAAGTGGACAACCTCGTTAGTACCTGTGGCATGTATAGGTGACTTTCCAGTGAGAAGTTCAAGTACTAAGACGCCAAAGCTGTAGACATCAGTGGCTTGAGACACTTTTCTTGAATCTGTAACTTCTGGAGGTTGATAACCTGCAGCTCGCATGACTGGTGGAACAATTGGACTCATTACAGTTGCCAAGCCAAGATCAGAAATACAGCCAAACCCTTGGGAATTAAGGAATATATTTGAGGATTTTATGTTCCCATGGACAAGCTTTCCCCCAGACTGTCCGTGTATATAAGCAATGCCTCTAGCTGCACCAATGACAATTCGTAGTCGGGTTTCCCAGTCCAGAGGAATTCGATCAGCAGACCTCTTTGCTGCAATTACAGACTGCATCAGATATAATGATAGCAATACTTGAAGGTGCAGTAAAGACACTATCCACCTCACAATGATGAGAATTGACTATAATGCCAGAGCAAAGTTCTCGAGCAACACTATCCACCTGCACTTAAGACTTGGCCTAAAAGTGGCATTTAGATATGACTTCGCGACACGTATGCTGTCCTATACGCTATTGTCTATTGATGATAAAAAATATCAAGAGGCCAACAACAGCAAATACTCTATTCTCTTGATGCAATTCTCCATCCTAATTCACTCAATGGTAATTGGTTATGCTAGAATTAGCCTACAATCGATTTCAAATACTACTGCACAAGACACGCCATAGCTAAAAATCATCTGTATTATCTTTTGGGTCCTGACAATCAGTTCTCTATGGCTTAATTCAAGAATTAAAAAGCAGGAGTAGTAGAAGTTGGGTGCGTAACATACCATGCAGCATCAAAGATGCACTCCCTTGCCTGTAGAAATCATATACCATGAGCTTCTCATCCTTGGAATAGTAGTATGCCCTCAGTGGAGCCACATTCTCGTGCCTGATATTGCCAACAAGCTCCATCTGCTGCTCAAAATCTTTTCTTCCCACGCTCTCCTTCAATCTCTTCACCACAACTGTGTTAGAATCCTCCAAAGCTGCCTTATATGTAGTGCCAAATGTTCCCTTTCCAAGCACTTCTGCTGAAGCTCTCAACAGATCTTCAAGGTCGAATGCAAGATTACAACCCTCAAAGAATGAAAGATTCCCTTCTCCATTCTGACTGCTGGAAGCTCCCTTCCTGACTGCAGCTTCTTTCTTGACTGATTTCTCAGTGTCCCCACTTTTACCCTCTTTCTTCGAATAGCGAATAATCAGCACTATAGCTACTACCAAGAAAATTAAGACACATCCTCCGATAACGATCCCAAGTATTGCAGGTTCACGGAGTTTAAACGATTTCTTTTTTGGTGGGACACTTGGAGGAGCAACTGGAGGAAACGGAAGTGAAGAATTTGCAGGAGAAAGCCTGTTACCAGCAAAAGCTGAACCAGGAAATCTTCGAAGAGAATCAGGGACACTTCCAGTGAAGTTATTGTTGGATAGATCTAATACTTGCAAACTAGGGAGATTGAGATCAGGAATACTACCAGAGAATGAGTTATTAGCAAGAACCAGAGCAGTCAAATGAGTCAAGTTCGATATTGAAGAAGGTATACTCCCACTAAAATCATTATTCGACAAATTCAAAACCGAAAGGCTTTTCCAAGCAGAAAAATCAGCAGGCAATGGACCTTGAAAGTTATTGGACTGAAGATAAACAGAAGTAAGATTTCCAAGGTTTGCAAAATCCGAAGGCAAAGGACCACTAAAACTATTAGACCTTAAACTCAAGATCTGAAGAGCAGACAAACGACTAAGAGTGTTTACAGGAATCGAACCACGGAATCCAACTCCAGGCAACCTGATTGCTATAATTCTTGATTTGTCATGGTTGCAAGTGACTCCAATCCAAGAACTACAAGCAGAAGTTCTACCATCCCAATTCAGATTGCGCGAATGGCTAACATTATCAAGAAAATCAAGAAGTACTTGTTTGTCTTCAAATGGTTCACTACTTGCTAACCAAAACAAAGCTGCATAGAATAAAACTGACAAGAATTGGAACTTTGTGCCCATCCTTCTCTTCTTGAACTAAAATACAAAGGCATCAACTACTAGTAACAGCAACCTTCATATCTACAAGAATTTCAAGAAACAAGAAAAATGGAATCAGAAACTGAAACGGCATGATGTTCATTATTCACTATAAATAATTACTATTAATGTCAGAAAAACCGTTTCTTAGGTATAAATATATTCAATTAATAAGGCAACTAAAGTTACGCAGACACTAAGAAGACCTTTTGTTTTTTTCGTCAATCAAGCAAACTAAGTAACAGTTAGATTCCAGCACACAGCACAGCTAAATAAAACAAGAATTAGGTACAATTTCCCCCAGTTTTCAATTTGGGCTGCCAGAAAGTAATACTACACAAAAAAAAATGTTAATCGTGTATGAACAGTATGATTTTCCGTGGAAAGGAGATCAGATGAACCCTCGACCCTACCTAGCTCCGCCACTAGCCAGAAAATGAAAAATAATAAAAAAGAACTAACACACATTTCACGTTCTTTACCTATTTCCAAGAACATACACACAAAAAATGCATCTGGTGCAGTAAAGCTCCCGCTCTGCGCAGGATCCGGGAATGCCAAACCTTAGGGGTTTATTGTACGCAATCTTACCTTGCATTTCTGCAAGAGGCTGTTACCACAACTTGAACCCGTGACCATCACATGGCAACTTTACAAGTTACTCCGAGGCATAACACACATAAAAAGACTGATTTTTTAATGATTTTCTTGATCTTAAAGCAAAGAATGCAGAATTTGAACTGCCAGCAATAACAAAAAGAACTTTGTAATGAACCTGAAGTGCAATACCCAGATGGCCAAATTGCAAGAAAACCCCACAAAATTCAGCAAAATCAGAAACTGTATAGTATAGCAGGTATCTTACTTAGGAAAAACAATTCAAATACTTAGTAGATGAAGGGTAACGTAGATGAAAAAGATGGGAAGTAATAAATGTAGAATTAAGTAGTTAGCTAGGGGGAAGAGACAATGATTAATGAGGAGAAGGGGGAGGTGGGTGAAAGGGGTAGTAGGAGACAGACAATAAATGATTGAAAGACAGTTAATTTGAAGAAGAAAGCAAGCAAGCAAATAAAGAAATGGGGCAATGGGGGGAAATTATATTTATATGTGTATTTGGTTTGCAAAGTAGCGAAAAGAGTGGGAAAAGCACGTGGAGACAAAAGTGGAAACTACTACTACTACTACCATGAAGAAGAAGTTACACACAATTCTTTAACAATTTCTCCCATCCAAAAGTTTGTGGCCTAGTGATCAGTGAATTAATCGAAAATTATGAAATATTTGACTCAAGTCTTAACGAAGATAAAGATATTAAGTGATTTCTTATTATTTATAGTATCAGTCTTGATATAGTTAGATCGAGGTACAAATAAGCTGACTCGCAGGATCATTATAAAAAAGCAAGTAATTTCTTGGGGGAGGGTGCACGTGGTGCCAGTGGGGCAGGGAGCACTAGAACAGCATTATCCACCATTTCCGCCATATTTTGAAGCTGTTCAGTAAAGAAAGACACAAGATTACAATTAGGAAAAAGAGAAAAAAAAAAAAAAAAAAAAAAAAAAAAAGGAAAGGAAACTCACCACTCTTAATCACGTATCCCATGTTATTAAAATCTAATTGGGTGCATCTTTATTAGGTACTACTAACATTTAGTGGAGTGCCCCCCCTTTTTTGTGTCACTGTGACTTGTTTAATTAGGGAACAAGTTATGAAACAGAAATGGCACATTGGGCCGTAGCTCAACTACAATTACGTGCGACTTTAATCCTTTCTAACACCATCTTCTCTTCGTGGTTGGGTTCAACTAAAGTATGAATCAAAAATTCAAATTTTAATATTAACTTCATATAAATATACAATACTTGATTTTCACTCGAACATCAGATTTAATTCACGAAGAGAAGATTATCCAAGATTCAAGTGTTACTAAGTTAAATTGCTGAAGTTAGTCCAAACACTATTGTTTGCAATAAATTTTATAGTATAGAAAATAAATTTCAATCAAAAACAAAAATAAAAGAAATAAATTTTTTTTATTAATAACGATATGGGTACAAATCTGTTCTTTTCTCTTGATTTTTTCTGTAATTCAAGAGCAAAATTTTGTGAACTCTGTGAGAAGAATTCAATTTTTGTTACAGTTTTTAAAGACTACTTTACCCTAAATCTAGTTTGAAGGTTATTCTACCCTAAACTCTAACTCTTGCCTGTATAAAGGGTAACATAGTCTCTTAAAAAGGCATCTCAAAAAAATCTCATATATCATGAGGATATCCATATAGAAATCATGATGTTAGTGGATTCTTCTTGAAAATCAAGTACTACCTATGTTCAAGGAATACATTTCTAACGACCCTCAAATTACGAAAAAAATCAAGAAAAAGGAATTAATCAAGAAAACAAATCGAATTATACCCGCATGTTTATTAATAAAATTTTTGTTTCTTCATATTTTTATTTGTACTTGAAATTTATTTTTCTATCACTATAAAATTTGTTACAAACAACCATGCTTATAGTAAAAATATTAATTCTTCATATACTTTTTAACTATGTAACATTAATTTAAGTGAATTTTTAATCCTTCCCTAAATTAGTGTGAAGTCAAATAGAGGGATGAAGCATATTGACACGATTCCTCTTTTGTATTTGTTGGCCTAACTTTGACAATTAGGCATGTCCCATAATATAAACAATATGTGACATGTACCTAGGATGGTGGCAAATATAAAATAAATTGACTTTCTTATTTTTAATTATCACGCTCGTTTCTCTTTGTCTTTTTACTACACGATGATGGAGAAAAGATTTAAAGATACTTTTTTTGGCCTTATTTTATTTTGCACCTTTGTGCTGGTTTGCCACTTTACTAAAAGAAAAGAAATTGACATTAATTAGGGCGTGTTCGGTATAAAAAATAAATTTCTAAATTTCTCATATTTGGTAAGTTAAAATAATTTGAAAATAAATTTTCTATAAAAATAAATTCCTTAAAAATGAGAAAAAATATTTTTCTAATAGAAGTATGAAAAATAAATTCTATAAGTAACATTCCAAGTTCATTGTCTCCTCCTCATACACTCACCACCTCCATTCCCACCCTTTACCATCATATTCTCGAACCCCCACTGCTACTCCAATCTCACTCTTACAATATTTAACTAGATTATATATAAGTACTTTTGAATGATATTTTCTAGGTAGTTTTTGTTACATTTATCACAAATAAGTCTTCCTCGATCATAAATTCTAACATAACTAAATGACAAAGATAATCATGGATGCGTAGCATGAAAATTACATACAATATAATCTAAGAATGTCTATTTTCAATTGGTCCTACTAAAAAATAAGTCATGGTAAAAAATAATGTGATCACTCTATTTCTATAGAGATAACCTCAAAAAACCTTAAACTAAAATTCATAACCTGAACTTTCAACTAAAAATCAAATTGTATCTTTATAAACAACATTCAAAAGTTTACAAAGTCTCACCTAAACTGAATATCGTGAAATAACATGACACTCAAATGAGCAGTGTGCTCATGAAAGACCTTGAGTAATAACCTCTTAATAAGTGAATTCACAATTATAGAGTTTGTACCAGTATTTCATAACCAATTTTTTTTTTTCGTCAATGTATTTTAACTTACTAGAGATTTACTAAACTCCTGTCGTTATCGGAATACAAGACTGTAGGTGTTCATCGGTCGATTCGGTTTGATTTTACGTGTTATTGGTTCGGTTTATCGGTTTTTATTTTTTAAATATGTAAAACCAATAACCAACCAATAAGATATTTTCTTATCGGTTTCGGTTTATCGGTTTTTGGTCCTTAACGGTTCGATTTTCGGTTTAACCAATAAGAAAATACTTATAAAATAGAAATAACAACAACTAACATAAAAAAATAAAATCTTAAGTACCGCCAAAACCTAGGCAATGCATTTTAGTTTACAAGAATCTTCAAACTTGAACTGAATGTTAGTTAGGAAAAAAATTGAATCCTAATTGTTGGAAGCTTTAAATGCTTCAAGTTTTTCATTACGATAATAGCCGAACTTTATATTGTGGCCTTGTTTCCCTGAATAGGTTAATACTTTGCGAATTAGTAGTGCATATAATGTATATACATACACATATCTATATGTATATATATAGAGAGAGAGAGGGGGGGTTAGATAGATAGATAGATAGATAGATAAAGAGAGAGAGAGAGATTTCTATATATAACATGAATAGGGATAAAACAATAACTTAGTGTATCCTTATTGGGTTATCGGTTTAACCGATAACCCAATAAGTTAAAATCGATACCGAACCGTTTACCCAATAAATTTTTTTATAAAACCAATAAAAAACCCTTAACCCGATAATCCAATACCAATAACCCAATAACATTTTTATCGGTTCGGTTTATCGGTCGGTTCGGTTTTTGCACACCCCTACAAGACTGCTAACTTAATATCACAAAACAATTTCAACTTTCTTTTAATTTTATTCATATGCGCAGCCAATGACAAAACTTACAGTCATATTCCATAATGAGATGTCACATTATATGTAAAAACTTAACTCAGTCGTGGCCCAAGGTGAGGCTAGTAAAGTTTTGCTTTAGTGGCTCAAGGGTGAGGCTAGTAAAGTTTTGCTTTAGGGCTTCAAAATTTCAAGGCCTCAAAAAAATTTAACTATTAATTTTATAATTTTATTTTTTTTGACAATATTGAATATAGTAAAAAAAAAAATTATCATCATCCAATGAAAATATTTTGAAACTTTGAATTAAACTACTTAAATCTTTATAATAATAAATAGTAATATGTTTACAATAACATCTAAGGTAATATACTGAAAATGCATAGTTAACATATTATTAACTTGATCAATTCTTATTATTATAAATAATAATATTACTATGTGAAATATAATACTATGCTAAAAACAACAATTATGAAAAAATACAAGAAAAAAGTTATAAGTGTTATAAATGTATTTACATTATAGTGAATGTCTATTAAGATCTACTTTGATATCCATTAGGATTTGAAGCATCTGTTTTTACTCAGATTAGGAGTAAATTTCCCCTATAAATAGAGGGGTTTTGTTCATTGTATTTACAATCTTATGATCTCTTATCCATCAAGAGAAATAAAGAAGTCTCCCTCTTCTCTCTCTATTTATTCTTCTTGTTTTTTCTTTATATTTCATAACACGTTATCAGCACGAGACTCTGCCAAATAAGGTGAGATTATAAATCTAAAGGTCAAGGTTAGTAATTCCTTATGTTAGTTGTATTTTTCTATTAATGATATAATTATTGTTGGATTTGAGAAAAAATAATTGGTTTGGAACCATTTATGTTTTAAATTCATTCCTCAAGAACAATATTATCAAAAGGGATGATAATATTTGGGTTCAAGTCCCATCGATTTATGCCTAAGACGCCTTTATATGGATAAAATATTGAGTTTGAATCTCAATACACCATATTAATGATATTGTGATGGCTAAGGCAAAATAATGGGTATTGGGTGAAAAGTCATGAAATTCGACCCATTGAATATGCTTCATTCCATGAAGTGAATGTGGTAGCAATATATGATAAGTCTGAAATATGACAACTTACTTCATTTTTGAGGTGTATGTGGTAGCAGTGCATAATATGTCTGAAAGAAGACAAGTGATTGAATGCACGAATATAATAATGATCATCAAAAGTGATGATATTTTCACACGCTTATATGATTATAAGATATGCTAGAGAAAAATTCTCTACATCATATGTATGCCTCGATTTGCTTCTGAAGTAGCAAAATCTTGAAAGAGGTTATAAGCTATCATAATTTGATAGGCTTAAGGCACGATTATATTCCATTCCTGGGGAATGAGAAACTTATTAATGCAAACGTGCACTTGATTGTGATTGTATCACAACTCACCCCCGAAAGAGGTTGAATAATTTTGAAATCTACTTCTGAAGTAGTAAATCTGAAATTTATTCATGTAATAGTAAATCTAAAATTTACTAAAGAAAAAGTACATGTCATGGTAAACTTGGAGTTTACTAGAATAAAAGTTCATAAATTGATATGAACGATTGTGACATCTCGAAGATGTTCATGTATTGAAGAACTAGAAGATTCTTCAAGAATTGTTTATGTCGTTTGTTCTCATGATAAGTTGGTTGGACCAACTAATATTGGGATTGTATCCCTTCAAATCTGAAAATTATAAAAGGTGAATAAGGGCCCGTTCACCTATCATGTGATATGTTGAAAAAATGCATCAATAAGATGATCACA
The DNA here is from genome assembly GCA_030864215.1 of Capsicum pubescens. Lineage (NCBI taxonomy): Eukaryota > Viridiplantae > Streptophyta > Magnoliopsida > Solanales > Solanaceae > Capsicum > Capsicum pubescens. The sequence goes on from CM061540.1 coordinate 57,827,714, forward strand.
TGTACATTCATTGTCAACCTGCAGTTTGACATTCATGAAATTGATTGCTCAATAAAATTGATTTAAGAACATAATTTTCAGATTGTTCAATCAAGAAAGTTATCTTGATGATGGTTTGACATTGAATGCCTTCGATAAATAGCTAAACCATCGCTAATGAGAACAAAGCTTCATGTGTTGGTCTGAAATACGATATGTTGCATACAATAACACTTGTATGCATTAGACCAATAAATTATGATTATTTCTTCCCCCTCAATTGGTTCAAGGTCATGAACCAACTATTCCATCTAATAGTTTTAATGTGCGGTATACGATTAATGAAAATACTATGATGCACAAAGATGGATTCCTCAAAGAAGATAGAGGATGTATGTTAGTTTTCCTAACATAAGGAGGAGATTATAAGCGCTATGAAATATGTTAGGAATTATCACTAGATCCTTATCCAAAAGATAATTCAAGTCAAATGTCGAAAGCATATCATATTAAGCGCAAGTACTCTTATTTTGTATTCCTAAAGGACAAAGTCTATGCATGCGTGAAGCGTGGTAGACTAATCGGTTCTAAATGAAATAGTCCTTAAAAAATAAGGAGCAAATAATCATAATAAGAAGGTAATGAGCTCTTGAAGAGCCTATGACATAACACTTCATGAAACCTTATGAGAGGTTCATGTACCTGAAAATAATGAAGTGATGAGATCTCAAAATGTTATGTTGCATTGTGAACCGATACGAAATGATATATCATTAATATCTTTAACACAATGTTGGTGCAATATTGTGAAAGATTACGAGGATCTGAATTCTACGTTTATTTAAGCATGCTAACGTAGAAACATTTATCAAGTAATATGAAAGGGTGCATCTTGGTAAGTGAAAACTTATTTGATTTACAGTCTAGATACTTGAAGATATCACACATAAAATGTTGAATATTGTCACTTGACAAAATTTGTATGAAAACTTCTTTAAGGATTCAAAATATAAAAGTTTCTAGGAAACTTATAAACTTATTGATAATCCTTATATTGTATAAGCTTATAGCTTGAAAATTATTGAAACTCTTGGAGAGTTTTCAAAAGCAATAAGATTATTTGCTGAAATGAGATATATACCAATTTGGATTGGTTATGAAGTACCATATCTTAGTACAATTGGTGCACTCATGTATCTTGTAAAAAACTACAAGACCCAATATAGCCTTTCGCTTAATTTATTAGCAAGGTATGTTTCTACTCCTACTAAGAGACATCGAAATAGGATAAGATACATGAGTTTATTTTATTCTAAAGATTGCAGTCCCGATCTTACTGGTCATGCTGATGTTAGGTACTCATCTAACCCACATAAATCTCGGTCTCAAACATACAATGTGTTCACATGTGGGGATACTGCCATATCTTGGAGATATACAAAGCAGTCTATTGTAGCCACTTCATCGAATCATGCTGAGATAATAGCTATTCATGAAGAAAGCCGAGAATGTGTATGGTTAAGGTCCATGATACATCTCATTCGAGAAAAATATGATGTGAAATATGATAATCTACCCACAATTTTATACAGAGATAATTCAGCATACATAGCACATCTTAAGGGAGGATTCATAAATGGAGATAGAACGAAGCACATTTTGCCAAAGTTTTTCTACATACATGAGTTACAAAAGAATGATGATATTAACGTGCAACAGATTCGTTCAATTGACAATGTGACTGATTTATTCACCAAGTCTTCTCCAATTACAACTTTTAAGTAGATGGTGCACAAGATCGGGATGCAAAGGTTCAAGGATGCTCTCATTAGGGGGAGTTAATACGCGTTGTACTCTTTTTCCCTTACGAGGTTTTGTCCCACTGGGTTTTCCTTGTAAGGTTTTTAATGAGGCAACCGAAATGCGTATTATTAGAGATGTGTACTCTTTTTTCTTCACTAGATTTTTTTTCCTACTGGGTTTTTTCTAGTAAGGTTTTAACGAGGCCCATTATCTACCAATTAGACATTCAAGAGAGAGTGTTATAAATGTATTTACATTATAGTGAATGTCTATTAAGGTCTACTTTGATATCTATTAGGATTTGAAGTATCTATCTTTTACTCAGACTAGGAGTAAATTTCCCCTATAAATAGATGGGTTTTGTTCATTGTATTTACAATCTTATGATCTCTCATCCTCAAGAGAAGAAATAAGAATCACTAACTCTATTCTCTCTACTCTTCTTCTTTATTCTTTATTGTTTTATAACAATAAGTATTTTCTTATCATTATTTATGATACGGCTTATCAACCAAGTTTGCTTAATACCCTGTGTAAACCACCTTTAACCTTATAGACCCGAGACATGACTACTATACAATAAAGTTCATCGAGGAAAAAAACATGAACATAGCTCTTCAAAAAGGGCCTTCATTTATAAATGGTTTTTACTGATCCATTAGAAAGTGGCATCCAAATTTTGTACTTTCTGTAGCAAAAAAAAACTTTCACTGCCATCTAAATACGACTTTCTGAACTTTCTACTGAATGCTACGATCACTACATCTTATTGAAAATTGGGAATAGATTCAAAAAAATTAGTTAAGATTGATATTTGCACCTTCTCAACACTACAAGGGTGTTATGCTCGCATTTGGATTGAAGTTACTATGGGAGTCCGATTAAATCATATATCTATATTGATCAGTTAAAAAAACAAATACTATATGAGGGTGAAGACCTTTCATGCAAAGAGTGTGGATGCATTGGCCACCTAATATAGAATCATGTTCATCTGCTGCAAACGTTTCCCGAGTGGCAAACTGAATTACTGCATTAATTTCAGATGTTAGATTAAAGCATACGCGAACTTGGATATAGAATAGATAATGATATGATTATTATGATAAACTCATATTGGGATTTCGAAGAGTTGGAAAATCTGAACTTGAACAGATTTTGTCTTATTGACAAACTGTCATTCAAGAAAGGTTCTGACACCGTCTACTGATCAAACCAAATAACCTAATGCTACAAACATAAAAAAATACATCATTAATAATGGGCTCAATGACAATGATGGTTGTTGGTAAACAATATCTTTCAATAGAGAAAAAGGATGACCAATAGTGAAAAGAAACATGATTCAGAAGCTGGTAGCTACAGATTTCTCAAGCCTCCACGACGATCGAATCATGATGAGGTTAGCGATATCAATGTTAAATTATTTCATGCTGACACATGTAAGTTTCTAGAAAAAAATACACAAGCTTGAAAATGGGACTAGCACTGTGCATGCAAAAATTGATGTCACCACTCGAAACTCTTTCTCCTCTTTGGCGGCAAACACTAGGACAACTCAGCCTTGAATGACCCCTACCCCTACCCTACTTGACCCCTACTTTGCCCCCTACCAAAATTACCCATTTACTCTCTAAATATATTTATTTTGCCCAACCTACCTCACTTTTGGGCTAAGTAAATAGTACTGAAAATCATCAACCTTTGCCATTTGTACCTAGTACCTGATCTAAGGTAGATTAATGCACCTCAAAGTTGTGATCCGAGACTTCTTGTGTGCTTAATGTGTTAATAATAATATAATCAAGCATCTAAGTGTTAAAGTACTTAATCACAATGTTTAAGGTGTTTCCCAAAAAAGTTTGTACTTAAATTGGTCACTTAGAGTTTAAACGAAAAAACTAGTGTTACTAGCTTGAGCTATGTGTTGTTATAGTTGATCTAGATAGATTCTAGTGTGTGTAATGAGTTTCTAATGATATGATTGTGTAATTATGTGTGAAAAAACTTGTTTATAGAGTTTAAATTTTAATTTAATCAAGCCAAGAGTCAAAACTAAGTTAAAGATCAAAAGGACAAAAAAACTAGTATTCTTAGCTTAAGTTTCTAGTTCACCGTATTGGATTGTGTGTTGTTTTAAGCTCTAATTCGTGGTGTTCGATCCTATAGAATGCTTGGTGAGATGATTATGATGATATATAGATGATACACAAGTTGGGAATCAATTGTAAACAACATGAAAAGGCTTGTAATGGATGGATGGACAAAAGCACGGGACAAGACTTGACGTAGAAATGGACGATTTGGGTTCACTAGCGCGTCGCGAAGCTTAACCACTGCTATAGGGTGCGTGACATACATTGGGATCTTACTAAGAGACCAAAAATAGTGTGTCTTCTCTATTAGGGTGCTTCACACACCCTAGGTACCGCATGCAGAGCGCGACGCGGACCCTTGTCCAATTTCGACAGATTTGCCCTCCTATAAATAGGACACTTAAATATGAGGTTGTAGACCTTGGACGACCTTGTAACCTTAAGGGGGGATTTATAACACTTCAAATAGGGTTTTTATTCCTTTGCTTTAGTTTGTTTATGGATTTTATCAACTATTCATCTAGCGTGATTACGGTTATATCCATGAGCGGCTAAAAGCCCCTTTTCCAGGGTTAAGGCCAAAAACATAACTACTCTTGCTTTAAATTGACTTGGTTTTAATTATTTATCATATTTGGTTGTTTATTTATCCTTTCTATCATTATTTTAAGGATTTGAAACCCTTAGAATACATCCATTGTCATCTTCTGAGCCCAGAAGGAGGAACAAGAGGATAGGACGTGGGGTAAATAGAATAGGATTGTAATCTCTTACGGAATGAAGTTATAATTTGCACTTAGGATAGGAATATACCTAAGTGACCTATTTGGTTCACTTACAGGATGAAATATAAATGCATTTAACTTAGTTCTAACATCCCCGCTCGACGATATAGTTGTGGATCTAAGATAGATAGGTGATTAGAGGCTCGAAAGACCATAATCATAACATCAACTCCGTGAATTAACAACCAAGATAAGTAACTTAATCAATGAAGTTCATTAGTATAGTATGATTGTTCGTAGAGACTTAACCCTGGGTTTCTCTCTATTGATTGTTTAAGAACCTTTACTTTTTCCCATTGTTTACTGTACTTTTAATTATAACTCTCAAACTCTTTTTGGTTATGTGTGCACTTGATTAATCTCAATAGTGAACTAGAATTGGATAGTTGTCAACACAAGTCTCTGAGGGATCGATATTCGACGTTTTATAAGGCCAGTGTATTACTTGGTGAGACCACGTACACTTACGTGTGCGCTTGGGCGCAACAGTACCAGTCTAAGTGGACAGATATCTATCCTTTCCACCAGTATAACTGACATGGCCAACTCCTCAACCACATCCTTCATAGTCTAAATTAACAATTTTTCCACGTTCCAAAAGACATCAGATCTAATTAATAGCATCCCTCTTGAAATATCTGAATCTCCTAATTTGGAAAGCATTGGACCCGCATTATTTAAGTCCTCTTCCAAAGTTTAAGGAATCATAACAACTCCCTTAAATAATCAAAATATTCCTAGTATCACTACTTCTAACTCTATTATTTCCTCACTTACTACTACTACTACTCTTACTACTATACAAAATACCAAGACGTTTTCTGAGCTCCCAGCGATCAACCTCCTAAAACTCAAACCCTCCCTTCTACTACAATATGAATAACATCCCAGCCCAAACCATCCTTCCGCCGATCCAACTTGTGTCGGTAATGGGACTACCAATGGGAACTATTCCAGTCTACATCACCCTACCGGTTCCTCTAAACCTCAACCCAACATCTTAGATTAAAATATATCTCCAAGGCCAACCTGTAGCTCTCCATGTTTAGATGAACAACAGGAAAATAATGTTAATAATCCAAAACCCCAATGTCTTGGCCATTCTTGCATCGAAGGTGATGCAATGAGCCATGGAGACATACAACCACCATTTTTAGATGTCATTAATACTTCTGCCTCTCATGAACTATCAGCTCTCTGCAATACCATTCTTTCACATTCCAACATGAGAATCTCAAACAAAGGTCCCTCAACAACAACCAGCTCGATAGGAGCTACGCCCTTTCCTCTGGTTATGCCCAACTTCCAGAATATAGGCCCCCTATATCACTACTGGCAGGTGCAGAGGATGACTCAAGGAACGGGCTTCTTCCACCAAGCGATGAGGATGATGGGGTCACTAGAGACTACGGGCGCCCTACTACTAAACAACATAGCCTCCTTGTCCTAAGTATTCCCTCTTTAAATCACATTCCTTTAAGAACAGTTCGAACAATAACTCAGAAAATAGAAGAGACATTAGAAATAATGCACAAAATCAGGACATAAATAATGGTCTTAAAATATTTAAAAGTAATGATGTACAACAAGAAATACAAGAAAAAATTTATTCTTATTCGCCTCTCGAATCTATGAAAAGCTTAATCGATATCATACGTTCTTTCAACCCGCAAATAAGGAACTATGTGCTGATAATAAACCCAATAATAAAAAATTCAAAACTGAAACTCTCTATATAACCTCCGCTAGATATTAACATGATCACCCCCTTCATCCCACTTGAACAGATCCATGAAAATCATCATATGGAACTGTAGAGGAAATGGCCCTGACTTCAGAAGGAACTTTCGATCTTTGCTGGATTGGCACAAACCACCATTGGTGGATTTGCTAGAGATAAAAATATAGAATCACCTAGAAAAATGATTACCCATTTACAAGAATAAATTGATGTTCCATCAGTGGGCACTACAGGAGGACTTGCTATTTTGTGGAATGGCACTGTTCTGGATTTGATCAAATCTCTACCGCTGATCAGGAAATTCATGCCATGATTAAGGTAAATTCTATGGATACACCCTGGTTGTTTAGTTGTGTTTACACCAGTCCTTTAGAAATAAATAAAAAATTATCTAGCATAGTCTTAAAACTATTAAAGACAACTATAAGGGTAAGTGGTTAATTGCTGGTGATTTTAATGAACTGCTATACAGTGCAGAAGAAAAATGTGGTAATCCTCTAAATAGATCTCAATCAAATAATTTTTGGGATATTGTAAATTATTGTGAATTTATATATATGGGTTTTCGAGGCAGCAAGTTCACCTGGCTGAATAAAAGGTTTAAACAAAAAGGCATCTTAATTTTTGAAAAACTTGACTGTTTCTTTGCAAACAATGACTGGCTACCAAAGTACCCGGATACACAGGTCATGCATCTACGTAGGACCCACTCTGACTATTGTCTGTTACTCCTTAGTCTATATAAAGCGGGCCGATACAAGAAAGACCACGGAAGGAATAAAAACTACACAAAACAATCCACACATTAAAAGAAACCTGAGGACCCCTTTGAGTGCTACTTTCGGCCAACAATAATAACACAAGTATCAGGAGTTTACAAGGTGTTTTAACACAAAAAAAGCAACAATAAAACAAGAACAAGATGAATACAATGCACACAAGATTTGGATTCAACAAGAACAAATGATTACAAGATACAAACACTAACACAATTACAAGAAAGATAAAGATAGATAGTGAAACATAGATTATTAAAAAGATTAGGAACTAAAGATTAAATTAAACTATAACACCACACTCTTATGGTGACCACCAAGGGAATCAACTCACCTCAAGATCCACTGTTTCCAAGCAAAGAACAATATTGGTTTTTCCAATCCCTAAACTACAATGGCTAGTCCAATTCCTAACTAAGAACTACACTAAGGTGGTTACTCTCAAGAAAGAGGATTTTAAATGTCTCATATTTTCATCATTCAACAACCTACAAGAGAAGACCTAAAATGTCCTATTTATAGTATCTTACAAAATGAGATAAAATGACTACACTACCCTTAAAGATAGGGGCGTCCATGGAGTGCATTTTGGGCAAAGTGAAGTGACCAAAATGTCCTCAATGAAGATGACCCAAAACTGTGAGCCATTAAGTGTCCAAAGTCGTGAGTCCTAAAGTCTTCAATGCTCCAAGAAATCTTTCACTCACGGGCTTGATGTATGGTAGGCTCAAAATGGGTCCTCCATGCATGTTCTCATAGCCTCGAGGTGACCAAGTCTTGAGACTCTATGTGTTGACTTCCAAAGATGTCATCAAAAGATAAGATGGCCATTTATCCCGTACGGACCTCACCCAAAAAATTAAACTATTTTGGTTTGAAACGATATGGACCTCCCACTTGGATTTCCAAAACTTTGTAAAATAAATTTGGGAATGTAACCCTACTCTCATGGATGCAATCAAACAATTCAAAATCAAAGCATCTATTTAGAGTCAGAAATCTTTTGAAAATATTTTTGTCAATAAAAAAAAATCTTAAATAAACTCAAAGGTATCCAAAACTCTCCCAGTTACCCTCATAGTTGTTTCCTAGTTAATCCTGAACAAAGTCTTATTCGTGAATTTAATAATATTCCAAAAATAGAAGAATAATTTTGAAAACTCAAGTCGAGAATAAATTGGCTCAATGGGGGTGATGCAAATACAAAGTTCTTCCACGCATCTACCCTCATAAGATTTAGAAAAAAATAAATCATTTCTTTAGAAAATGAGCACCAAAATTGGTTCACTGATCAACAAAGCATAGAGACTCACACCATCATAAATCTTTTAATATCCCTACTATAATTGGTTCAGTGGCCGTCAGTGATGAGGAACAAATGGATCTAGCTAGGCCACCTCTTGAAAAAGAAATCAAGGACACCATCTTTTCATTCCAACCTCTAAAGGCACCGCGACCCGATGGCCTGCATCCTTTCTTCTATCAAAAATACTGTCATATTATAATACCCGATAAGACTCTAGACAATTTTTTAGCTATTCATCACATGTTTAGAAGTCCCATCATTATTTCACACCAAGTACGAGTGACATAGCCATTTTAAGACTCCAAGATTTCAAATATTTTATTTTTAGCCTTTCCGAGTTTGAAATATTGATTTATGAGTTGAAATATGTTTATGGATGTTAAAAGAATCATCCAAGAGAGTTTCAAATTTTTTGAAAGAGGTTCGTGGTAATTTTAGATCATGAAGGCAGTAAGCTTTCGCAATTTCAGCGTGTCATGGAGGATATTCTCTACGGTACGCAGCATTTCACAGAGGTTAGCCTTCGTGATACATAGCATATCACAGAGGGTGGCCTCCACGATAGCCTTCGTAACATGGAGGTTGTGTATTTTGGCAGATTATTATAAGTTAAAGGGGTATTTTGGTCTTTTCCCCCTCTCCCTAAACACCCAACTGACGATTTAAAACCCAATAGGGTCATTATTTACCCCATTCCTCATCAGTTAACAACATAAAATCATCCTCTATTCCCAAGAACACAAAAATCAAATCTTCTTCCAAGAATTTAACCATCCAAGGTCCTAATTCCAAGTTTTTTCAAGAATTCAAACAAACTTAGGTATGTGGGGTATTCATCAATGGGTTTCTTCCACCCATTGAGTTCCAAAAATTCCTTTATTTTTCATGTATAAACCCTCTTCCCTCTTTTTATGAAATTTCAATGTTAAGTATGAATTTACTCAATTTTCTCTTAGTAGTTTTGAATACAAGTCATGCCAATGTGTTTCTCCATGTGAGTTATGCTCTTATATGCTTTTAAATTTCAATCACCCATATCATGTTCAGTTGACACCATGTTAATTTACCAATTTATGAATTAAACCATATGAGCATGTTGTCCTGATAAGTTTAACATATTCTCATATTCATAATCATGGATTTCATCAGTTAATGGTATATTCTATGTTTTGGGTCTCTGAATCATGAATTTCCTTATGGTATTTTTAAATGAGGGCATCGTATTTAAAGTTTCTTCATTGCTAGAGGGTTGCGAACACCCGATATCTATATGTTTATACATGTTTTCATTTTCATGTAACAAGTCAGTCAGATCATGATTTTATTATCATATTCAGATTATCATGTTCATGTTGAGCACTTATCAGTACCACATTATGTTAAATGAATAATAACACCAGTGTCATTTAGTTAGGAATAACACTTGGCACCGAGTAAACACGGGGATGACGACTCCTCCTTCAGTTAGGCATGAGTCATTAGTAGCGGTCTCTAAGTTCCAGACCTACGACGTCAATGTAGATTATGAGGGGTCCCTTATCAGTAGAGGCATGACGCCCTTGTCCTTCGGGACATCAGCCTTGTAGATCCACATCGTTAGTCATGTGTTGGTACCTCTGGCAAGGTACCAACACCCTTCCAACTGGGATTACAGGTTGGACCCCGATTAGCTCAGATTGGGGTATGTTGATTGTAGTTAGCTCCTACAGTCTCAGTTCAGTAGTCAGACCATATCATCTCAGGTTTGCATGACCAAGTATTCAGTTTATCAGTCATTCAGTTATTCAGTTTTATGAATTAATTCAATACATGTCTTACTTGGTTTTACATTCTTTTTACATGTTCGTGCATTTATGCCCAGTACTTATATGTATCACAGTTGTCCCTATATCACGTATCAGTACATTCAAATTACTAATCACATACTCTCTTTTGTGCTATGTTGTCTTATAACACAGGTTCGGATGCTCAGTTTTCTGATCGTCCTTAGTCAGCTCAGTGCCACTCAGCAGTAGTTGTGGTGAGTCCTCATCCTTCGAGGATAAGTTAGTTGCAGTTATTTTCATTACTTCCTTTATTTCAGTCAGTCGGAGTTAGTTGAGGGTTTGTCCCATCAACTCCTTATGTTTTTAGAAGCTTTTAAATAGTCAGATTTATTTTTAGTTTTTATCATTAGTTCAGACATGTTGGGTAATGTTTCAGTATTCCACCTTAATAGTATTTCTATCAGTTTAGCATCCGCATATGATACTTTGTTATTATTTTATTCAGTGCTCACAACAGATACCAAATTATGGGTTAGCTTGGGGTCACTTGTGGCCTTAGGTACCATGTTACGACTCGGGGGTAGTCTCGGGTTGTGACACATATTATGGGACCATCAATTTTTCGTTTTTGTAATTTAGTTTTTCAAGAAGAATGTATCCCTGAAGAAATTAATAAAACCCACATCTGTCTTATCCCAAAATGTAGGAATGCTACTACTTTAGAAAACTTTCATCCTATTAGCCTTTGTAACACCTCCTACAAAATCATCACCAAGGTCTTAGCTCGTAGAATATGACCCCTTATAAATAATCTCATAGGCTCGTGTCAATCTCATAGGCTCGTAGAATACGACCCCTTATAATCCAATTGTTGAGGAGAAAAGGAAAAAAAGCCCGGGCATCATCCAAGGGTGGTTCCCTACATACTGCGGGTGCCAGAAGTACTCTTGCTATGCTGGAAAAAATGGTATGTAACTTTTACAGTTTTAATTGTTTGTTTCTATTTAAATTTTTTTATTATTTGAACATTGATAATTTTTTCTTTTGCAGGAAAAAGAAAAGGGTAGGCAAATACCAACTGATGAGTTATTCAAGGAGACTCATCTGAAAAAGAAAAAGAACCCAACTGATGAAGATGTCTGGGTTGAAGCTCGTGCAAAAGTTGTCCACGTAAGAAACAAATTTTGAATTTATGAATCTTTTTCTCAAAGTTGATATTATTCAATTATAACTACTTTAATATTTTTGTACTTTTAGTATTAACTTTACTTTGAATATAGGACGAATATACGCGTCTTGTTGGTGAGTATCGTAGTGTCAGCCTCCTGTGACCCAATACCCCAACATTTGGAGAAAGAGTTATGGACAAAAGTCGTGTGTCCTATAAATAGAGGTCATTTCTACGGATACTACACAAAATTTTTTGGTGATAATATTAGGTGTTCGTCCGGCGCTGCATACTCTAGCTCTTCAGTTGATAGAGAAACCATTGAAAGACTACAAAATACGGTTTCTCAACTCACTCAAGAGCTTGCTGAACAGAGAGAGGTTTGCTGAACAGAGAGAGAGGCAGAAAAAGACGGAGAAGGCAACAACATCACAAATCAAGATGCCTCAGCAGCAATTCAACTCTTTCATTTAGACTGCGGAGGTTATTCCTCCGTGTCCTGGTGATGCAGTTCGGGCTGCAAAAGTTCTATGCCCTCTGAATGATTTCAGCACGGATGATGATATGGAAGACGAGGACGAATTCGATGATGATGACTTTTAGTTTTTTGATTTTTGTATGTTTTGTACTTTGAATTTAGACATTTTGTTGTTTGAAACTATTGTTGTAGTTTTTTCATACTCACTTTTGTTGGACATTTTGTATGTGTTGTACATTTTTTAAAGTATTTACATTTGGTTTTTTTTTGTTGTTGTTGTTGTATTTGATTTGGTTATTGCTGTATTGCATTATTGTTGTTGCATGCTGTATTTGGGTTTTGATTTTTATTTTTTTTAAAAAAAATCCAGAAAAATCGACCACAAATGGTCGATTTTTGAATTTTTTTTCCAGAAAACCGACCACAATTGGTCGATTTTATATTAAATTTAATTAATTAATTTAATAAAAACCGACTACCTGTGGTCGGTTTTTTAATAAAATAATTAATTAATTTATTAAAAAAATGACCACAAGTGGTCGGTTTAATATTAAAATTAATTAATTAATTTAATAAAAAACTGACCACAGTGGTCATTTTTTTTTTTCTAAAATTATTTTTTTTAATTTTAATAAAATAATAATAAATTTTAAAAATATATATATATATTTTTAAAAAAACTACCACTACTTTACCGACGACACATTTTGGTCGGTTTTGTGGTTGAAAATTGGAGAAAATCGACCACAAGTGGTCAATTTTTGTGGTCGGTTTTCACCTTTTTTTTTAGTAGTGAAAGAAGTAGAGAGGTTGTTTCCGATAGACCCCCGGCTCAAGATAAAGAATAGTAAAACAAGGTCATAGTACTACATGAAACAGAATGTGTGGCATAACCTAAATAAGAAATGAAAAATAATAAAAATAGATGCTAAGGGAGACACGAAAATAAGAGCAATACTAATAAAAATAGGAGATAAAAAATAAGAAGCAACCGCCCCCGTAGTCGCCAACACTAGCGGTTCCTACCAAAGAACACAGTCCTAGGATTACTAACCCGACTACACCAGAGTCCCCTAACTACTCATTACCACCCACACAAGCACTAACCTTCTACTCTTATCTGCGACCTACACACCTTCCTATCTAGAGTCATATCCTCAGTAAGTTGAAGTAGCCCATGTCATGTCTAAAAGCTTTGAACTAAAAGCTTTTTAGAGATTTCTGTATTTGAAATGTTTTAATCATATTTGTCCAAGTTTAGAAGTCTGCACCCAGTGCTCAAACTTCTTGTTCTCAGCCCCTTTGCATATAATTCTTAGGAACTACTCCCTCTGTTGCAATTTATTTCTTCAATTTTGATTTAACACAAAATTTTAAAAAATAAGGAACATTTTTAATCTTATATAATCTTAAATTAAAAATATGTAAAATGTATTAAAATGTCATTTCCCAACTTTGTGGGAATTCACTGGGTTTGTTGTCATTGTTGTTATTGTATTAAAATGTCATTTAATTTTATGATCTTAAACACGTCATCTGAAAAATTTAAATTAAAAAGATGTTAAAAAGAATAAAAATATGTTTTTGAAACAAATTAGAAAGAAAAAGGAGAGATTAAAGAGAAGAAACCTTTGATAGGAGCTCAATCATAGTATATATTAGTAATTTTTTAAGGAGAACAACAAGAAAACCATAAGGTGAAGTGTGAACCTAAATTCTATACTGAACTCCCTCTATTTATAGTTCATATTAAACAAATTGCAACTTACTACCAACAAATCAGAGTGGCGCAGCGGAAGCGTGGTGGGCCCATAACCCACAGGTCCCAGGATCGAAACCTGGCTCTGATATTATTAGAGTGGCTTTCTACCAGCGTTGCGTTTTTTAAATTTCTCTCACCTTTACGACGTCGTTTCGTTCCACGTCATCCGAAAATTTGAGTGATGAGATACGCTAATTAACGAGAAAAAGAAGAAGAAGATAAATATAAAAAGTTCCAGTAAATGAAAAATCTCAAAGTTGAAGAAAACTGATACGGACTGCTTACTAATAAACCCTAGCCTCAAAATGGTCCACAAAATATCGCGATAAATCAAACGATCCCTCTTTTTTGCAACTTAATTCATCTCTCCACTTCTCCATGTGAGTTTTTTCTCTCTTATTTCTCGTCCCTTTTCCCCCGTCCAATTATATTTTCCCTCCCCTTTCAATTTTCGCTATTCAAAAAATGATAGAAATCAACATCGTAGATTCTAGAACTTTCAGATTTCACCTGGATTTTGCAATTTCAGTTTCTATGGAACTACCTGATGAAGTTTTTAATGGTGATTGTTCAGCAATTATCAGTCTAAAATTGATTTAGTTTACTAATTTCTGTTTTTTTTTTTTTTTTTTTTGATTTTGACTGAAATGCTGTTGTTGCTTAGGTTTGTATAGCTTCAGTCTACTGCGAAGCGAAGCACCGCCATAACTAGTAAGTTACTGAATTAGTTTTTTTTTTTTGTTTTCCTTTTTGTTAATTTCAATTTGACAGATGTCTAGGATTCGTCGCTTAGTTAATTTGGAGTGAGCTTGGAGAGTTACTACTGCAGTTTGCTCGCCTTCCTTAAGTGAAAATATTCATTTCGGACTTTTTTTCCGTTGTTTAAATCATACTCCCTCCGTTCATTTTTAGTTGTCACATTTGAGAGTCAAACTGTATGGATTTTGACCTCAACATTTTAAGATGTACTCTTTCAGCATACTGAAGTGAGAAGGATTGCAACTTTATTTTCATTTAGTGTTTGAATCTTTACAACAACAATAACATACCTAGTAAATTCCTACCACATGGAGTCTGGGTAGGGTAAGTGTACGCAGCCAATAACACTACCTCGGAGGTGAGGTAAAGAGGTTGTTTCGGATAGACCCCCTGCTCAAGATAAAACAATCTAGACAAGAATAGTAAAAGGACAAGATAAAATAGAAATTACCACACTCAATAATAATATAGACAAGATTCACCAAGTAATGCAACAAATGATACAACATCCTGAAATAATACTAACCTTCTACCCTAATCCGCCTCCTCCACAACTTCTTATCTAGGGTCATGTCCTAGGTAAGCTGAAGCTGCTCCACGTCATATCTAATCACCTCTCTCCAATATTTCTTAGGTCTACCTCTACCTCGAGGTAAGCTGAAGTTGCTCCATGTCATATCTAATCACCTCTCTCCCATATTTCTTCGGTCTACCTCTACCTCGCTTGAATTAATCTAATTCAATTTAACTCTGAAAGTTAGTCAAATTGCCTCTTGTGAAGTGAAATGTGACAAGACTGAACAGAGAGAGGAATGGAGCAGTAATATGTGGAACAAGTTAAGTTATCCTTTTGGTTAGAGTGTAATGTTGTACTTTAAGATTAAGTAGAAGTAGATCTCTAGCCTTAATGAAGGTAGAGATTTATAAGTCTATCTTCTCTTCTTTTGTTTTTTTCCCCAACTTGGGAAGGGAATGAAGGATGATTACAAACTGCAGATAAACTCATTAATATAAATGATTAGTAGACAATACCATTAACTCTTGATTGCTGTTTGAATTACTATGTCGCGTGCATTAAGCTTTCAGCTCTATCCAATAATCTTCTAATAGTAGTTTTAATATGTTAAGTCTAAATTTATTTATTTATTTTTTGATAATCATGGTGTTGAGCTAGCTTTCTCACACCTCAAAGAAGTCCACATTTCTTTGATTTACCATTTTTTTGGTCATTTATTAAAAGAAATTGGTTTCCTCTTTAATTAGAGTTTAAAAGTATTTCAGTGTGTGGTAAATGTTGTGTTAGTCAATCTGTATCCATCTAAAAATGCAAAAAAGGAAAAAAGAAGTTAGGTTTACTTAGGACTTATGAGTAATTATATTAGGGTAGGTAAGTTTGTTGGATGTCAATGGTTGTTGCCTGTTACAAATCTCAGAGATGTGCTTCCTATATAGTAAATGTTGGAAGTACTACAAGAAAGGGCATCTCAAAAATTATACACTAAAAATGTTGTTCCTTCCGGCCTGTTATTGAGGAATGCAGAAGATATACATATATTCAACCCTAAGGGCCCATTTGGTCGCGAAACAAGTTATACCGGGATTGTGATCCCACCCTCAATGTGGGATAGAATTAACACTGCAATCACGGGATACTAATCTTGGGATAAGTTATCGCGCGATTTTACGCCAACTAAACATGGGATAAACTCATCCTATTATTTATCCCAGGCTAAGTTATCCCTTATCCCTCGTACTAAACGAGCCCTAAATATACTGCACAAGATAAAAGGAAAGAAAAAGAAAAAGGAGCTTAAAAAGCTTAGTGTCATTCACTGCAGTTGGTATTCTCTATACTGCGCGAAAGAAATGCACTGCCAAATTGAAACGGAAATAAATTTTAAACTGTTAAGTGATGGATATGTTGCAAGATGAAAATGAAATGAAGTATAATGGTTCTTATTCAAAAAAAAAAAAAAAAAGAAGTAAAATGGTTCATATGGATTTCCCAATATACCAAAAGGGACAATTACAACTTTGTACCTAGAGAGTAGAGACAACAGACTGCTACCTTTCTTCAGGGGGAGGAGGATGGAAGAGGAGGATTGTTTTTAGTTGAGCATGAATATGCAGAACTGAGAACTTGAATATCTGTAATTGTCCTTTTTTTGAGCATTGCCGGTATGAAGCAGAACAGTCGAAGTGAATAACATGGCCTTTCTTGCCAAGGCCAATTTAGTGAAAGCATCACTTGTTGAATTAAAAAATAAAGCAATCCTATTACAAGACAAAAAGGACATTAGTACGATTTCCATGATGTACTTGATAATTCCTCGAGATTTAATCCAAAGGACTTCTAAATAATTTTTCAAAATTGCACTTATGGGATAAGACTATATTTCTTGAGCAATGTACATGAAACAAAACCAAATTTGTTCAAATAGTCCATCCGCAGTTGACGCATATTAAATGTGGTCAAAATCATAATATATTGTTCTGATCCCCCATTCCATTCAATCCTTACCTTACTGAATGCCAAATATGGTCAAAATCAAAGTTCTGTTTGATGCTTCCCCTTGTTTAGAAAGATTATCTTAGAAGATTTAAAACCGATCAAAAAATACAAATGCTTCAGTTGATCAGGTTAACAAATTGAACCTAGTTTTAATTTGGGAGTTTTGAGGGGACAACGTTTTTTTTAATTCTTTTTACAAGGATTCAAATTGATTCATGGAGCTCTAACGTAATTGACTGGTGGTAAAACTGCTGTATGATTTTTTTTTTTTTTGATAATCGTGGTGTCCGGGCCAGCTTGCGCGCACCTCGACTAAATCCACAGGATACCTGCCACCTCCCACCAACAACAGGTACCAGGTAACTCTTCTACCAAGGCTAGAATAGGTGGGAAGAAAACACCTAGTGTTTGTCTCCGTTGGGAATTGAACCTGAGACCTCATGGAGCTCATCCCAACTTCATTGAACCACTAGGCCACACCCTTGGGTGCAAAAAAAAAACTGCTGTGTGATTTGCTCGTGCTGTTTTTCCAATTTAAATGCTGGTAGTTTTTTTAACAGAATGACAATCGTTTATAATTGAAGTTTTCAAAAATATATTGGTAGATGATCTAAAGAAGCCTATCCGTACACATTATTTTTAGCTTTGCTAGTGAAAATTGAGATACATTATTATTGCATGAGTTGAAGATGATCTGCATATCAGGTAGCATTGTTTGGGGGATTAGCATTGAAATCTAAGATAGTATATATCTACATTAATAGGAGATTGACACTTGATTATATCATTGTATTAATTTTGATTCCTGAATGACAATTTTGTTTAATTATTCTGCACTGTGACATAGAGTATTCTTTATCTCAAGTGGGAAAGGTAAACAAAAAGAATGAAGGAAAGCCCATCTTGGCTGAGTCAGAATTTTTTTTTGAGCAGATCGAAAATTTTCTAACAGTCTTTTTGCTGGCAGTGGTTCGAGAAAAAGACCTCTGTTGGGAATATGCTGAGAAGTTAGACGGGAATAAAGTGAAATGTAAATTCTGTCTGAGAATTCTAAATGGTGGCATTAGTAGGTTAAAGCACCACTTATCCAGGCTTCCCAGTAAAGGTGTGAATCCATGTACTAAGGTAAGGGATGATGTTACTGACAGGGTAAGGGCAATAATAGCATCAAAGGAAGAAACGAAGGAACCCCCTAGTACTAAAAAGCATAAGCTCATTGAGGCAAAATCTCTGCTAAATCTCTCTCCAGAAAAACCGCTTGTATCTGTGGAACCAGTAACTCCAATTGCAAGAATTTTTCCACCAATTGGACAGGCAATCCCTTCACCGGGAAATAACCAAGAAAATGCAGAGAGAAATATTGCATTGTTCTTTTTTGAGAACAAAATTGACTTTAGTGTAGCAAGATCTTCCTCTTACCATCAAATGATTGAGGCAGTAGGGAAGTGCGGCAGTGGATTTATAGGTCCTTCTCCTGAAACTCTGAAAACAACATGGTTGGAGAGGATCAAGTCTGAAGTAAGTTTACAGTCAAAAGATGTTGAGAAAGAGTGGGCTATTACAGGTTGCACTTTAATTGCAGAAACATGGACGGACAACAAAATGAAAGCTTTGATCAACTTCTTGGTTTCATCGCCCTCCAGGACTTTTTTCTACAAATCTGTAGATGCATCTTCATATTTTAAGAATCTGAAATGTCTCTCTGAGTTGTTTGATTCAATCATTCAAGATTTTGGTCCAGAGAATGTTGTACAGGTTATTGTAGATAATACACTTCACAGCACTGGTATAGTGAACCATATTTTGCAGAACTATGGGAATGTTTTTGTGTCCCCTTGTGCTTCACAGTGTGTAAATGCAATCTTAGATGAGTTTTCAAAACTAGATTGGGTAAATAGATGCATTTTACAGGCACAATCAATCTCGAAATTTATATACAACAATTCCTCATTGCTTGATCTCATGAAAAAGTTTACTGGAGGACAAGATATCATCAAGACTGGTATCACGAAGTCTGTATCACACTTTCTCTCCTTGCAATGTCTATTGAAGCATAGGTCAAGATTGAAAGTTATTTTTAACAGTCCAGAGCTTGCAGTCAATTCTTCTTATACAAATAAATCTCAAAGTGTTAATTGTATCGGAATTCTGGATGACAGTGAATTTTGGAGGACAGCTGAAGAGTGTGTTGCTGTTTCTGAGCCCTTTCTCAAAGTTATGAGAGAAGTTTCTGGAGGAAAGCCAGCTGTGGGCATTATATATGAACTACTGACTAGAGCAAAGGAGTCAATAAGGACCTACTTTATTATGGATGAAATAAAGTGCAAGACATTTTTGGATATAGTGGATAAGAAATGGCAGAACAACCTCCACTCTCCTCTGCATTCAGCAGCTGCATTTTTGAATCCCGCCATCCAATACAACACAGAAGTCAAGTTTCTTGGGTCTATAAAAGAAGATTTTTTCAGAGTGCTGGAGAAGCTGCTACCGACTCCTGAATTGAGGCGAGATATCACCACTCAAATCCTTTTATATACACGGGCATCTGGAATGTTTGGTTGTAATCTGGCGAAGGAAGCAATTGATACTGTTCCTTCAGGTATACGTGAAGCCTTACATTTGTGCATCCCCGTACATAATTTCACAAGCTATAATTAAAGCAATCCTAAGAAAAACTATGTCTGTCCATCCTTCTTTCTTCTCCTTGAGATAGTAGGAAGGCTGACTAACATCTTCTAAATTGATCATATCATAGTTAATTTTATGTTCCCTGAGGTCATTTTCGCATACCTGTTGTTGACGAGATGCGGCACGCTCTGCTACCTGTACTTTCCGGACTGTTGACAAGTTAAGTTGTCCTCAGAGGCATAGCTTCTATATGGGTTCTTTCTTCAGCAAATTCTGCTTGTTGTTCTTCTATTCTTGCCTTAGGATGCTCCAGGTCTATGTTCAGTGTCTGAAGTGTGGACTGATAATCTCTCTCCACATTTACCTGTGCTTGCTTATTTGTCGTCTCCACGTTAAAGTTTGGGCAAATGTTTGCTCTCAGGTTTTCACAACATGGCGGCTGACTGTGACTGAGGTGAAGTGGACTGCTGGTACATAACATGGTTTCATAATCAACCCCCCTAGGATCAAGTGCCCTAAGGATTTGTGAAGATGAGAATTAGGGAAGCACGTTTAGATGTGAAGAAAGTATCATTCAAGGTTCTAGGCTTTAGAGTACTAATCGAAGTTGAGTGTTAGAATCTTGATACAGAAAGCCTGGTATTTAAGTTAAAGAAAGGTGGAAGAGCGGCCATCATCCACCGAGTTTTGAACCTTCTGCCATTGGTTTTCAGGGATTTTTAGTTGTCAAAAAAGAAAATGATATCAAGAACTAAGCCGTTGCTATCGGCATTTGTTGTGGTTGCTACCCCTAAGTTGAGTAAAACCATAAGTTGATAAAAAGACTTGTATTTGCATGGCAATTCTGCCTTGGAATACATACATATCACTTGCTGCCAGATGAAACATTCGGGGAATCATCCAAGTCGGTAGGACTTTTCAAATAGATGGAAAATGTATTGCTTTATAAGTTGGAAAACAACATTAATGACTTGGTACACATTAACTCGTAGTAAGACTTTGGGTACTGGCTTAAAACACTGATTATTAAGTTGAAATTACATCTAATGATCTGTAACCTTGAGTCTCCTGTGGACTGCATCAATTGCATGGACATTCTCCATCATGTCATAAAGAACTCTCAACTGTTTCGTTGTAATTTTCTATCTTCGTTTGCATCTCATAGATTAAAGGTGTCAGCAAAATGACTGCTTCCAACACATCATGCTTTTCACACAAATTCTCTTCATAGCCCAACTATTTTTCAATAGACTGATGCAACAGAAATGCATTGCAGGTATTTGGTGGGAACAGTATGGTGATGCTGCTCCTACATTGCAAAGAGTCGCTATTAAAATACTTAGCCAGGTGTGCAGTACGTTCACTTTTGAGCGAAATTGGAGCACATTTCAGCAAATCCACTCTGAGAAGCGCAATAAGATTGATAAGGAAACACTTCTAGACCTGGTTTACATAAATTATAACCTCAAGCTAGCACGGTGTTTGGTTTCTAAACCTACCGAAGAAGATCCCCTCCAACTTGATGACATAGATATGACATCTGAGTGGGTAGAAGAGGCAGAAAATCCTAGTCCAACTCAGTGGCTTGATAGATTTGGTTCGGGTCTTGATGGGAATGACTTGAACACACCACAGTTTACTGCTGCAATATTTGGTGCTACTGACCACATATTTGGTTTGTGATCATGATGACTATCCACCCCCTAAATGCACATGCATTTAATCGTCATAATAGTGTCTTGGAATTGTGTTGTACTTTCATTTGCGCTCTCTTTTCATGTAAATACCTGGTTAGGAATGATACTAGTAGGTTTTCTCATTGGCCATCTAGATGTAACGCCTACAAATGATAAATATAGAGCGCAAGGGTAGTTGGAGAAACTGACCATGTATGTTTTATGTATATATTCGTCGAGTAGTATGTGAAAAAGGTGTCTCCTATATCAAAATATTTGGCTAGTCTGGGAAGTTGAACTATATTTGACACCCCTTTGAAAATAGCAACCAGGTTCTTCACGTACAAAACATGGAGACCAAATGCTAGTGGAAATTCACCACCGTTTGCTTGTTTTGGCTAAAGTTTATCCATTTTTTCCTTGGATTGTCCATGTAAAAGGGGAAAAGTTCTGTTCTTATGTCGAAATTGACCAGCTTCAAAGTTGAATCATTAGATCCAATCTTCCATTGCATTTACACGTGATTAATGCAGTGGAGGCGCAGTGGTTTGTTGGGCAAAGCACAGCAATAGTAATTGAATAGAACTAGACCACCAGGACACAATCGACATGGAAGATGAATGATCACTGAGCCCTTTTTGCAAAATGTTACTCATTTAAAAGTTATTAATAGGACTTAATCAGAAAATATCTTATCTGCACACACGTAAATGGCTCAACATTACATTTACAATGACATTATAACGTACTGACACCCTCATTACATGCTCAGTAAAATTATTATAATGAATTGCCAAGCAACTGAGCTGCGGCCTTGTCTTTATCATTGTCATTCATCAGTAAGGCATCTGCAACGCTGTTTGATGAGAATCCCATCTCTTTCAAGAGAGTATATCCCTCCGCAAATTCCTTGACCTGAAAGTTGATGGAGAGATTGTTAGACGAGCTAATGAATGGTCACAATTACTAAAGACAAATGCTCCTTAATGCTATTGAACAAATTTAATACAACACTTTACCATTCTGCAGTCGCAGCGGCAAACTAAAATGTCATGCTTTGCTTTTTCAAAAACTAAAATTCAAAACTTGTAGACATCACTGTAAATATTTCCCCAATGGTTTAATGATGCAAACAGTTTCATCGTGTTGTACTTTCTTGCAGTTCCAAAATATGTAACCTATTCTCAAAAATGAATCTGATCATTTTCCGATTTTACTACAAAAATTAGTTAAGTTGACTCATAAATTTGAAATTCAACCAAGGACAGGGGGTGTCATAGAAAAGGAAATCCTCGTGGAGAAATGTCTTCACGGAAATTAATTTAAAGTAATTTTAGTAGATAAACTAATTCAACCATGCTCATAGTGCCACATGTAAACAGAAATATAAGAGAAGCATGTAAAAGATCTATACCTTGACCGGATTATCTCCATAATTTGCAATTGCTAGGGCCACAGCCTCTCTATTGAAACCAGATGTTGCGTATTTGTTCATAATAGGATCTCCGGTGTATCCCTATATTCAAACAAGAATAATATATATCCAAGAAAAGACATTCAAATCTCAAAAAAAAGACCAGACCAGAATTGCATTTAGTTTTTCAACAGCAAAACATTCTATGGAGAACACATTCTGAAACTTCTGGGAAAAAAGGTTCTGAAATGAAGCACATGATGCACTCTTGGGAATCAATGCATAATTTACATTTATATATACAGTCAAGTCAAACATTTAAGGATGTTAGTGTGTGGGTGAGTCGTAGCAGTAGTTAGGAGTGCTTTAGTGTAACCGAACTAGTAGTTGTAGGGCTGTGTACATAGGTTGGAGCTTCTAGTTGGGAGGGCCTGAGGGTGGTGGGTGCCTTAGGTTTGTTAGTGTATAGTATTACTTTGTGGGTGTCTTATTTTTGTTATTCCATCTTGTTTTATGTTTTATTACGACTTTGTTTACTGCCCTTTGTCTTGAGTCGGGGGTCTATCGGAAATAACCTCTCTACTTCTTAGGAGGTAGTGGTACGGATTGCGTACATTTTATCCTCCCCAGACCCCACTATGTGGGAATACACTGGGTTTGTTGTTGTTGTTGAACTACCTTTGTCCATAGACAAGATATTCAATATCCAAAAAAGTGCTCTAAAATAAATGATATGCTTCAAGGCATGATATTTTACTCCTTCGAGACATACAAGCCGTATTTGAATCCAAAATTCAAATGAGGGATCGAACTTGTTACATCAGTTCTTAAAAAGTAAAGGACAAACCTATTATTTCCTAAACCAAGTAAGTTATGCATAATGGAATATGTCACTTAAATAGAATAATATATAACCCATAGGAAGGGGAGCCTTGGAATAATGGTAAAGTTGTGGTCATGTGACCAGGAGATCACGGGTTCAAGTCGTGGAAAAAGCTTTTCGCAGAAATGCAAGGTAAGCCTTCGTAATAGACCCTTGTGGTCCGGCCCTTCCCATGACCCTGCACATAGCGGAAGCTTTAGTGCACCAGACTGCCTTTACCCATCACCCATAGGAAGGATTCAACCACCTTGAAACTCAAGTCATGTGCCAATGGAAAGGAAGTATAAGAACTAAAACTTGCACCGTTATGCTTGAGTTATAACACGAAGGGAATGTTGGTCAAGTTGTTAGATGTCAAATGAATTTTGGAGATAGACGTAAAGAATGGAACAGATTCTCCATTTCCACAGACAGATTTTCCATATTGATTAATGGTGATCCTCAAGGTTTCTTCAAGTCTGGAAGGGGATAAAGACAGGGTAATCCTTTATCCCCCTCTCTCTCTCTTTGTTTTGTGATGGTGATCCTAATTAATGCTCTCAAAAGCAGAGAATTGCACGAATGGAGAGGAAGAAATCACCCATATTCCTGTATGCAGATGATACTTTACTTTTATGTAAAGCTGAAAAACAACTATTATATATTTTTTTTATGAGGTCAAATTAATGAACAACAATTGTATTTAAGAACGGTTATGTCAAGTCTTGATACAGTTTCCAGGCTGAGAATCAATTTGGCCAAAAGAAGTATGTAGCACCAGTGCTAAAAATTGTATTGAGGATTTGGCTGCTATATCTGAGGTGTGAAGTTGAAAGTTCCCCAAAGTCTATTAGGCAGTACAAATAAGGGTGAAAAGGAAAAACAAAAATATTTGGCAAGAAGTAATTGATAGATGTATTAATAAGTTGACCCCATGGGAGAAACAATATCTATCCTTTGGGAAAGCCTTATCCTAGTTAGTGGTGTGCTGGATGGAACACGAACTTATACAACCTTCCTGTTTCCTATGCCGGCAGAAGTACAGAAGTTGGATTCCGTTGGGAATTATTTCTTAAGGGATGGTAATGCTAATAAAAGGAAGATCCATTTAGTAAAGCAGCTAGTGGTTACAAATTAAAAGAAAGAGGGAGGTTTGGGTGTGAGGAACATGAAATTACATGACCAACGTACATTATCTAAATGGCTATGTGGATAACAGCGGTGGTGATGAAATCTGGGAAAAGCTCAATAAAGTTACTTACAGGAAGAAGGATGATTGGAAATAATATCCTCCACAATTGAAAGCAGCACAGATATTTGGAAAGGCGTTGTGGGATGTGTACTGTAATTTAGCATACTGTAAGAACTCATCCCACGTCCCAACAGGGGGTTGTTTGGAAAGGCATTGTTGGGATGTGGTATGAATT
This sequence comes from Capsicum pubescens, assembly GCA_030864215.1. Lineage (NCBI taxonomy): Eukaryota > Viridiplantae > Streptophyta > Magnoliopsida > Solanales > Solanaceae > Capsicum > Capsicum pubescens. The sequence continues at coordinate 57,852,652 of CM061540.1, forward strand.
GTACACTAAATTGGAGGTAGGTAATGCCATAACGGAGTCGGGATTAAATTTTGGACAGATACTTGGATCGTGAATACAAACTTGACAATCAGTAATCCAGATTTATTAGGGTGTTCTGTGCATAAGTATGGCTATGATTCTGATTTTGATTTAATCTGTGGCTGGAATCTACAATTCAGAAGGAACCTAAATGAGTGGGAATAGGATGAGTTTCTACAGTACACTAACTTAGAGGTAGGTAATGAAGCCAAGATTAAAGTTTGGACAGATACATGGACAATCAGGTTGGTTCAAATATGAAGATGTCGATATATCTATCTACTATACAGAAGAACCAAGAAACAACCAAGTCATTGTTGACACGCTTGCTGATAAGAGGGTAAAAGAGTCATTTCACTATCCAACCTGTCACTCACTGCCCGGACTTAAGATCAGTCTGGTTTTTCCTTCTCTAAAAAAGTGAATCGGTGCCTCATTCTCACTTTTCTTGGTGGGCACTGCAGTCATAAGTTGTTTCTTGCTGCCATTATCAATTATCACATTTGTTTTGTTTCTTGCTAGCTGAGGGAACACAGAATAGAAACTAATTATATTTTCAGCAAGTAGTATCATTTCTTGTAAATATTAGGCATATGTATTTATTCTCCATTTGCGTCTTTTTTTCTTTAAAGCCTACGTTTTATTTGTGTTTTGCGCTTAAAGTCCCAATGGGCCTTAGAGCTTTCTTCCTATTTTCGCTTTTGATAACACTCACGGATATTATTCTAGAATAAAGATTTCTTGTTTGCACAACTTATATTGTTGGTGAAATAGCAGTATGTTAGATAACCTAGATCAGTACATGGATTACTTAATAAGGGATTACTTGATTTGTTGATGTTTCTTATGTTGTTGGCTTATGTAATTATTTGTACCATCTTGATACTTTATGGATTAAACTTGACCTTATCACAAAAAGGAATGTTGTTTTCAAATCCTTCACCAGTACGGCATGTTTTGTTGGAGGAATCAACTTGAGGATCAAATTTTGTCTACACATATCATATTTGCAGATTCTATATCATTATTCCCAATCTTAATTGTAGTAAAAAGGACATACATGATGTTACGAAAACAATCCTTTATTGATAGGATTGCTTATTAACATTGCTTCAAACATTCAGGAGTTCAATCAAGAGAAAGAGCCAGAACAGACATCAAACTCACACCGCATTTGATATTAACTACAGAAAATAAACTGAATGACTGGCAGCGAGCTGCGTCTCAAATTTTTTCAGTTTCGCTGCAGACTAGGAATCATTAAAGACATTTTTTCAGTACTCCATGGTTTTCAATTTACACGACACTATCTTCATTTTTGGGTGTTCCAAAATGATTGTTATCATTCCATGTCTATCCAACTTTCACCAACTTCCAATAATGCACATCCATTAAACTATACAAATTTTAAACTTTGACGTGATGTTTCTCTATCAAAGTAACTTTCCCCATTGTTTTCATTATTATCTTCCACTACCACTAATGATATAAATAACTCAATAAATTATCTTAAACACTATCCTCAATCAAATACCATCATAGAAATTGAAATGGAGGGATCAATTGAGCTAACAATCAACTACACCTCAATTCTAAACTACTGGTTGGGGCTATATGAATCCTCTAAAGCCATTTCTCTCTATTCGGGGGCCAAACAAGTGTGGTCCTAGGTAGTTACGTTCCAACATACTCAGTATTCAGAGGATTCATTGTATTTAGACATTTTTATTTTATGATGTCCGTCAACCTACAGTGACCCTCCATATTATTAATTCAGATACTGGACATGCTATGCTTTGAGAAACTCATGTAAGTAGATTTTAGTAGGGTAGTTAACAAGATCACAAAAAGTGTAAGTACCATGTTAGTTTGTTCAGGCATTCTAGATGGAGGATGTTCCAGCCCTAGCCTGCTCCAGTTCGGGCTTTCCTTTTCTGCTTCGGCCAGAATCTGTTTCTCAAGTTCAAAATCAAAGTTGAATGTGCTTCGGGGAATGTCTCCCACTTGTGTTGACAATTGAGGCTGCATGAAACCAAAAAACATTTATTGTTCACCAAAAGATTTAAGCTATGCAAATGGTACAACAACACCAACATACCCAGTGTAATCCAACAAAGTAGGGACTGCGAGAGTAAAGTGTACGCAGACCTTACCCCTACTTAGGTAGAGAGGCTGTTTCCGATAGATCTTCAGCTCAAAAGAAAAAACAGTACAACGCGGTATACAGAAATAAACAATGGAAATGAAAAATTCACGGTAAAATACTATAGGAAACCTGACAAATCATCGTGAACAAAAGTCATAACAACGTAAAACAATAATCGAGTCATAACAAGGTAAAACGATAATCGAAAGTCATAACAAGGTAAAACGATAATCAAAGTACAAACGGAACAGATAATAACTTAACACTAAGGACAAGAAACTACAAGGGTAATACTATGACTAATAGTACCACCTATGTTTGCTTGGACTCTTCAAAAATGTCAACGGGGTGCGTGTCGGACTCATCAAAACTAGTGTATTTTTGGACAATTTGACACGGGTGCGGCGTCGAAATTTAATAGTCCATGCAACTTAAGAGTACCGCTAAAGTACAGAGAAATAAGTGAGAGAACTGCTTAACTACCTAATTTTCCACCCTAATCCATGTCCTCCATACCCCCTGCATTAACCCCCTATCTAAGATCATATCCTCGGACCTCAGTATATGGAAAATTAATACTCCCTCCCTCTGTTTCAAATTGATTGACCTGTTTTGATTTGCGCCAGACTTTAAGAAAATAAAATAAAGAATACTTTTGAATCTTGTAGTCTTAACCTAAAATATGCCAAATGTACCAAAATTCCCGATCTTAAACATGTCATGTGGAAAGTAGAAAAATAAAGAAAAGGAAAGCGCCATTCTTAGGGACTAAAAGGAAAGTAGCAAAACAAATTGAAGCGGAGGGAGTAGAGTACTAAATTACTAATACACAAAATCTATATATAGAAAATAAGTTGATGGGCATAGTTATAGGTTTTCCATACCGGAGGTGTAATCCGATATTCGGGCTTTATAACAACTCTGATGCCAATTCCAGCTGCAAAGGTGGAAAGAATTGAGAGATCAAAATTGAGCTATAATGGTAGAATAAATGAGAAGTAGAGGAAACACATACTGTTTGAAGAGGAAGAAGGCGAGTGATGAAAAGGAGGGTTGCGGGGTGCGGAGTGTTGACCAGGTCTAGGATAGAGTCCCGTAGATTGTCCGTACATGGGATGTGGCTGTGGAGCGGCGGTTGATGGCCTGCCGTACATGGGGAATTGTCTGTCGTAAGGAAGTCCAGCTCCGGATTCCATGCTCATCAATGATCACAACGAACAAACAACAGAAGAATTTTGGAGATTGGAAGAGAGAAGGAAAATGAAAACTGAAGGAGATTGTAGAGGAATCTATTTGGACCTGGGAGGTTTGGTAGGCGGGCCTGTGTCTAGCTCATTCTCATTTGGGCTTTGTCGCAATCTACAAGAGTGGGCTTCTTTTGTTTGCATAAATCTTTGGGCAACTTACATAAATCCTCAATCTTTAAGTGATATTACATAAAATTTCGATTATTTTACTAATTACATCTTATCTCAATTTTTTAAATTAGTAATACATATGATAAGCGATAATACATACAGAAAAGTGATATATTTAAAACAGATTAGATCTTTATTTATGGAAGTAACAGATTTTTTTATTTTTTGCAACCCAAATCACGCCAAAGTTGTTACAAACGTTAAAAGCGCAATTCCATTCGATAACAACTCAAAATTAAATCAAACCAAATTTTTTGAATCAAACCAGATTACAAGCTCAATTTTTTGGAATTAGGCAAAAAAAAAAAGCGATCTTCATTCTTAATTTTGTGATTAACTTCAATGAAACTCGTGACTATGTTGTTGCGTCATACCGGCGAATGAGTTTCAGAAACTAGGTACAATAAATATCGCGTCGACGGTATTGTAATTCATGAAAAAATTTCGCACCACGATTTAATGGATGTTATAGCAATTCAATTGAAAATTGACGTATCTCTGAAAAGAATTCATGCAAAATACGTTGTTCAAGGCAATTCATCGGCGTTGGAGATTCATGATGATATGGTTGTGAAACTTTTTCTTCACATTTTGAAATAAGAAATTATATTCGAAAAGTATCCACTGTGCATTACAACGAGTGATATTGTAATTGACAGTGATGATTTTGACGCGAATGATATGGCAATTGAGTGCTATGATTTTGTTGAGAAGTCTGAACTTGCAGTAGATGTAGTTGGTAACGTTGAATCTCTGCCAGTTGTTGATATGGGTGCTGAAGAACTGATAAGTGATTGCTATAACAGTGTTGTAAAGGTGAACCAAACGTATAAAAACAAAGCTACACGTGTCTCGGTAATGCGTAACTATGGAATCAAGCACATGTTCAATTTCAAAGCTGAGAGATCTGACAAGCGGAGGTTTGATTTTAGTTGTTCAACGTCAAATTCTGATTTAATTTACAAATTGATACATCTGGAATTTGTAGTGATACATTTGCATAACAATTAATTGGTGATTTATATAACTGGCGATTAACTGGTGATTCATTCCATCTGAGAAATCATATGTTAACGAAACTGGTGATTAATTGTTGATTCATATAACTGGTGATTAATTGGTGATTCATATAGCTGGTGATTCATATAATAACAGATTAATAGATTAACTTTATATTTGTGATATATTTTAACTGGTTATTCATATGTTAATTGGCGATTCATATAATAACAAATTAACAGACTAACTTCATATTTGTGATATATTTTAACTGGTTATTCATATGTTTATTGGATCAAATTTTGATTTAACTGGTGATTCATATGTTAATTAGTGATTCATATAATAACAGATTAACTAAACTTTATTTCAGTTATGGCTTGCTGTGCAAATTTTCGAAATGTAGTTGATTATTCAAGGCATCCTGTAAGCTTGATACTGATACATTCATAGTACGTACTTTCAACGATGAAAACACTTGTCCATTAATGAACAGAGTATTTGAGCAACAACATGCAACAATTGCTTTTGTAGTTGGAATAACAGCTCCAAAGTTGGTGAACCACAAAAGAATAATCACCCCAATCAATATTATTGAAGATATAAAAAGAAAACTTGGTTTGGACATAGATTACATGAAGGTGTGGCGTGCTAAAGAACGTGCTAAAAAACGTGCTTTAAAGATATTAAGAGGGCGACCAACTGACGGATATAAGAAAATGCCTACCTACGTATATATGTTGAATTCTATTTATCCCAATTCACATATAAGGATGCATAAATCTCCGGATAATCAGTTCATGTATTTATTCGTAGCACTACATCCCTTTATTAAGGGATTTGGGTATTGTAGGCTTGTTGTGGTAGTAGATGATAGTCACATGAGTGGACCATATAAGGGAACATTCATTTCAGTTAGCATACTTGATGGAGCAGGTATTGCACGTAGTGATTCTTTTATATTTTTCTTACAAATGATGGTAATTGTTATATAAATTTGACATAATAATTGGTTGATGTTATGTATCAGTACATATATTGTCGCTTGTGTATGGGGTTGTAGATTTTGGGAATGATTCATCCTGGACATGATTTTTCTAGTAATTTAAGTGTGCTTTCGGTGAGCGTGATAATACGTGTATTGTCTTTGATAGACATGAAAACATAATCAAGGTGGTTAGTATGGTCTATCCATGTATACCATATTTTGCATGTGTTTGGCATCTTTGAAATAGGTTCTAAGAGATAAAACTGAAAACTAGTGATACATTTTGTAAATTAAACTGCCAGCAAAAGTTGTAATACTAGATCCGCTGTTAAGATAAAATGTCATGATATTAAAAATAAAAATACTGAACTTTATACATAAAACATGTTGTCGTGAAATATCCAGAAATCCTCAAACATAAGAAACAAAAAACTCATCTACGTTGCCAGTGCATTTCAACCCGGTAACGATAGCAAACTCGTACAGTGAAAATCGAAGAATTGTATTGTTGACTAACCCCCTTAGTTGATCCTGATATGGGTGTTGGATATCTAAGGTCATCAAGCACTTTGCTATCGATCCTTGAAAGTTACAATTAGGTAGGTCCAAAAATGACCCAAAATAAGTGCTTCTAAAAATTCTGATTCATTCATCCTTCAAAACTTCTTTAAGCCTATCTACAACATTGATGTTGTGTGCACTACCAATACTTAAGTTGTGGGAAAGTCATTTTTTCTCAATCAAACTAACATTCTGCCAACAACACAAATCAGAAGGTGATTCATATGTCAAATGAATCACATATTTATAAATTACAACAACAAAAAAATGAGTACATAAAGTGTTATCATATATGTATCACCAAAAAAATGATCCACAGAGAATCACTCTTATTCTATATGAAAATGTGTAATAGTAACAAACATATGAATCACCAGAACACAATATGTATCACCAATTAATACGACAGAATATGTATCACACATTCAGTGTAAACAAAATGTATCACCCAATTTTAGTATATAAGTCACCAATTAATTGAAATAATAAGTGTAACAAACGTATGAATATCCAAAACACAATATGTATCCCTCATTATCATATGAATCACCCATTAAAAATATAAAAAAGGTATAAATCATATGAATCACCATAAAATCCATATATTGATAAAACACATATCATACATATGAATCCCCAATAAATTATAAACATATATGTATCACTTGATTCTTTAATGTTTACCATCTATATGTATCACTTGCGATAACAATACCTGCTCCAACGGAGATTTAGGGATATGTTCAATTTCATCTTGATCTTCCATTTGCATGTCAGAAACTTGCTTTTTAGCAGCAAAAACTTGTCTTAAAATCTTTAATTTTTTAGGATCATTCCGCTGCTTTGATCGATTTTCACTAAAATCTAATTCGGTGTAATAAAAGTTGCCCGGAGTAAAACCCAGAACTTGATTACTATCGTGAACACTTTTTTGTATTTCAATTTGTTAAATTCTCAAGCTGAATGAGGGTGAATCTTCATTATCCATTGAAGATAAAACAAATTAACACAAAGGATTTTAAAGCATATATGGATATTGACTTCTCTTGTTAAAAACTAACTTAAAACCCATATAAACAAACAGCTAACCTCTTTGAAGAAGTTGACAAATTTTAAAATTTAATGATGAATGATGAAAGATTACGGTTCAAATCAGTTGAAGTAGTGGAGAATGAAGTTGACTCAAAATCTGCTAAAATAGGAGAGATTTTAGGAAAGTAATTTATGGAGAAAAAAAAGAGGGTGTGCACAAGGATGAGTGAGAAATGACGTTAATGGAGGAGAGAAAATTGGGTGTACAAGTTACAGTAAATGTATCAACAGTAAAGATGCAAAAAAAGGATTTTATGTAATTTTTTAAATGGTAAGGGATATTTGGTAATATGGTGTCTTAAATTTGGAATTTGTGTAATTTACCCTAAATTTTTAAGTTTGCAAGATATAGGAAAATTCCGTTAAAAAATTAGTATAAATAACATAAATTTCAACCCTATTAAACATATTTACCTTCTCTCCCATCATTTTAATTAATTTATTCTCTATCTCGATTAATATACATAGCTCAGCTGTTATATACATAAGATGCTATGTATATGAAAATCTGATGCAGACGTTTAAATAGGAAAATAATAGATTTTTCCTAATATTTAGGACGCAATTAACGCTGCATCTTATGATTTGTGTAATAGCTATACTAATTCAAATTTTGAAAAACAGCAATACATAAAAAGAAAATCAATCAAAAAAATAAAAATCACAAACAATCTAATCACTGATTGTTGATCTCTTGGGGAAAAAACTGATTTTATTTGTATTCAATAAGATGAATATTACAATTCTTTTGAGGCACTCTGGTGAATGAAAAATCGAAACAAAATATGTAAAGTACAAAAATGAAGAAATTATTGTCGCAGAATCGATAACTTATTTAAGGTTGATTTTGTCAATTGCTGCCTATATTAGGTTTCTTAGAAGAGGCGAAAATTTTGTTTGGTTCTTGAAAATGTAAAAACAGTGAAATAGCTTCATATACATAAAAAATTATCGATTATATTTGGTTGGGATTTATGTTATTTATACAAAATAGTGAAATAGCTTCATATACAAACACGACTGTGGGTTAGAGGGTTAGAAGGTCTGAAGAAATTTTAACTCTCAACGGTGTGAAAGCTACCCGGATGACGTTATGTTTAAATATTTTGTATTCTTTATTATAAATTTAGTTGTAGTATTTTATTCACTTTGTATTATCTTATGATTTTGTATTTCATGCTATTTTCAAATGTTAGACTGTTTGAAATTTTTTTCAGGTCAAGACTTCCTCGAACTATATTTACTCGGTTTATGAATCTGAAAGAAGATACACCGTCGATCTTGAAAGTGAATCGTGCAATTGTGAAAGGTTCCAAATAGATCATATACCTTGTCCTTACGGTATTTCCGTCTTGAAGGCTAAACATGTAAAAGAATTTGGGTCATATTGCTCAGATTACTACAAGCCAAGCACTTTAGTGAAGACTGATGAACTTCCAATTATTCCAATGCCAGATAAGAAGGACTGCAATATTTTTAAAAGTGTAGAAGAGGAAGAAGTGTTGTTATCGATATATAAAAGACAATCGGAAAGACTAAGAAAGGGAGGAAAAAGAAATCAAGCGAAACACTGTCATCAATCACAAATTGTTGTAGACGATGTGAACATGAGAGTCACAATAGGCGTTCCTATAACTTTTTTCGAAGGAGAAATGACTTATAATTTCCTCTACCTATGATGATTAATCACTCGTTTATCATTTTCTACTTTTATGTAAGTTTTTTGAACAATTTAAGTTGGTTGTTTTATTTACAGACTTAATTATCATGATGACATATAACTATGTGTGTTGTTATTTATATTTTGATGATTAAAACTTATTTTTGATGTTATTAAATGTTTATGGAGTATCAAAATCATGTAATTGTACAACTATGCTAATCACGATAATTTATAAGTAATATGTATTTGAAAAAAAAGTGACTTTAACTAATAATTATTGATTATTATGTGAAAATATAAAAATTAATTACGTATATGAAAATTTATTTATGTAATTGATTATATAGTGTTTGAAAGTAATATATTATGTATTTGACTGGTGTTTATATGTATGTATATATATATATATATATACATACATACATACATATCTGTTATCTAGTTGAACCACTTAGATATCTAGATATGTGCATATCTGTTATGTGTATTAACTGTCATATACAAAGCTTTTCATAGATATATACTGTTATATGCTTTATGTCGGCTATACATACATAATTACTAATTTGTCATGTATATTACATGTTTTTTGATATACACAACAATGTTAGATACATAGCTATTAAATATGTTAGATACGTAGTTATATTATATGTTAGTTACGTAGGTAATTTGCATATATGTATATTGTATGTATATACAAAGCTATGTTATATATATGCTGGATACATGAAAATGTTGAATATGTAAATCTACAATGCAATATGTGTATTAACTGTCATATACAAAGCTTTGTATATATTTATACTACTATGTGCGTTAGAACTGCTGTGTATTTAAAATGCATATGCACTAATTTTTTATGTATACGCTGAATACATAACTTCTTTTATACAATCTAAATTAAATTAGTAAGTATATGAAAATACATATATATATGAAGCACATAACTTCTGTCTATGAAATACGTATACATATAAAGTACCAACACACCTTCTAAATGTATGAAGTTATATACATTATTTTAATATAGAAAATAAATTAATACAAATAAGTTAGACATAATAGATGTTGTTATAACACAAATGTGTAATTATGCATCATTATGTAAAATGATTAACAATCTAAATAGAAGTGATATATTCATTAACAAACATAAATATGTTCACCATGCATCAAAAAAAGAGCTAGTCTTTCCAACACAGTACTGTCACCCCACTATGCTAGACTATAACCATACTGTCAACCCTATTCAAGGCTAACGACAACAGATTTGTCTATAGCAGGTACAAATCTTGGCCTTGATCATGGAGGATCGTCATTGTCGCTTTCATATCTTTTTTTAACCCTAGTCACACCGTAATTCCATAACATGGTGACATATCTCAATCTCGACGTCTGTGCATCGAAATTAGAATAACGTACATGCATGTCTTCACTCAAAAACTCCGCATAACTGGCCACAAAGATGCCACAGTCTCTACAAAGAAATAACCACATGAATTAAATTGGACTATCTTCATATACATAACTAATTATAAAAAAGATAGATGAGGTTCGACTTAAAGACTATTGCTCGTTTGTTTGTGCAATCTGATCCATGTACACAATATCAAAAGGATGTTGGTTCACAATCTGTGTGCGTTGACTGAACTTATCCTTGTATGTTGGAAGGTTTGGTCAATCAGTACGTGTTATTTGTTCAAAAATTCACTGTCGAACAAGTATGTCGGAAACATAACAACCAATTTGTTAATCTCAGGTGATGGTTTCCTGTGTCTTGAACTTGAAAATGAATTATATATCCGTATGTATCTTTCTTTTAATACAACCACAACCAATACCCAATGAAACTCCCCACCACAATTCACCGGTATGTATACCTCATCCACCATATGCCACGACAAATCAACAGAGATGTTGAATCCTTTAATGATGTTCGTAATAGATTCTTCATGACTTGCAATAATACATGATTGGCGATAGTCTTCTTGCATGGAAATAACTGTTGTAGCAACATCTGGATAGTACCTTCTGTATGTTTGTTCAATATAATTTTTGAAAAAATAATTTGCAGTAGCGTATCTGTACTACTGATTTGATTGTTTCTTTGATTTTTTTCGAAGGTGGTAAAAGATGACATCGATATGCTTGACACTTTGAAAAAATATTAATATTTAGTTTTGGACATTTTTTCTTTAGCATAGTTAATTAAAGACAAATTTCATCATGCAAAATGTCATATTTGTGATCAATACGAAATTGGTATGTACATTTTTTTAACTAACCAACTTATCTGTACAATTAAATGCAGCCTCATTTAGCAGAAACCCAAACACATGTATTTTAACAAAACCAACACAATCCAATATATTAGTATATCATACGACAAGGTAAAAACAAAGTGTTATGTTGTATATAAAACATATACAAAACAGTTAGATCTGTATTGAACAATCTGTACCTAAATCACATTAAATATATATGATAATATATACATAACACATCATAATGTCCATGTAGTGGAGTATATGTATATTGCTTCAATTAAACCAATAAAATCCTACAGAAACATACTAAAATACCATAAAACTTTATGATATGTATATGGACTAAACATATCAGTTTAATTCATATACATAACATTATTTATGTATATGTTTATCATATACATAAGTAAATGTTATGTATATGAACTGTCAACTACTAATGCACCATCACATTACTGAAAAAAAAACTCATATTGCTGCACAACTAACAATCATATTAAAAAAAAATCAAAAACCTCACATTACTGAAAAAACATTATATTTCATTACAATCAACAATCATATTCAAAACGAAAAATCAAAAAACCTTTGGTAGACGTGTCCGTGCAATATCATTTTTTTTTTTTTTTTACGATTCTCTGATTTGATTTTTTGAACTTCGAGCAACATCTTTCCTGATCTTGTTCATCTTATTAGGGTCGTTATGATATTTTGATCTGTTTTCAACAAAATTAAGATCGCCGTAATCAAATTCTCCGGGAACGAACCCAATAACCCGATTTGTTGATTCACTATGCTCTAACTGAGTTAATCCTAAATCAAAAGATAGAGTATCATCTATTTACTAAGTAATAATCAGTGAATAGAGTACATGCAAGAACTTATTCTATAGAATTTTAGATTTTGGTAAAGTAGACAAAGAAAATCTTACTCCAAAACTGAGTAAGAATTATTGAATGAACAACATGCAAGAAGTTGTTCAATCAGAATCTATGATTTTTTGGTAAAGTCGGAAAAAAAAGTAATTAACCTCAGATCTTAAAAATTATAGAATATTGTAAATGGAGTTTTTGTTAGAGTTGAATGCCCCCGAGTAAGAGTTGGATTACTACATGATTGGGAATTCAAAAATGGTAACCGCTACATAATGGATCCTTGATTTTAGGCTTCTTACAATAAGAACAAATCGTACAAAATTGGGTAAAGTCATGTATATGTACTTTAAGAGAGATAAATTGAAAAGGTGAAATTTTTGTAATATGTTTTAAGAGTTGGAATTTTGTGTAATAAGTGATACTTAAGTTGTTGTTTTGTGTAATTTTTAGAAAAAATTTAAGTAAAAACAGTTTTGCTTTCAAACTAAAAAAGAAAATACAAATTTTATATAAGAAAAAAAAGGATTTCATATCCATAAAAGGGGATGATAGTTATTATCAGGATATCTATTATCTCCTTTTTTTCTCTCTGAAATAGTTTTACTCCTCCTTCAAAACATCTATACGGTTTTTTTTCATCACTACCCCATTATCAAACAAAATTTTCTTCTTCATTATCTCAATTTTATTTAAAAATTTCTCCTACTTCTTATAAAAAATTATTGTTATAATTGTATTCTTTTTTTTATTCGATGGATGAGGATACTGCTATAACTATTATCTTTTTTCAAATCTTCATTATTAAACATCAAATTTTTCTTCTTCTTCACGATTTTTTCTTAAATTAATTTGCCATAATTTTCTTTTTCTTCTTCTAAAAAAATACTGATATAAATATTTTACTTGATTCAAATTTAAAATGACTGGTGATAGTTTCTCTGCTTGTAATGCATGGAGGAAGATGAGAGTAACTGATATCTAGCAATTTCTACATATTAATCAGAACACAAGACAAATTGTGGCTTTATCCTCAGAATTCAACAATTTCATTAAGTAAACTATGATTTTGTAATATTATTACTTCACACCACTTTTTATGTTATTTTTATACAATATTTCTAAAAAATAGTTAAATAACTAATCGGGACACGAATTTGTGTATCCCTTCCATATCATATATTTATGTGTTGATTAAATAATCATACGGGACATCAATTTCTATACCTTTTTGATATTTGTAGAAGTGTAATACCCCGTAAGATTCTAAGCTCGATTCATCTTTTAGTTGCATGCTTAAGGGGTCCAGGGCTTATAATTTTTACTAAATGTTGAGGACTTAGTCATTTCCAAGACCCTAAGACTTTGTGGATTTAATTTTTGGCCTTCCCGATCCAAGACGGTGGTTTTTGAGTTGAAACATGTTTAGGGAGGTTAAGGGTATGTTTCAAACGAGTTTAGGGATTTTCGGACGAAATTCGAGGCGTGTTTGGACAGTGGAGGCAGTGAGCCTCCGTGATAAGGCTGCGATACATGGGCCTTTACCAGGGAATAGGTTTTGCATCGCAGAGGCTATTTCTAGGGAATAGGGTCCGCGTTGTGAAGACCATTACCCCAAAATGGGGTCCGTGTCGCGGAGGCCATTTTCTCTGAATGGGGTCCGCGCTGTAGAAGCCACTCCCCCACTAGTCCAGTTTCACGATAAAGGGGATCAAGGGGTAATTTGGACCTTTTTCCTCAACCCAGTCGTCCAAAACATAATTTGTAACATTCATAGGGGCATTATTTGCCCATACCTAAAAATTACTCTCATAGAAACTCCTCTTCTTCCCAAGAACAAAATTCAAGCTTCTTTTCTCAAGAAATCACAAATTTAAGCTCCGATTTTAAGATTTCTTTAAGAATTCATCCAATTAAGGTATGTGGGATATTCATCAATGCATCCCTTTCACACATTAAGACCAAAAACTCTCTTGAAGTTTTAAAAGTATGAATGTTATTCTAATTTATGGAATTATCCTTATAATTTATGAATCAAATCCATGAATTTCTTAGTAATCAAATTCAAGTCATGTCAATATGTGTTCCCATGTTATTCAAGTCACTTCATGTTTGGATTTTAATTCTCCTTGTTTTAATCCCTTAATTTCATGATGAACCCTCACGTAATGAATTTAACTATGTAAATATATTGTTTTTCCCATGTTTAACACATCCTCATGTTCAAATTCATGCACTCTAACAGTTATTGAGATTTACTATCGTTTTGGATCTCTAAATTATGACTTCCTACTATTGTTTAAATGTTGTTATCGTACTTTTGTAATCATTTAGTGCTGGCGGGTTATGAACACCTGATACCTATATGTCTTTACATGATTTTCGTTTCTATGAAATAAATCAGTCAGACCATGTTTTTTAGTACCATATTCAGAATATCATATTCATGTTGAGCATTTACAAGTATCGTACCTTGTCATGTTGAACAACCTAATAATAACAGTGTCATTCAGTTGGGAGTAGGATTTATAACCGAGTGAATGCAGGGATGGCGACTCCTCCGTCAGTTTAGGAAGAGTCGTTAGTAGCAGTTCCTAAGTTCCAGAACTACGTATCCAGTGTAAGATATGAGGGGTCACCTGTTAGTTTAGGCTTGACTTCCTCTCAGGGGTCACCCATCAGTTTAGGCTTGACACCCTGGTCCTTGGGGATAACAGATTAGTGGATCCACATAGCCATGTGTTAGTACCCGTGGCAAGGTACTTACACCCTTCCAACTGGGATTACAGGTTAGACCCCAATTAGCTCAGATTGGGGCATGTCAGCTACATGATAGCTCCCACAGTTTCAGTCAGTTCACAGTCTATACGAGTTCAGGTTTGCTTGATCAAAAAATCAGATTTTCAGTTATTCAGTTGTTCAGTTATTCAGATTATTTTAGCACATGTTTTACTTGGTCTGGCATTCTCAGTTCGACATGTTCATGCATCCCTATTCAGTTGCCATATGTATTTCAGTTAGTCCTTATCTCACGTACCAGTACATTCAAAGTATTGATCACATACTTTTCTCTTGCGCTATGTTGTCATATAACATAGGTTCAGATGCACAGTTTTCCAACCATCCCTAAATAACTCAGCAGTTCCACGTAGCAGTAGTGGTGAGTCCTGATCCACCGAGGACGTGATGTATTATTTCAGTCATTTCAGCATTTCATTATGATTCAGTTAGTTGGAGTTAGTTAGGGGTTTGTCCCATCAACTCTGTATGTTTTAGAGGCTTTCAAACTGAGAGTCTAGTTTCTAGTGTTTATCAGATACTTTAGACGTGTCTTTTATATATTTCAGTATTCAGAATGACAATACCTTATTGGTTTATCTTTCGCACATGTTATTTTACTTTCATTTCAATCAGTGCTCATAGCAAGTACCAGACCATGGGTTAGCTTGGGGTCACTTGTGGCCTTAAGCACCGTGTCGCGACTAGGAAATAGCCTTGGATCGTGATAAGAAGGTAATCAAATCGCCATTCGACACATCAATTTTTTTTGTAGGAGGTAAGAAAAAACCATTTGGGACACCAATTTTTATATTCTTTTTATATCATGTTTCTAGGTGCTAATTAAATAACAATACGAGACAACAACTTTTATATTTTTTCATGGTGATTCTAGAAGGTAACTAAATAATCATCCGAGGCATTAGTTTCTATACTCTTTTCATACTATATTTTTATACCTTTTTTCACGCCATATTTTTAAAATATGTCATACCAAATTTTATATCATTTTCATACAATGTCTGAACATATTTCTATATCATTTTCATACAATGTTTGAGATTCCAAATTGCTTCAATTTGACTGAGTATATAAATTGAACATATTACTAAGAATTTTTTTAAAATTTTTTGTGTATGAAACCTGTATAAAATTAATATGAAATATCAATATTTCGCTCGATTTTTATAAAATAGTTTCTTAGATGTTATATTTATATGGAATGAGTGTAATGATTGCAGAAGTTGGTATAGAAATCAAGTTTAGATACATCATGTGCTTATCTAAACCAAACGAGTGTATATCTTAGTGTCCGAAAAATTGCAATAATCACTCCTATTTTATGTTGATTCATGATGAGAAAAAAAAGATAAACATATAAAATAATAAATATTTCAAACGAAGGTTTAGAAAGAACAATGGGATTATTATTTTTGATTAGTCTAGGGCTTCTACGCGAAGCAGTAGAATCAAACTTGAATTTAGACATAATTCTTAAAATTTTATTACAAACCAAAATAGAAGATGAGAAAACTTAATTAAAAATATATTGAAAAAACAAAAAAAAAGATGGAGCTGGAGAAGAAATTCTAGCAACAAAGCTCAATTTGGATAAAAATAAAAAATCCCAAAAATTATGAATGTTATACTGATGAGTAAAGACATATGTGAATATGGAGAAGAAGCGTGTTTGAGGCAAACAATACTTTGAGTACGAAAACGTAAACCCCAATAATATTTTCTCAAGAAATACTTTGAGTATGAAAATGGAGAAGAAACGTGTTTGAGGCAAAATAATATTTTTTTAATAAAGTAGTTATAAAAAAACGTGAAACTTTTTAGAATAAATAAATATAATAATAAATGAAGATATATATTTATACCATAATTTACTCTTGCCATAATTATCAACATTTTATTTTAGGAGACATTGAATGTTACCTATAAAGAAGGAGTTAATTTTATTGTATAAAATATATTACCAAATTTCTACAAAAATAAAAATAAATTAATTTTTAAAAAGTTGCTACAACTTGTAATTAAAAAATTATTAAAGCAATTATCTAAAAAGTATTGCTATAACTTACAATTTTCACTCTAATAAATGTATAGGGGATAATTTTGACTAATTTTAACGATCATTTTCAAGAATACATTATTTTTGGGATGTTCTTCAATTTTTGTCCTTCAATATTTTAAGTAATTAAAATATGGACAAAATATCTCTACTATTTTAAAATATAAAATTAGTTGGAATATAATGAATATGTTAATGTAGTTATATTAAAGGTATGAAATTGCAAGGCAAAAAATATTTGTTGGGCACAAATTATGTGTTGTAAGACATAAGTTTAGTTTGTAGAGCATTATATCTTAAGAAGATCATAAGTTATGC
Source organism: Capsicum pubescens (assembly GCA_030864215.1). Taxonomy (NCBI): domain Eukaryota; kingdom Viridiplantae; phylum Streptophyta; class Magnoliopsida; order Solanales; family Solanaceae; genus Capsicum; species Capsicum pubescens. The sequence goes on from CM061540.1 coordinate 57,869,873, forward strand.
CTCAAAGCATAAGTTTTGTTTTAGAACACTATGCCTTAATAAGCTCATACTATTAAGTTTATATATCAATGCATTAGTTATGTCTTACAAGGCATAAATTCAATCAAAACTTTATGCCTTAAAAATTTCATACTATTGGATTTATGCCCCCAAGGCATAAGTTTAGTTTTAAAACTTTACATTTTAAGAAGTTTATACGAGATAAGGCACAAGTACCCCTAACCTAAATTTTATGGGATTATATTATCCCCTTCCCTCCCCCTAAATTTATTTTTTTCTGTATTTTTATACTCTTTTTTGCTAACGTGATTGTCATACATCAAAATATTTTTGTGCTCCCTTTATGCTGCCATGTCAACACAAAAATACAGAAACAATAAGTTTAGGAGGTAATAAGAACCCCGTAAAATTTAAGTCTATCATAACAACTTTGAGTATAGTTTAGGAAATACTTGCGTCTTATCTCAGGTTTATACCCTTAAGACACAAGTTATGCCTACTGAACTTTTGCCCCAATTAAAATTCTTTAAAAGGTTTACCAATAGTATTGAACTTATGCCGTAGAGCAAATATTCTTTCAAAAAAAATTGTATTGCGAAATTAAGTCGTAAATACTTTGTCCCATAAATTTTTCATGAAATAAATAGCGGGGGCAAAAATTAAAAACCACTTATTCGAGGGATAAAATTTAAAGTAATTCCAAAATCGAAACAACCCATGCAAAAAAAAATTTGAAATTTTAAGGGTCATTAGCTCGAATGCTCCTATTTTGAAATGATCTTTAATTATTTTTTTCCTAAAATTGATGATTTTTAGCTTTTATCCTTCATACTTTAACTATTTTTTTTTAAAAGGGCCAAACGTTTTATTTTGACACAAAAATGACCTTATTAGTTGTCAGGTAGCGCAAAAGTGCCATCTAACAATCTAACATCCGCACTTGTAACTTGAACGAAAAAGAGAATTTTGCCTTAAACCAATTGAAGTGAGATAATTTCCCAAAATTTTGGAACCAACAAAATTGGGTTTCTAGTCGTTTTTAGAGGATTACAAATCTTCCATAACAAATTCTTTTCATTTGTTCTGCGATTCAGTAATGAATTGGGCTTCTAGTCATTTTTAGAGGATTGCAAATCTTCCTTAACAAATTCTTTGAAAAACTTAACTTAATAAACTTATTAGATTATTTATTACAAGTTATAGCAACTCTTTCTAGTTTTCAAGTTATAACAACTTTCATTTAAAAAAAAAAAAACTTAAAAATGTGTTTTTCATTTTTTTAAAAAGGCATATCAAAATAATTATAGAAAAGAAAAATAAAGATTTAATATAACTAATCTACAATATTCTTTCCTTAAATGTAGTTAACATTAATAATTGATATCAACCCCCCCCCCCCCCCAAATCCCTCTAACCGTTTTATTTTTCCTATTTTAATGCGTCCATTAAGAGTTTTCATCTTCATACACTTTTATTTTTTTCTACATGATTTTATTGTTTCAGTAAATCAATTTCACAGTTTCTTTTTATTTTATGCAACTTTTGAGAATTTTTTTTTGAAAGAAAGCAAACATAAGTTATTATTGTGTTATTAAAATATGAATTTTGATAAATTACATTCAATCATGATACGTCATGGAGGGAGATGGGATTCGTTAGGTATGTTACATTATTTAGCAAATTGATATTTTGCAATCAAACGTATTTAACGAATTAAATAATTTTTTTATGTGTTTCTTAAATTCTTTATTGTTAAAATATTGAATTAAAGTATTGTTCCAACTTCATTAACATATAAACGGTTTCTTCTTTCAAAAATAATATCCAATCTGTGATTTCTACTACTTCATCATAATTATAGTTTCTTCAAAGTTTCCCATTCTTCTTGTAGAAAATATTTTAATATAAGTGTAATTTTCTACTATTTCATCTGTTAACGATTGTGTTATTCCAAAATCATAATTCAACCAACGATTTGTTTTCCTTAATTAAAATTTCACTTTCTTCTTTTTAAAAAGATTCTGATATAACTGTGTCTTTAACCAATCTAATGGAGGTGATAAGTTACATTCTCTGCTTATAATGCATGGAGGAAGATGGAATGTTAACGGTGTTTTATTTGTTTAAGTTAATTAATCTTTTAATTTTTTTTGAAACTGTTCAAAAATTAATATTTCATATATCAAACGCATACGAAACCAAATAACAAAAACATCATTCGTCCATGTTTCATGCATTAATCATTTTTCATTATGTTATTCTGATTGCTTTGAGTAGAATCAATTTTGATATAATATTTATTTGTTGTATTATTTTATGTATTTTTTTTATGTTGAAATTATGAAATATAATATGTTGAAATTATGAATTTTCATATTTTCAAATTATGAAATTTCAAATAATTCCTACTAATTAACTATGTAATATGTTTACAGGGAGATCTAAAGATTTTGTTGTAGATGGGATTATGTAAGATGCAGATTCAAAGTATAGAGGATTGGTTAATGCAATATCAAAACAGTTGAAGATTGACATTACCTCAATTCAAATTGAGATTAAGTTTTTGATAGGTGATACATACCCACAAATGCTCATACACAATGACACGGAAGTAATGGTGTATTTAGATAAAAAAAGTAGTATTGTTGATTTTTTTGTTAAATCTATTGTATGTGATAACAAAATATATGTTAATGAATATTAATGAAAATACTGAACAATCTGTTATTTGTGTTGGTATATAAGATTTTACATACAAATGATATATTCTTATAACTGTTTTTAGTGTATGAAATTAGTATAACACACAATACAATATCCATGAATTGGTTAATAAATTACGTTGAAATCAGTTTATATACTTATTTCACACTTAAGTAATTTTTTTTTTTGAGTTCTCAATGTATTAAATTGATATTAAAATTGGCATCGATGAAGTTTCGCATATATCACATTTGTGTTGAATGAGTTTTATGAATGTGACAAATGTTAAAGTAGCATAACATTATATAAATACTACTTAAATACATAAACTAAACTTTGTTCACACCAACAATCTTAGAAAAACAGACAGTAATGAGCATCAAATAATTAAACATAAAAATACAATATCCATGTCTATGTATGCCTTATTTTTTTAGGGACTGTTGAAGTAGCAATATCTCTCAAAATCTTTGAACCAGCGAGTCTGTTCGTAATATTGCCAGTCACCTCACTTTTACTGATCACACCAACATCTTATTTTTTTTTAGCATAATCTCAAAGTTGAACTTGTTGGTTGAAATATCAAACACACTATGACTGACAAATTTATCAAGGACACACGCATAAATACCGCAATCACTGAAAAAATAATAAGTGACAATAAAAAATAATGGTATGATGATATCAAGTGATTGGACATGATGATGGTAGCAGTAAATAACATTCCTTAGATTGAAAATTGCAAGTTCCATCTCTGTTTGAGATCATCAAACACATTAACTTTAATGTATGATGACCAGTGAGTATACTATTTTTTCTAGGGCATACATTAGTTTTCATAAAACACATTAACAAAAGACGTCATAGAGCATACATATTAATATTTTTTAAGGACTAGCGTATCTATAGTATAGGCTGTGGGGATGTTCTATTTTCTTGTTGATGTAATGTGTTAAAATAAATCTCAAAAGATTAGCTATACTCTTGTTCACCTACTGTAATAACTATGTGAGATGTATATGTATTATATGTGAGATCTGTTGATACAGTGATCTATCCTTTGAGCTCTTCAGATCATAATTTCATCATATGAATAATATACTTAGTAAGCTAATCACCATATTTTTCCTGTCTTGCTTATGATTTGCAATTTACTGTTGACTTGTTGTATGACCAGGATGCAAAATGGCTGTGTCAGGAGATGTTATTTTGTGTTCTTGTTTAAAAGGAAAATATAAAAAACAATACTCATCCCGTTGATGAGTAACCCTTAAACATTAAGACCTTTGTCTCCAATTAGTCTCTTTAGCTTGCTAGTTTTTTCCATTCCCCCATGCAATTAACTTATCCATTATTTTTTCTTTGATATACTCTTTTCCATGATTTTTTAAATTAGGTAAATAATTTTATTAATAGCAGAAAAATCTCCTGTATATTATTAGAGATATATCTTAGAGGATTGTGAATGATTTTTCCTCTTTATTTACAGATTTAGTTTTTCGTTTTTAGCATATTCATAATTGTAAAGATTCTCATTTATATTTATTGATTGTACAGATCTCTTTCCTGATCCTCCTTATGGATTCATCCTCTTGTATAAATACCTTACTCATTATTAATAAAAGAGCAATAATCTATTCTGTAAATTACTTTATAGTATCAGGGCTATTGTGTTTCACAGCCAACAAGTTTTCTGGGCAGTAATTTTTTTTTCCAGCAGCCATGGCTCCCTCAATAACACCTCTGATTCTCACACAACACCAACAAACCAAACTTCGACACCTGAAAACCGAACTTCTCCATCAACTATTCCTTCTCCGCAAAATATTGTGGCATCCTCTAACATCATCTCTTTGAAAAATAATGACCAACTTATTTCAATCAATGTTGTCGCCCAAGCCCCATTGAAACTCACCACCACCAATTACCAATCTTGGCAATATCAGTGAGAAACATTGCTTACTGCCTATAATTTTTGTTTGTTCATAAATGAACCACCATCCAACAGAGCTACCTCTAATTATAAACGACAAGCTTATCTAATTAGAAGTGCCATGGTTGCATCCTTTCACCAAAAATTATACCCTTTGTTATGGATGATAAAACTTCTTATGCGCTTTGACAAAATCTTGCCACGACCTATGCCAAGTCGTCGCGTGCTAGTATAATGAGCCTGAGAGAAGACTTTAATACTATTCAGAAGGGAAATCTCTCCATCACTGTGTATTTTCAGAAAATCAAAGAGATATGTGCCAAGCTTGCTTTAGTTGGTGTTCATATATTCGCTGATGAAGTTTTTTTTCATGTCATACATGGCCTTCCTTCCGAGTATGATAGCATTGCCTTTGCACTTCGTGCTCATGAAACAACCATTACCTTTCAAGAGCTTCATGAAAAATTGACCGACTTTAAAGCTTATTTGACTCGGCGTTCATCACAAACTGTGGCGCCAATCATGGCAAACTTTGTTGCTAAACCTCCTGCATCCACTAATCAGAATTACAATCAAAATACCAATAACTCACACTCTAATCAAAGAAACTTCCCTCCTTTCAATAGGAATGGAAATGGCAGCAATCGAAGAGGCCATTTCGGTGGCCAAAATAATCGACCTAAGGTCACTTGTCAATTATGCGACAAACCTGGCCACCATGTCAAGTAATGCAGGAAATTACTTTCCATTCTTTCTGCCGTCACAAGTACCAAATCTAGTGGTTCTTCCAGCAACTTTAACCGATCCAGTGATCAGCAACCCAAAGCTAACTTTGTTTCATAGTCCACCAACGCGGATCCAAATAGCTTGTCGACTCTGGTGCCTTACACCATGTTACAAAAGACTTATAAAATCTTTCTCTTCACTTTGAATATGATGGTACTGAGGATTTCATGCTTGGTGATGGTAATCTCATAAGATTACCCATACAGGATCTACTCTTCTACCCTCTTCCTCTACCCCTCTCAATTTAACCAATGTTTTATATGTGCCTCATATGAAAAAGAATCTTATCTCTATTTATAAATTGTGTAGTAATAATCACATCTCTTTTAACTTCTCACCTTACTCATTTGGTATGAAGGATTATTGTATGGGAACACCACTGGTAGCAGAGAAGCCTAAGGGTGGTGTATACCCATGGCCATCCAAGTCTGCCCTCCAAGCTATATCTAATGCTCAATCCAACACCACTTCCATCACCACCGCTCCCAACTGGAATTGATGTCTTAGGTATCCCCCCACTCCTACTTTTCATTGTATTCTAAAGCTTTTGAATATTTCTTCACCTTTAGAGAAGATTTTTTTTTTGCAATTCTTGTAAATGCAATAAAATGATAAGACTCCCTTTTATAAATCCTCAATACAAAGTTCTTCTCCTTTGGAATATATTTATTCGGATGTTTGGGGTGTTGCACCAGAAGTTTTTATTGATGGTTTTCAATATTATTTAATATTTGTGGATCATTATATGAAATATATCTGGTTGTTTTCTCTAGAGAGAAAATATGATGTTTCAATTGTGTTTCCAAAATTCAAACGAGTTGTTGAGAAATTGTTTCAAAAGCCCATAATATGCTTTTACTCTGACAATGACGGAGAATTTCTTCATCTCCGTTCATTCTTTGAAGAGAATTGGGATATCCCATTTTCTCACTCCTCCCTAAACACCTGAATACAATGCCACTGCCGAGCGTCACCATTGCTATGTTGTGGAGACATGTATCACATTATTACACAGTGCGAATCTTTCTCTAAAGTTTTGGTCTTATGCTTGCACTACTGTTGCTTACTTAATCAACAGGTTGCCCACCCAAACTTTAAATGGTGATTCACCTTTTTTCAGATTATATGGTACTCTAGCAAACTATGACAAACTCTTGGTCTTTGGTTGTTTATGTTATCCATGGTTGCGTCCTTATAATCAGAATAAATTACAGCCTCGCTCTACTCCTTATCTTTTCTTAGATTATTCACAAAATCAGTGCTTCTAAGTGTTATGATCCTGTAAAGTCTCGTCTTTATTTATCTCGTCATGTTGATTTTGTGGAACACTCTTTTCTTTATATGTCTCTTGAACTAACAGAAAATAGGCCACAAAATGACACTATTGACTCTTGGGTTCCCAACCACTTTGTAATTCCTCTTACATGTGACCAACATTCATTTATCACCTCTACTACACCGGCCCTTGGTCCCACATCTTCCAGGTGTGCCTGGCAATGCTTCTTCATCAAATAAGACTGCGAATTCATCCAATATTCACCAATCAGGTATGTCTCCTTCTCCTTCGTCATCCTCTGTTAGTTCTACCTTTTTACCTTCTTCTGACCCCTCTTCACCTAATAATGCCAATGTGTCAAATCATAATCTGATCATTCAACCCTCTCATCCCATGACTACTCGGTCAAAGAATAACATTCATAAACCCGTTCAAAAATTGTGCCCAAGTGTTACTACCCATAATGCGGCTAATGTTAACGTATCCCCGTACTCACCATTAACCAAACCATCTCCAGTAACCAAAATCTCTACAAGGATAATACAACCTTCTCCCTTACCTAAGCCGATAGAACCTCGTACTGTTCGTCAAGCCTTAAAATATACAAATTGTGCTTCTATGAACGCAGAGGTTTCTACATTGCAAAATCAAGGCACTTGGTTTCTTATTCCATCTGTTCCTCATATGAAACCAGTGGGTTGGAAATGGGTATTTTGTGTTAAGTATAATTCGAATGGCAGCATTGGATGTTATAAAGATCGGTTGGTTGCGGAAGGTTATCTTCAACGACCTGGTGTGGATTATTTTGAGACATACTCTCATGTTGCTAAACATACTACAGTGAAAGTTGTTCTTTCTCTCGCGGTTTCTAAAGATTGGCCACTCAGGCAATTAGATGTTAATAATGCATTTCTACATGGGCATCTATCTGAGGAAGTTTACATGTCTCAACCACCTGGATTTTTCAATGAGAAGTTTCCTAATCATATTTGTCGATTACACAAGGCTATCTATGACTTAAAGCGGGCTCCACGTGCCTGGTATGATGAACTGAAAGCTTATCTTATGCCTCTTGGCTTTCATCACTCTCAGTGTGATCATTGTCTCTTCATCTATGCAAAACTTGGAGTTATTATCTATCTTGTTGTTTATGTTGACGATTTCATAATTACTGGTAATCAGTCACACCATGTTGAAGAATTTATCAAGCAACTTGGTACTCGGTTCTCTATAAAAGATTTTGGTGATCTAAATTTTTTCTTGGGTGTTGAAGTCATTCGGTCACCTGTTGGTCTATTTCTTAACTAACAAAAATATGTATGTGAACTACTTGAAAGGACCAACATGGCAGATGCAAAACCAGTGAGAACACCTACGGCTTGTGGTTCATGTCCAGGTTCTAAAAGTGTTTTTTCTCTTGAAGATCCCACACAATACAGGACTGTAGTTGAAAGCCTGCAATACTTGCAGTTTACTCATTCAGATGTTGCTTTTATAGTCAATAAATTATCTCAGTTTACAAGCTGTCCCATGACAACTCATTAGACCATGGTAAAACGTGTCTTGCGCTATCTAGCTGGGACTTCAGACCGTAGTTTATTTCTTCGAAAAGACTCTCCTCTCTTGCTTCAAGCATTTTTTGACTCTGATCGGGATGGTGATCGCGATGATCGCTCATCTACTTCAGGCTATGTCGTGTTTCTTGGCAGTCATCCAGTCTCATGGAGTTCTAAGAAACAACGAGATGTAGCTCGCTCTTCAATAGAGACAGAATATAGGGCCATTGCCTCTACCAATGCTGAACTTTGTTGGGTGCCTAACCTTCTCAAGGAGTTATCGATTACTACAATTCAGCCACCGGTCATCTACTGTGATAATCTTGGTGCTCCATATGTTTGTGCTAATCCTGTGTTCCACTCTCGCGTGAAGCACTTTGAACTTGATTATCATTTTGTCCGTAAATTAGTCTAGCAAGGTCTCCTTCGGGTTTCACATGTTTCATCGAAGGACCAACTAGTTGATATGCTTACCAAATCTCTTCCTAGCAGTTCTTTTGAGTTTTTACGTTTCAAGATTGGAATCTCTAATCGACCTAGCATCTTGCGGGGCATATTAGAGATATATCTTAGAGGATTGTGAATGATTTTCCCTCTTCATTTACAGATTTAGTTTTTCGTTTTTAGCATATTCATAATTGTAAAGATTCTCATTTATGTTGATTGATTGTACAGATCTCTTTCCTGACCCTCCTTATGGATCCATCCTCTTGTATAAATACCCTACTCATTATTAATAAAAACGCAACAATCTCTTCTATAAATTACTTTATATACAAGCAAGCAGTACACCAAATAGTAGAGAATTTACAACATAATGTGTAAAAATCAAGTATTAATGTTAAAAAATATATTTACCATATTTTGACTTCTTAAAATTGTGAACAAACTTTAAAACTTAATTATTAAAATAAAGAAAAATCATTGATACCAATAATATAACTTGTCATAATTATCAAAAGATTTAATGAAGAGTGATAAATGTTAAATGATATAAATAAGGAAATAATATAAATAATAAATATTAAAAAATGATTTTCGGATATTTAATTAAAAAGATTTTTCTAAAAAGTTGCTATAACTTATAATTATTTCTTTAGTCTAATAATTATTGAAAAGTTCTATTATAACTTGTAACAAACAATCTAATAAGTTTATTTGTTTTAGTTTTCACAATTCTTTTCATTTGTTCTACGATTCAGTAATGAATTGGGCTTCTAGTCATTTTTAGAGGATTATAAATCTTCCATAACAAATTCTTTTCATTTGTTCTGTGATTTAGTAATGAATTGGGCTTCTAGTTATTTTTAGAGGATTACAAATCTTCCTTAACAAATTCTTTTCATTTGTTTTGTGATTGAGTAATGAATATTCAGATGCTGTTAAATTCCTGTTCTTGCAAATCTTCAAAAATCAATTCAACCTTTCTTGGGAAAAATATACTTTTATCCGTTTCTCATCTGGCAAAAAGATATACTTAAGATCATCATATTGCAAGAGTTAAATAAACATCTAATACTATGATAAGATATTGTAGTTGAAAAAAAATTCGCACTTAAATGAACGTATTTAATATCAACGCCTTCACTTTAACCTATTAATTAAGCTAAAATAACATAAACATACACCTTAACTTACCATATTTACACAATCTCCCCCCTTACAAAGCAAGTATAAAAAATTTCAGCTAATTGAGTATCTTCGTTGGATGTATCAGGGAGCTAATTATGTATCTCAACAGGCCCAAAATCGAAAAAAAATATCGGGAGCTAATTATGTATCTTTTACGAACAAAAAATGTATCTTTGTCGGATCTCGACAGACCCAAAATCGAAAAAAATGTATCGAGAATTGATTATGTGTCTTTCCAAAGGAAAAAATGTATCTTCGTCGGATATATCAGGAACTAATTATGTATCACGATAGACCCAAAATCAGGATTTCAGTAATTATGCAAAATGTCCGAATTTTCTGTAATTAAGCTCCAAACTGTGGAATTTATGTTGTTTGCCCGTTAATTAACCACGGATTAATAAATGTTCTTTCAGTTTAACTAAAAGAAAATCACTGGAACTCATAGAAACTCATTACATAAAATGGCATATGTCGTCGTCAATCTCAAAGGTCTCCAAGTGATATAGCGTAGTTCAAAGATGAGAAGCACCAGAAAGACACTAGGACATTTTTTTTGTTTCTAACAAGGTGTTGAAAGAGAAATTATTCGGTCCTAATGGTGTCGTCAATCTTAGCAAAACTAAATAGTGTAAGTTGGATGTGAAGGACTTTGATTTGTTAGCAAATAGCGCATCGATTCTCTAAACTCAATATAAGCAGAAACAAGAAATTACTGGTGAGAAAGATGCATACATAAACTATAATGGTCATTTTCTTTCTATGAATTCCTCGCTGTAGAAAGTACATTATCCTAAAATTCACATATGTATTCAAGTATCCAGCATCCCCTTTGCTTCTCAAAGAATAAGCAATGAACATATCTTAATATGGTAAAATTAACTTCTGGCCCTGACAAGCTCAGTGGTTGGGGCTAAATACCCCAACTTCCTAAAGAATGGACGCACACACAACAGATGCATTATGTGTTACTTACGTCAGAAGAATCCTCGCAATTCTAGCAGCTCCACTATCTACATATGTTTTATGATTAAGGAATGAACTTCAGAAGAACCGCTGACAGAGATGCCTTGACAAAAACCCACTGTCATGAAACAATGCTAGCAATTGTGAAGCAAGGGAATCAACAAGCATGCCACCGAGTATCTCTTGAACTTTTCAGTCAAGTTAAATCACACTCCCGAACAAATGGCTCCTGCAATACATTACATGTCACATCAAGTAGTGCAGCGACTTGGTCCACAAAAAGCACTTCATTCCACTTCTTGTGGTCCAGCAAACTCATAGATCAACAGTCAGTTTAACTAATAGGATATTTCATAGGAGATCATGGTTTAATCTGTCCAAGAAGGTTGCTGGTATAAAGAAAAAGATATAAAGAAACCTGTTGACCAAGACGAGCAGCAAAACTTCCTGTCATCTATATATTTGACATCGGCACCAATAAACCAGGAGCCAACACTGACATCATCATGTGCATAAGTACGGAGTAGGGCTCTGCAATTCGAACCAGGGCTTACTGTTTTTAACATCCATCCACATTCCATAGTGCTGAATGCAATGGAATGAGAACTCACCTATTTATTGAAATGTATCTAGCCAATGCTTGGGATATTACAAACAGCTCTGTAGAAGCATGACGAAAGTACCTAAAAGAAAGAAGCAACAAATGAACTTTGCCATTTTGGTAATCTTTCATAATAAAGAAATAATATATATTCCAACAAAACAAAAATATTAGCAAAACATGAAACAACGTTGGTATATAGAAGGGGGAAAAACTTAAGATTTGCATTACGGCAATTATGGTACTTGAAAGTTGGCTTCAGCTTCAGCTCCTGAAGCTATGATTTAAGTGAATGGCTATTGGCCCATCAATGATTTTTATGCATTTTTTTTCAAGTATGATTTTTTTGCATGTTTGTACATATAACCCCCTTTCTATATATTTATTTTTGGGGTTTGAGAGGAAAGATGGCTTCCAAAGCTCTAATTTTTTGCATGTTTATACATATTAACCCCTTTCTATATATTTATTTTTGGGGTTTGAGAGGAAAGATGGCTTCCAAAGGTCTAATGAGAATCTCCAAATTTAGAGAAGACACAGCCGCTAATAAATTCTGTGAAGAACAGGTCACTGGAAACTATGCTAATCGTGAAATAACGAATGTGATAATTGTTGATTTGGAAATTTTGGCCTTCCAAGAAGATCAGGTAACTGGAAGATCAATCTCTGCAGTCTAGCTCCAAGTGAAACATGCAGCAGAGCAAGAGAAGTTCTAACAGACAAAAAAGACATCAATCCCCTTTCAGTTACACTGAGCCATCGTCATGTAAGTAGTATATAAAATAAATTGTAACTCAAGTAACACAGAGACACGTAAATGCACTTCCTTAAGGGCACTAGAGACTCACGTTTTTCCATCTCCAAATTTCCACCAATCTGGTTCATACCATTTGTGGCCCCTGTCAAATCAAACAAATACTTGATCATACTAATAAAAGATGACCTCGTCAAGCACTTTTATGCAACTATTTCAGTTCAGATTAATATTATCAATAAGTTGAGTTGTTCAGTCACACTCACTGTTCAGAGAAAACTTCGCCTGATTTCATGCACCCAATATATGCACGAGGGACACTCACATACGATGCAAGTGCATTTCTCAAAGAATCTGCACAATTGGTGCAGGTTACTGAATCAATATTAACGTGTTGACAGATGCCAAAAAGCAAGTATTTGTATTATAATACCCATATGTTCTGGCAAAATTCTTTAGGGGGTCGTAGTAGTTAGCTTATAGTCTTAGCTTCTCATTGAACATACCAAGGTTTACAAAGACATTGTCATTGACTTTCGCATAGTAGTCAGCAGTCCAGCTGTCTGCTGCATGTGCAAAAAATAGCTTTGTTTTCTTTGGGAGTTCTTCAGGAGCCTCAACATGATTTTCCTGTCCAAGCAAATGACATTGTCAGCTAAATTCTTCTCTGCATGGCTGAATTTCTCAAGCTGGGCAGACAAATTGGGTATTAAAAGCAAAATCTTTTGGTTCAGACTTGTGGAAAAAGTATTTGCAATTTATAGAAAATAAAAGTTGCTGCATGCTAGTGGCGTAAGTATGTTTTTTCATTGTGGTTCACCTTCATATATTTCATGATCTATATCATGCCAGTTATAGCAGTCCTAGGGAATTTCTATTATCTATGTTGGACATTGATCTGTTCATATCTGAAACGAACAACTAAATCAAGGAAATGAGTTCACCTCAAGAAAAATCTTTGATTCTGCCAAAAAACTAATCTAACAACTCACAAGCATAAAAACTAATATACTAATTTAACAACTCATGAGACATATGAATAAAGCACAAGTTTAGCAACTCACAAGAATAAAAAAATCATTAGTTTGACTGTTTTCACTGTCAATGCTCCTGTCCAAGCTGTCTCCACGATTAGCACTGCAAATTGAGGTGCAAGTGTAGGAAACCAATGAGTAAATACTCACAATGAAAGAAGAAATAACTATAAGAAAATACCTTCTGCCAATGACAAAACGTGGAACAATGCCTTTCTCTTCTTCCATTCTTTTCAAAGCCGCACCTGGATGTAGGAATATATGTGAGAAGAATCTAGGACAATGACTTGAAAAATCTTCCATGAACTTTCTAATAATTACTCTTAAGTCAAATTGTAAGTGCTGGAATCATAAGATAAGTTCCCCACTCTAAAACAAATCGCTTCTTCCATCATGAAACCCACCTCTTGTTTCTAAGTCATCCCAAAATAGTTTCCATTACTCAAAAAGGCAAGTTCTACCTTGTTATATGATAAAACCAAAACAAAAAAAGGAAACTACACAGTTGTAGTTTACCATTTCTCAATTCAGTGTTTAATTATATTCTTGAAATTCTAGAAAACCACTAGAAACTCCTACATGCTCCCATCCACTTCTCCTCCCTTGTAAAGATTAAACAAATGTCCATTTTCATTATTCTATTAATAGTCTTCCCAAGATAAGTTGTAGTATTCCATTTCTTGTGGATGGGATAACAAGAACATGTATGAGAATCAGACAAGCATCACGATTATGTGAAGAACGAGAAAGAAATTATCAATAAATCATAAAAACTGATACTCTACCAGTTGACATCCATGCCTTCCTTATAGCATCTCTATCATTTTTGCGCCCAAAACTTGTGAAAATTCCTATTACTATTACTGGACCCTTTTCAGGAGTTTTTTTCATATCTGATGACTGTTTGGAGACAAACCCTTCCTGTCTAGCAGCTGTCAGTTCCATCTCTAGGGCAGATAGTTTCTTCCTTTGCTCCCTAATAACCAAACATTCTTAATTAAACTAGTCAATTTTTGTTAATTATGACATCAAATAACACAAATTGAGAGGGGAAGATTTTCGAACCTGCACTCTATGATTTTTAATGTGTCTGTAACAGATATTGCAGAGTGTCCCTGGAAATTAATCAGAAATATTAATTTCCTCACGAAGCACAAAAATCAAATTGAGTGTTTGCTCAAGAATGGACGTCAAACTATGGTAAGAGAACATTTACTTAATTAGCCCCAAACCAGAGAAGAGGACTGCATATCTACTGCTAGATATTATGCATAAAATGCCAAACCTAAAAAAGCCGGACAAGGACTACGCTTTGAGTTTAACATTTTGAACGCTAATCATGTAGGCAGTAGGACAATAATGATACTTTTTTCACAAGCCTCCCAGTGATCTACTAAATGATACATGTGTCAATAAACCACTCTTATGCAACCAATTTGAGATTACAGCTCAAAGTTCACATCAAAATTGAGGGTTTACTCGAGAATGCCGGTAATCTGTTACTTGTAGTACTGTCTTTGTTGTCTAGAGAGGAAATCTGCATAAAATTCCAAACCTAATTAAAGCAACGGGGCTCTTTCTCTAAATTTTACATGTTGTCCACCAATCACATTGGATAATAGCCACTCATTTTCAGCACAATCTGCCAAATAATCCACCATATGATAACACATTCGCAACAAATTCTTCTTATTTCACAAATTCAATGACCGATAATCCGATATAGTAGTTGGTGCAACCACAATCACATACACTCAACCTGAACCATACGAACAATTTCTTTTTTCTTCCAAAACTATAAACTCCAATTCATTAACCTCATGTAGCCAAGATTTGATTCTAAATTACTACTAACTCTTACATATTAAATGAGTTTCTTAACACAGATACGGAGTTTGCACAAAAGTCATAGCGATCCGCCAAGTGGATCCAAAATCTAATAGTCTTTACATCAGTCCAAACAAAACCACTAAATCCAAGAGAAAAACAAAAATCAGTACATACCTGACCGGTAATTCTATCGAGCTCTTTCGTTAAGTAAACCCTGTTCTGTGCATCCTGCCATAACCTTCACCACAAAAAAAAAGGGGGTCAAACGAGCGCAATTCAGGGAAACGTTTGCCGGAGAAGCCGGAAAACTCACCGGCCGGCGACATATAAGGAAGCCATAGTAGCAAACATGGCAAGCATTAGTGATGAAATTGGGGATCGCACCCCAACTCCTGCGAACCGGGCATTGGATCCCCGGCTCTGCATTATTATTATTATTATCAAATCTCAAATGAAGGAAAATAATACTTATTATAGTTTGTAAATGTGAGGGATGCAACAATTGGGAGTCCAAATGGTTGATGTACATTGACTAATGACTCACAGTGAGTCAGTGCGGTTTCACTTTGGCGTCGGTGTGAAGGAATGTTTTTCAGTTTGGGTCGTTATGTGAAGAATTGGGAATTTAGGTGTAGCCTGGCGGGTCCCTTTCCGATCTACAGTTCAGATTTCATTTATTTCTGTTCCATTATTGCCACCAGAGTTCACGAAAGTAATATTATTCCCCTCTTCTGAAAATAACTAGTTTAGCTATACGGTGCAATTATTTAAAAATAGATAATTTTATCTGTTGTAAAGATTTTTAATAAAGTGCAAAAAATTTAAATCACTTCTCAAGAATCCTTTATACTTTAATATAATAATATAAATATAACATATATTTTATTAAAAGCACATATATATATATATATATATTACCATCAGAAATTTCAATAAATTTAATTTTACAAAATCACTTCGATATTATAAAAGAAAATATTCAGAAATTAATAAATAAAAAATGTTAACAACACGATAGTTAGTGCATAACATATTATGTACCAAATTAATTACTCCTTCAGTCCTTTGAGGTTGTTGCTTTACGTTGAAAATAATTATCTCTGAAATTAACAATAAATATTTTCATATTGAATATATACAATGTAAAATTTAAATCAAGTAAAGTCATCAAGCAATAATTATCTAGAGAAAAAAAATAGAAGAGAAAAGTAAGAAAAGCTTAAGGAGTGACCTATTATGGAGAATAAATCACATAACATTTGCAAAGTGATTGAAATAAAATTTTTAATTGTGTTACACGATTTAAATAAATATATAAGGTAAAAATTTTCCAAAAAAATGGTCATTGCAGTTCTTATTGGAATCTAATATTATTAGTAATATAGAGGATTATTAATCCTAGTACCACCTTGTCATTGTCCGCAATACACCTACCATATCTTCCTACGGTTCTCTTCCAATATTTCTTTTTCACATGTAAGGAAAAGAAATCCACCAAAATTAATTTCCTTAATATTTTTTATCATATATTTAGGAATTTTTATTTTATCAATTTTTTTATTAATTGTCATTAATTCTAATGACTTCTAATAAGAAAAGGTTTGCTGTAATTATTTAATTAATTTTTAAATTCTTAAATATTAGAAAAATAGAAAAAAAATGTTTTTATCTAAACCATAGACTTTTAATGAAGGGCAAAAAGTTGAAACAATATTTTTAACACCCTTCGCACTTTTAATATTTTATATATATTATATATTATATATATAAAAAATATAAATATAAATATAAATTATAGATATAGATTATAGATATATTGGTTCCTAAATTTTTTTCCTAAACTTGCCATAAGTACTTTTTTTTAATCTAAATTTTGGTTCTTATTTTTTTTCGTTTCCATGCATAGGGTTTACCCTAAAAAGTTGCCTAAGACTCCTAACAATAAATTTTACACATTACAAATATTTAATTCCATTTAGGTATGCGATTTTTTCTCATTTCTTTTTTTTTTTCCTGCTATATTCTAAATATTTGAATAATAATTTAATGATAGTTATTTAAAAAAATAGTGAAAAAATAATTTTATCTACTGGGGAGTATTTTAATGAAGGGATATACACATAATCACTAAATAATAACTTAATTGTACAATATCCTCACTTTAATCTTTCATCAGATTTGTTAACATCTCCGTGAAGTGTTTCCTTCATCTGCATTTCATAGAGTATATGTTGACAATTTTTTTATATGTACTATCAACATCGTGTAAACTACCACATATACACCCTAATTTCTAGTCAAATATACGTGCTTTGCACGTGTGCTTCATGTCAAGCCATATATGAAGTATTAATATCTCGATCGTCTCCTACGATGTGAATTATCACATCACGAATAATAATAAAAAATAATAGATAGTAATAGATCAGAAATTACAACAAAACAAATTGATTAAACTTAACCTTTACACAAAAATTCCTCAAAGTCAGACCGAATATTCATCTACCACTGTAAACTCAACAAAATAATACGATAATCAAGATATCATAACAATGTGATTAAACCTTAAGAAAAATTCTTAAAGTCTGACCAAACATTAATCTATCACTTGAAAAACAACAAATAGTAACAGAACAGAAACTACAGTATTCGAGAATATTACAACGATATCATCAAACCTAACCTTAATGGAAATTTCTCAAAGTCCGACGAAACATTCATCTACAACATAGACTTGAACATAACAGAAACTACAAAACAATGCGATAATCGAGATATTAGAACAATACGATTAAACCTAACCTTTTGTGATTATAGATGACATCTTTAGAGCTCATAAAAAAGCAGTTATTAGAGTATCTCTGTCAATAAATTTTACATTATGGATGTTTATTATATTATTGTAGAAAAGAAATCTCCAATACCTTTTCCTACAAAAAAAAGGATAATCTAAAAATGGAAGATTTTTATTTTTATGTTGCGAAAGGAAAAAAATAATAATTATGATATCAAATTAATACTATAACATAACTTTAGAAAATTGATTTTTTTTCCTCAAAATTTAAAGTAACGTGTTTTCATTTTTTTTCCTTAAAAAATTAAAATAAGTTGTTATTTTTGGAAGTTTAGGGTAATTTTTCGGCTTTGTGTTTTTTAAAGGAAAATTTTCAAAAGATTTTACCTTATATTATAGAAATTCTTAATTTTAAATATTATAATATAATAATTAAAAAAATAATAATAAAAAGACGATTTTGCCTAAAACATAAATTTTTAATGAAGGGCAAAAGTGTGAAGACCCTTAGAAAAGTGATTTGAACTTTTTACCCTTCATTACAAGACTCTTCTTTCGACAAAATTGTCTTTTCACTATTTTTTAAATTTATTATTTAATTATTTTTTATTTTAACTAGACTTCCTAAAATATATGAGACTCCTAAAATATATGGTAGGAGAATTAATTAATATTTTCCTTTCTACTAGATTTCCTAAAATATATGAAACTCCTAAGATATATGGTAGGAGAATTAATTAATATTTTCTTTTCTATTGTTCAATTAGAAAAATACTCCTAAAATAGGACAAAAATAATTTTATAAATATTGAGATGTACGTTAAACTAGAGAACAAACCGGTTTGTCTATTGGAAGAATATGATTGATGTTCATCTAACTTGATTCGAGTGCATGTCTAGATTGATGGATGCTTAATTTTCTAACCCTCAACTTATTCACTGTTTTTGTCAGCATAATAGAATTCAACATGTGTGTATATATATATATCTTCTTTGTTTTCATTCAAAATCATTCTTCAGGGTCAAAATTTTCGCTCAGACAAAAATTAGTTGGATCAAAATTGAAGTTTTGTGATCACTATTATATTTTTTTTTTTATAGTTTACAGATCGTAAATAAATGTTGGTTGGCTTTGAAGAATTTCTTGTGTAAAGGTTAGGTTTAATTGTATTGTTCTGATATCTTTATTATCTTATTGTCTTATTTTAATTTACAGATGCTAGATAAATGCAAGTCGACTTTGAAATTTTGTTTTAGGTAAATGTTAGGTTTAATTGTATTATCATAATATCTTTATTAGTTTATTATTTTGCTGTAGTTTACAGTTCGTAGATGAATCTCGATCGGTTTTGAGAAAGTTTTGTGTGTAAAATTTAAGTTTAATTGTACTGTTTTGATATCACTTTTATCGTATTATTTTGTTGTAGTATACGGGTGATAGATAAATGTTGGTCGACTTTGAGGTATTTTTTTTTATGTAAAGGCTAGGTTTAGTTGTACTATTTTGATATCTCTATTATCGTATTATTTTGTTATTGTTTACAGGTGGTAGATGAGTGTCAGACGACTTTAATTTTTTTTTTTGTGTGTAAAGATTAAAATTAATTGTATTATTTTGTTGTCTCAATCATTGTATTATTTTGTTGCAATTTACAGATGGTAGATGAATGTCGATTGACTTTTAAAAATATTTTTGATAAAGGTTATGTTTAATAAATAAATTCTCCATCTTTACATACTCAAAAGATATTAACTGTAATTATTATATTCATCTTTATTATTTAAACAAATATCCTGTTTAGTATAATGTTTGAACTCATTAAAGTGAGGTACACACGCAAGACGCGTACACCTAAACTAGTATATATATATGTGTGTGTGTTATTTTTTTTTGGTTCCTAAAGTTTTTCCTTAAAAACCTGCCATACGTATTTGTTTTATATATAAATTTTGGTTCTTATCTTTTTTCCTTTTCATACATAGAGTTTTCCCTAAAAAGTTGCGTAGGACTCCTAACGGAAAAATTTCGCACATTACATTTAATTCCTTTTATATATATATATATATATATATATATATATATATATATATATATATTTGTTCCTAAAAGTTTCCTTAAAAACATGTCATACGTAATTTTTTTAATATATATTTATTTTTTTCCCTTTCCATATATATATATTTTTTGTTCCTATTTTCCTTAAAAATCTGTCATGCCTATTTTTTTAAATATAAATTTTGTTTTTTATTTTTTCCCCTTTCCATAGATAGAGTTTTCCCTTAAAAAGTTGCATAGGACCCCTAACAAAAAATTTGGCACATTACATTTAATTCCTTATAGGTATGAGATTCTTCCTTATTTTTTATTTTTTCTATATTCTAAATATTTGAATAATAATTTAATGGTAATTATTTAAAAAAAATAGTGAAAAGACGATTTTGTCTATTGAGAAGTATTTTAATGAAGGACAAAAAGTTCAAATCACTTTTCTAAGGGGCTTCACACTTTTAATATATTATAGATTATAGATTATAGATATAGATATAAATATAGATATAGATATAGATATAGACATAGATATAGATATAGATATAGATATAAATATAGATATAGATATAGATATAGATATAGATAATGTCTCTTTTTTGTTACTCCTTCAGTTCATTTTTAGTTATCCAATTTCTTTTCAAAACTAAAATAATTTAAATTTTGATCAACATGTTAAAATATATATATATTTTTTAATTATATTGACATAAAAAATATAATTTATAATACTTTTTATTTCATTAAGAGTCACAATAACTATTGAAAAATGAAATATGGCAACTAAAAGTAAATGAAAAAAAGCACAAAAAGCAATTGATACTATTTCCATTTCATTTTAGTTGGTCACTTATATGTAAGAAATCATAAATAAGATAACTAATTTACCCTTCATCTATATTGATAGATATAAAGATCATTAATGAAAAATTTGGTCACATTAATTAGTTTATACTTCCAAATAATAATAATTGTGGATGCAAAATAAAGAAAAGATAAAATTTAAAAATTTATTTTGTCTTGATTTAGTAAGTGAATAGGTAATTTGGGACATATATTTATAGTAAAGTGGCCAACTAAAATGGTATCCGACAATTTTTGGATTTTAAGATTTAAATAAATCTATAAAGAAAAGATAAAATAATTTTTTTTTTAATTTTGTCTTGATTTAGTAAGTGAATAAGTAATTTGGTACATATATTTATAGTAAAGTGGCCAACTAAAATGGTATCCGACAATTTTCGGATTTTAAGATTTAAATAAATCTATCTTTTATCGTAATTTTTTCATTTATCTTTCAAATATTTTGAACTGACAATTATCGTGACCTATAATTTTTGTATGTAGTTTTCAAGTATATAGATTTTATTTTAAAAAAACTTAAAGATTTGATGTCCAAATTCACGATGAAACTTAAATTGTTTGACTCTAGAAAAATAAACAAATTGGAACGCTGACGGTAAATTAAGTTACCTTTTTCCTAAGAAAGCTAAACTTTGATAAAATGCGAAAGCTGAATGCATGGGCTAATTTTTGTAAACAGAATGTAATAAAATAACATAAACTTTTATTAACTGAAACATTAAAATGTTTTAAAAAACTTATTACATCTGAACTCGATTTGACTATGTGTCTATGAAGTTGCTACTATATTCAGAGTACAACTACCTTTATGTAACAAAACAAACTATTAAGTGGAATATTGTTGAGTCCTCGGGAATAATGAGAACTCACTCAAGCTTATAGCATAGCCTACTGAAAATTCTGTTCACAACCTGCATATTTAAAAGTTGGGGACTACACCGTCTAATGAAGTAGCGCAAAAAAGAGGTGGCAATGCTTTAAATGTACTGGCATGTGTTGTAATATTTTTGTTAGTGAAATATACAACAATTATAATTTTAATATAAAAAAATAAAAAATAAAATATTGGTGTAATATACCACAATAATTAAATTACAGTTGAAAATACAAAAAGGTGAAGAAAATAAAATAATCATCTTCGTGGATGAGGGGCGGATATCTCGCTCTCTTTAAGAAGATTCAAACCCACTGCGACATAATCCAACAATATATCTCTTGAATTGTCCCCTCTAAGATACAACAACCCATCAATGATGTACAACTCAAGCAACTACAGATTAGTTGAAGAGTCCAAAGCTCCACCATAAGAACACTTTCCTTCAACATATAAAACTCTCTTTTTATAGTGAATATAGTTAAAGACTTAGAATATTTTCTTTGTCTCAACTCTCTCTTTCACTAATATAATTACTCTTTTTTGTGTAGTGAATATATTTGAAGACTTAGAATATTTTCTCTGTCTCAACTCTCTCTTTCATTTATCATCTATCACTCACAATGTACTACCACTCATCTCTTTTCGTGTGTTCTTCAACACAAGGAAGAAAACACAATTATATAGGTGTAGTACTCTTCCATCTAGTAAATGAGGGAGTGGTGAATATTAAGTGAGGAAGATAAATGTTATAGGGGTTTCATATATTATATGAATTACAATACATAAAGAGGTAGAATAATGGTAGAAGTTACAAGAAGCTTATGGCCACATTCTTACCACTAACTCAAAAGATTAACAACACAAAATAATGTGATAGATAATATAATGGACAAATAAAGTGTTAGAAGTTACAAGAGTTATCAAAATATAATGACACCACTTTCTTCACTTTATGTCCATCAATTATCATACAATTTAATTTTAATATTAAAATGCACCAACATAAAATAATCTTCTTCTATATCTAGCTCTTTTAAGGAAATTCAAACCTACTACAACAAATGTTTTAATCGGTTCAACAATAATCTTATTGACTTGTCCCCTCTAGGATATAAAGGTCTTTTCATAAAGTACAATTCAATAAATTCTGGACAAGAGTTGAGTTTAAAAGTCCACCAAAAACAACACCTCCCTTCAACTAATAAATTCTCTTTTTCATTAACTGATGTGAACTCTATATTGTCTTGTACTTTAAAAAAATAATGCAAGACTATCACTATTTATAGGTGATGAATCTTCTTTGCAATGAATAGGAAGAAGTAGTGGAAAGATAAGTAAAATAGAGATTGCAAGAGATATAAAAATCATGAGGTAGAATAATGATAAACGTTACAAGAGCTACAAAAAACTTATGATCATATTCTTACCACTAACTCATAAGAGGAATTGCCATCAAAATAAATGGGAGTAAAGTCTAAGAAATGCACATTTAGGCACCCCTTATCCACTAATGTGCAACAACTTACAATGGCATCACAAAATGAAACGGAGAGGAGTAATGCCATTCAAGTCAAAAGAGCAAAATGCCCTGGCACCCTGCTACTTCAAGAAAAATGAACAGTCACGCCTAACGAACAAAATATGACAAATTGAACATATGGCAGAAAAATGTAATAATATTTGAAGTGATCCAATGAAAAGGTGAAAGATTTCTATTAAGTAACTGCTGTGTGGAATTTTGTGAAAAAACCTCAAATCCTGTACCATGTTAATGGGTATTATATATTTCGATTTGCGTCGATTGAGGATAAAGAGGAGGTACTGCAAGGTGGTCCCTACACATACCACAATAAGCTATTTATCTTGAAGCACTGGGCAATGAACTTTGTGTTTGACACTGAATGCATAACCACAATACCCCTATGAGTTAACCTGCCTGGACTTTCTATGGGTTACTGGACTGGGGAGGCACTTAGTAAGGTTGCTAGTGCTATTGGAGGCCCCCACATACTGATAGGTACATTACAGAATTGAATCACATCTCGTATGCTCAAGTATTGGTCGAAGTAGATATATCCTATCCACTCCCAAACTTTATTGAGATTGACACATCATTTAGTACCATCAAACAGGGGATTGAATATGACTGGAAGTCAAAATTCTGCTCTGACTGTGTTAGATATGGACACACAGATAAGGATTCTGGATGAAGAAAAGAGAACCTGAACTAGAGAGACAAAAAGAGCATGATGAAGAGGTTTTCCATGAACCTCCTAAACGAAGAAGAAGAGGCAGAATGAGGAAGAAATTGGTACCAACTTGGTAGGTCCGACAAGATGAAGTTGATGGCAAAGTTGAGGTGAAGGAAGCTCCTATGATAGTTGAACTTGAATGGACTGTTAAGGCTAGAATTGTAAGCAAATTACTAGGTAATAGGTTTAATGTCTTGAACTGCATTGAAAGTGAAGGAGCTGTCCCTTCAAGACCAAACCAGGCTGATTCTCACCAGCCTCCATGAACATTTGTACCTGGAATATGAGAGGGATAAATAAGCCTTTCAAGCAGAAGGAGGTGCTCCTCTTTCTGCAAAAGAATAAAATAGATGTTTTTGGGTGTCTAGAAACAAGAGTTAGGGAAGTGAAAGCCAAGGAAGTTTTGATGAAGCTTAATAAAAACTGGTATCATGTCAATAACTATCTGCATAGTGAGAATGGTAGAGTTTGGGTGTTTTGGAGGAAACATCTATATGTTTAACTACTGCAAATGCATGAGCAATTTATGCATTGTAGGGTGCAGGACATGTCCAGAGATTTCTTAACATTTGTCACTATTGTGTATGCTAAGAATGAACTGGCTTAGAGAGAATTACTGTGGCCTGAAATCCAAAGCATTGGTGGGAGTATTTATGAACCATGGCTAATATGTGGTGACTTTAACAATGTCTTGAGTATTGATGATAGACAAGGTCAACCAGTAACAGGATGATACGGGAATGATCATGACCTTAGAGATTTTTTGAGCAACTTGAATACCAACTAAAGAATGCACAAGCCCAAGTGTGGATGAGACCCAAATCAGTTTTTGAATGCACTCCATGGGCAACCTTGAGGCCTTTGTGATGGAAGAGCCCTTTTGTCATTTATTTATTATTTTACATTATAATATAAATATAATATGGTAGGGTTTATTGTCTTAGTTTATGCTTGATATTTAAGAACACTACTCTTGTGAGAGAGAGCTCTCAAAACTGAAATTAGGGCATAACATAAGGGTGGATTCTCTTGTATGTTGCAAAGCTTGAGACTTTGATACTTTGAGAGGTGGATGCCTCTCTTGTGTCATTGTAAGAGTTAGGTGTTTGTTGTATGAAATGTTAAAGGTCCAAGAGTGGAATATGCTCTTGTGTTGTTAAGACTACATCAACACTTGTCTAACTATCTGTCTTTGTTTCTTGTCCTAATCTTGTAGTTTGTGTTGTTGTTGTTCAAGCCGTTTGGTTATTGTTGTTGTAACATTGTTGTTCTTTATTTTTATTGTCATAATATAGTTTGGTTTGATTCTGGAAAATAGGTGTTAAACACCTCATTACATGGTCTTCTTATTGTGTTCTTGAATCCGAGAGAGGTCACCAAAAGAGGTCCATAGTTCCTTGAACTAGTGGACTATTTTGGTGTTTGTTTTCTTGGGCTATTTTATATCATTTGGTATCAAAGCCATCTTTGATTTTGTTCTAACAAGATCAATCTTGGGCTTGAAACTTGAAAACTATAAAAAAAAAAACTGAAAACTGAAAAATTCCAGAAACAGTCAAATTTGTCCATCTTTGTGTTCTTGGCCAAAAATTGTATTGTGTTGTTGTATGGGCCGAGATTTTCTTGTTTTATTGACTAGATATTGTAGTATTTTTCTTGTCTAGAGTGTTTCAAGTGTTGGTTTCTTTCTCACCAATACTACAAGTGTCTATATCTAAAGGTTGAGCTTATAATATTGACATTGTTGTTGTGAACTTGAGTTGGCTGTGTGTTGGGTCTTGTTGTTGAAGATTGCAGGCCTATTGGTATTGTGTTGTGTTGTGTTCTTGAAGGTTGTTGTGGTATTCATCTAGTTCTTCATCTTTTATTACAACTTAATACAAAAAAAAGGGGGTGCAATATAGATTCAAAAAGTGAAGGTGAAAGTTGTAAAACTTGTTTTGAGAAGACTTGAAACCAACACTGCCTAGACTTGACTTCTACTTTTAAGCTAACTTTCCTTGTTTAAAGAACTTTGTTTTATGGGACAAGCTATTTTCCTTGTTTCAAGAACCTTGTTTTGTGGGACAAGCTACTTTTCCTTGTTTCAAGAACCTTGTTTTGTGGGACTAGTACAAGACAAAAGTCATCCTTTTGAGAGTGGACTTGTAGAGATTCAAGACTTATGTTTTCCCTCCAAAACAAATTGTCATCCTTTCCAAATTATGTGAAGATTTAAATTTCAGAATTTGTGATTAAATTGTGTGGGACCATGACCAATTGCATGCTGCCACATCACCCATTTGCTACTATTCACATCATTAATAAACTCAAATTTTAGATTTTTCTTAGTTTCCTATTATTTTTTCATAGTTTCGTTTGTTGACTTGACACTAATCGACAACCTAGTAATATCCTACTAGTTTGTAAGTTAGTTTTGCAATCATTCTTTGTGTTTACTATCCTTCGTGTGTTCTTTTGTTATTATTTCCTTGAGTCATTGTAGAGTCTTAGTTCACCTCTCAAGTACGAGACTCCATCAAGCTTGCACACTTGTAAGGTAATTTGCAAATGGAACCACCACACATGGAACCTGAAACTTCCAATGCATAAACCGTGGATCATAATGTTATGAATGCCCTTGTAGCTAGTCATGAGTCCATGTCTTGGGACGTGGATAGAGTGAATGCTACGGTTGAGAAGTTGGGAGTGGAAGTGGCCTCTATTAGTGGCCGAATGGAAAGGATAGAAAGTCAACGGAGTTCTCGTCCCTCAACTCCCCAAAACACATACCCAACCATTACCCCCGAAGGTACACACCAAAGAATGTACCTACCAAATGCCATACCCCAAGCACACTATTATTCACAAGGCCGAGGCCTTGAAGTACCTGGCCATTCTACACATCACCAAGCCCCACATGACGGATTTGGAACCAAAATTCCACCCTTAAATCCGACTCTTCCAAACAAAAATCAGCCAATCCAAAGACCTCCACCACTAAATGCCAATCCCCCATACCAAATTCCAAATATCCAAAACCCGCCAATACAAGAAGTGATATTTGTGAGGGAGAATCGAAGGGGAGGGTATGGAATGTATGATGATCCTTATTTAATGGAAGATAGGATGAGAGTTAGAAGGGTAGAACCTAGGGATAACTGAGGGATTGAAGGTAGGGGCAGCCAAGGTGTTCGGGAAAGGGATGTTAGCCTCAACACCATAAAAATGGGGCTTCCGATCTTTAAGGGAGAAAGTGATCCTGAAGAGTTTCTTGCATGGGAATCCGCATGCGAGAGAGTCTTTCAAGTGAATTATCTCACGGAGGAGAAGAAGAGCTGCTACGCCATTGCTTATTTTGAGGGATATGCTACTATGTGGTGGGAGTATGTCAAACGTTTTGACAATGTATTGATTGAGGGGCAACCCCCTCCTAGGTTTCGGTTAAGGTATATTATGAGGCAAAGGTAACTTCCCGAAATCTATCAACATGAACTCTTTGCAAAATTGTACAACTTGAAGTAAGGAAACAAAAATGTGGCAACCTTCTATGACGAATTTCAACAACTCATCTTGAAACTTGATCATAGAGGAGAGCAAGTGAGCAACGACATCATCCGGTTCAAGGTTGGGTTAAATAAGGACATCTTCACTCACATGACGCTTCACAAATTCAACATCATAGAGGGCATCTTCCAAGCGACTTTAGAGGTGGAGAGGGAGCTCAAAGAGAACTCTTTCGTGGATGCCCAACCCGAAATCCCCAAGGCTGTCCAAAAACATCCTCCAAGGTATGAAGGTAAATTGAATTTTACTTCCAATCACAAGGTGTTTCAATGCTTCAAGTGTCAAGGGTGGGGGCACAAGGCTAGTGAGTGTCCAAATCGGAGGAATGTGATCCTAAGGGAGGGAAAGTTATACTACCTAGGAGAGGAAGTAGTGATTGAATCGGTTAAGGTTGATGGCAAGCCTCAAGATGGAGATCATGAAGAGGTTGGGATTCAAGTTGAGGAGGAAGTACAAGATGCGTGGCCGTGTGAGGGGCTATGTGAAATACCTCTCTAAAGAGGTGAGGTCGTGAATTTATGGACAAATTCCTATCAAGATGGAGAGAATGATACGGGAATGATCATGAACTTAGATATTTTTTGAAAAACTTGAAGACCAACTAAAGAATGCACAAGCCTAAGTGTGGATGAGGCCCAAATCAGTTTTTGAATGCACTCCATGGGGCGGCCTTGAGGCCTTTTTGATGGAAGGGACCTTTTATCATTTATCTATTATTTTGCATTGTAATATAAATATAATATGGTAGGGTTTACTGTCTTAGTTTATGCTTGATATTGAAGAACACTACTCTTGTGAGAGAGAGCTCTTAAAACTGAAATTAGGGCATATCATAAGGGTGGATTCTCTTGTGTGTTGCAAAGCTTGAGACTTTGGTGCTTTGAGAGGTGGATGCTCATCTTGTGTCATTGTAAGATTTAGGTGTTTGTTGTATGAAATGTTAAAGTTCCAAAGTGGAATATTCTCTTGGGTTGTTAAGACTACATCAACACTTGTCTAACTATCTATCTTTGTTTTTTGTCCTAATCTTATAGTTTGTGTTGTTGTTGTTCAAACCGTTTGGTTATTGTTGTTGTAACATTGTTGTTCTTTATTTTTATTGTCATAATATAGTTTGGTTTACTTCTGGAAAATAGGTGTTAAACACCTCATTACATGGTCTTCTTATTGTGTTCTATAATCCGAGAGAGGTCACCAAAAGAGGTCCATAGTTCCTTGAACTAGTGGAGTGTTTTGGTGTTTGTTTTCTTGTGTTCTTGGACTGTTTTGTATCACAGGCCATGAGATCAAAGGTTTCAAAGAACTGATTGACAATTTGAAGCTTACACCACTGAGGTCAAAGGGAGATACTTTACTTGGACCAACAGGCAACAAGGTGCAAATAGAGTTTATAGCAGAATTGACTAGGTGCTTAGGAATTTTGAATGGATACAGAGGTTTGCTCATGTTGAATTAGATTTCTTGAATCCTGGGATCTCTGATCACTCACCAGCATTGAACCAGTGTCTGTACAAAACATGCTTGTATCCAAGGCCATTTAGACTTTATGTGTCAGTAATGCAACATCCTCAGTTTAAGCAGAGTGTGCAACAGGTATGGAGCAGATAAATCAGAGGGGACTCTATGACTATACTTTAGGAGAGAATGAAAACACTCAAAGTAGAAGTAAAAGATCTTAATACCTACATGGCATCTTATCCTAATCACATAGCTCAAGCTAGACAACAACTGGAAAAAGTACAGGCCAAGATTATAACCCAATTGAATAATCAGGTATTGTTTGACCATGAAAAGACTATTCTGTAGGATATTAAAAAATGAAGCTTAGTAGAGGAGCAGGTATTGAAACAAAAATTTAGAGTATGTTGGATTGAGAGTGGAGATGCTAATACCAAGTATTTTCATGCTCAGATTAAGCTCAGATCTGCCTAGAATACAATAGCTGCAATTTATACAGAGAGTAGAACAAAGATCACAGACCTAAAGGAAGTGGAGTTTTGGTTTATTGACACATTTACTGCACTTATGGGTGCTTGTGCTGAAGAAATGCCATACCCAAACTCAGAAGTAATCAAAGACGAACCTTTCCTTACCAGAGAACTACAGCTTGAGCTAGTACAAATGGTGAGTTCAGAGGAAATAGACAGGGTGGTCAGCAATATGCCTAAAGATAAGAGCCCAAGAGTGGATGGGTACCCTATTGATTTCTTTCAACAACAGTGGTCCACAATCAAAATAGAGGTGTACTCAGGAGTGCAATATTTTTTTGATACTAGAAGAATGAAGAGAGTTTGGAACTGCACAGCTATTACACTGATCCCTAAGGTTCCATCACCAACTAAGGTGAAGGACTTTATACCAATAGCTTATTGTTCTACTACATATAAGATTGTTGGTAAGATCTTGGCTAACAGAATAAAATAGGTGTTAAATGGTATAATTGATCCCTCACAGTCTGCCTTCATAGAAACAAGAGCTATCACAGATAACATCCTGCTAAGTCATGAGCTTTTCAAAAGATACACTAGAAAGAACATATCACCTAGATGTGTTCTTAAATTGGACCTAAGAAAAACTTATGATACTTTAGAATGGCCATTTCTTAAGGCCATGCTTACTGAGCTGGGTTTTCCTCTAAAATTTACAAATTGGATTATGGAATGTGTTTCAACTGTTTTATACTCTTTGATGTTCAATGAAGGGCTTACTAAGACATTCCAGGCTAGAAGAGGATTGAGGCAAGGGGACCCCATGTCCCCTTACCTTTTTGTGATAGCCATGAAATACCTCCATAGAGAAATGCAACAACTAGCACAACAAAAATAATTCCAATTCCATCCAAGATGCAAGAGATTTAACTTGATACATATGTTCTTTGCAGATGACCTATTGATGTTTTGTAGGGCTGATAAAGAGTCAGTATTGTTGTTGAAACAGACTTTCTATAGGTTCTCAAGAGCATCTGGATTGGAAAAAAATGTGGATAAAAGTTCAATCTATATAGCAAGGGTGAATAGCATCCTAAAAAGTGAACTACTACAGAGTCTGTGGTTTACAGAGAGTGCTCTACCTTTTAAGTACTTGGGAGTCCCACTTTCTACAAAGAAACTAACAGTTGCAAAATGCCTGCCTCTGGTAGAGAAATTCTCTGCCAAAATCACATGTTGGACAACCAGGCTGCTATCTTATGCTGTTAGGCTTCAACTTATCAAGGCAGTATTATTTGGTATGCAAAGCTACTGGGCACAGATTTTCATACTACCCAAGAAAGTGACAAAGATGCTAGAAGCTATATGTAGAACTTTCTTATGGATAGGCCAAGGGGAGATATAAAAAAAACATTGATAACATCAAAAAAAATATGCCAACCAAGTTCAACAGGTGGACTAGGGGTAATTAATTTGAAACTATAGTATAAGGCTGCTCTACTAAAACATCTGTGGGCTATCTTAAAGAAAAAAGATACTCTATGGATCAAATGGGTGCACTACTATTATATCAAGCAGAGGCCTCTGAACAATATGCCTACACCACAAACTGTAGCTTGGGTGATGAGGAAGATCATTGATAGTAAAAAGTTGTTACAACCACACTTGCAAAGCCAAGAGACACTGATGCAAGCACTGGAAAAGCTAGTACAAGGGGGGAAAACTCTTAATAAGGAAAGCTTACTTGAGTTTGCAGTCACAATATGCAAAAGTTTCCTGGAAAAGTATTGCTTTGCACAAACATATCCATCCCAGGTTCAAGTTTAATCTATGGCTAGCAGTGAATCAGAGGTTAGCTACAGTTGATCGACTTCAGAGAATAGGGATTCAAGTAACACCAGAATGTGCCTTCTACAATCAACTGTAGAGATATTTGGCCACCTTTTCTTTGAATGCTCCTACAGTAAGCTGCTATGGAGTACCTTGGTAAAATGGCTAGGTTTCAACAGAGGTATACTGACCTGGAATCAGGAACTGGACTGGATTTGTAAGTTAGCTAAGAGGAAGAATGGACAGGCTGAAATAACTTGTTCCATATTTGCTATGACTGTGTATTGCATCTGGAGAAACAGGAACAAGTTGAGGTTTCAGAAGGAGAGACCCAATATGGCAAG
This sequence comes from Capsicum pubescens, assembly GCA_030864215.1. NCBI lineage: Eukaryota > Viridiplantae > Streptophyta > Magnoliopsida > Solanales > Solanaceae > Capsicum > Capsicum pubescens. The sequence goes on from CM061540.1 coordinate 57,901,426, forward strand.
AACCTGTAAAAAGATTGTACTGCATATGCATGTTCAGGGGAAGAGTAAAGCTACATGGCAAAGCACATTAAGATCATTTAATCATTTCCCTAGCTAGGTTATCTCTGTAATACCTCTTGAATTATGTCTTCAGTAAACTTGTATAGTTTATAGATATATCTTAGGTGGTAGTTGGTCTGCTGCTACTTGGTTATGTAATGTCGCTTTTGATTAATAAAAGCTCTATTATTGATCAAAAAAATTATGTAATTCATGTTATTCTCAAGACATCGAACCAAACACTGCACAAGAAAAATACAAGCATAACTAACGCAAACATTGCTAATACAAGCATTACTAATACACTATATTTTGCATTATTCTTATATTCTCTACCAAACAATCCTTAGTGTCAAGTTTTAAAAAATTAGGTGTATGCCCACCTTTATGACATCATCACTTTGACCATCCAAACCTACCATACAAGTTTTAAACTTTACACATTAGTCCTCCCACCTCATCCAAATAATCCCTATTTTTAATTAAAAAAATTGTCCAAGAAGCTACGAAAAGGAGCTCCCATTTTTTAGCTATATTTTTCGGTTCCGACGACTTTTTCGGCGATTTTTTTGATGAAATCTTGCTCATCACAACTGAAAATCTCCATTTTTGATCATTTTGAAAAAAATTGCAAAAAATATTTTTTTACCATTTTTACTAGCTTGAAAAGCTTTTTAAATCCATTCAAAGCTTTTTAAATCCACTCAATACCTCGTCATTAGATATATTTTAGTAGTTTAGAAGCCCTACACATACATTTCTCCATCCCAGAGCTAGGAGGGCTTAAATATTATCCAAATTTGTTCATTCACGTTTTTGTATGAAGGTTTTCATACCAGTCATCGACTAGTTATAGATCGATACCTTAATCTACTATCGATTAGTGTGGCCTATAATGGCAATAGATGAAGTAATTATTTTCAATGGTGATTATATGGGTGTGTGAGAGGAGGCTCCCAAATATTAAAATTGAAAATCATCTAGCAAGGAGACAGTGTCCATCTTGTTGCGTTGTAATGGTTCATACGACAACATGGTTCGAAGCGTAATTAAGAGCGAAGAATTACATTGTGAGCCAAAGAACGTTGTGATTAGCTATCTAATGAATGAGCGGGGGAAAATACATCCCACATTAATAAATAATGATTGCCAAGTGACCTTATACATGTTGAATATCGCTACTGATGGCTCCATTACTGAAGATAAATATCGTCGCGGGGTCTCTGACAATCCCGCCACCATACCCGACAATCGACAAATATAATTTATTTGAAAATGAGAGTTTGGATGTTCATCCAATGAATATGAAAGATCCTTCAATGGAATCGGAAAATCCCAATTTCTTTCAAGAAGAGAGAGAAGAGTGTGGATTGGGATCACAATCCAACCACACCTTCTTCGATGGAACTAATTTTCATGTAGATCAAACATTTAGTAGCAAGAAGGAGCTAAAATTATTATTGAACGTAGAATTGGTGAAAAATTATTTTGATTATGCTACGTTGAAGAGTTATAACAAATACTTCAAGGTGAAATGTGTTTCTCCTAGTTGCGTGTGGATGTTGCGGGCGAGGAAGTATGAATCCATAGAAAATTTCTCATCTATAAATACGTCGGTGATCACACTTGTGGCATTGGAACATGCCACGCCATCCATAAGAAAATCATGGCTAAAGTCATTGCATCACTCTGTGTGAATATGTATCGCGAAGGCAAGGGTCCGGACACTAGAGAGATTCAGAGGATCATTTTTAAGAACTTTAATAGTAGACAGCCTATTGGAATGTTGGATAGGGGGTGTGATCATCATGTAAATAGTTTGAGGGACACCGGAGCACGGGTATTCCTGCCTGCTGGATTTTTTCTATATGATCGACACTCTTAATGTTGGCTCTACCTTTTCCATTATGGCGAACAAGGATGATTGTAGGTTCATGTACTATTTTTTAGCCTTGGACACTTGCATTCGGGAATTCTCCCACATGAGAAAGGTTATTGCGGTCGACGGTACTCATTGACACGATAAATACGAGGACGTGTTGCTAAGTACGGTTGTACAGGACATAGAGAACCATGTTTATCCCATTGACTTTTGTGTCGTTGACAAGAAGAATGGTGCATCTTGGATGTTCTTCTTTGAAAAGCTGAAGTCTATAGTGGTCGATGGGCTAGATTTATGCTTTATCTCTGATAGGCACAAGAGCATTGCAAACGACATTGTGAGAGCTTACAACTATGCTCATCACGGGTACTGCATGAGGCACCTAGGTGAAAATCTTTGCGTAAATCACCAATGTGGAGATTACCTCTATCTATTCTACCACACGGCAAAGTCATATTTATTTGAGGTATTTAGCAATCATTTTGAGGAATTCAAGATCTATTATCTCGAGGTAGCCTTTTTCCTCGAGTATGAACTTGGTTTTGAGAAGTGGAGCAAGGCACATTTCCCTGGAAATAAGTATGATGTGATGACCATAAATATTGTCAAGTTGATCAACGCTATATTGATAGCCAAAAGAGAGTATCCCATGACATCCATATTCAATTCGATTCCTAAGAGGTTTGGTGAGAAATTCAGTGAGAGACGTGCATATGTCCTCAATTATAAGGATAATAAATTTGTGCCTGCCGCCAAAAAGATTGCAAGGGACAATATGAGCGAGGGCAACTCATTTTATGTGGAGAACATAAATGGGGACGACAATCAATTCACCGTGTTCGGCTGGGGTCCTACGACCAAAGTCAACCTAATGAAAAAGTCGTGTTTTCGCAAAAAGTATGACTTGGTCAAAATACCATGCGCTCACGCGATGGCCGCTTTGCGATAGAAGTACAGAGATGATTATGGTTTGAGAATCTACGAGTACTCTTCACCCATGTATAACATCAAAGAGTACCTCCTTGCATATTCAGAATCAATTAATGTTGTTCCTTTAGAGTCCAAATAGCTTGTGCCACAGGAATTGCCAGACGTGAATATTATTCCACCCCTTATCGACACCAAGCTCAGAAGGAAGAAAAGAAAATACGTTAAGGGAGTGAGTGAGGCTTTCAAGATGAAGAGGAGGAACAAGTGTTCACTGTGAAAGAGACCGGGGCACAAGAGAACCACTTGTAATAACAACAAATCATAGATAGACTTGTATGAATATGTGTTTTTGTAAGTCATGTTAGTGTATGTACTTTGAAAACCCTTCAGTGGACTAACTAATGCTAGTTTTATCGATTTTGCTGTGTCTAATATCGACCGTTTAAGTTATAGTATATATTGTGTGTCCAGTCTATTAGGTGTATTCTTTATATACCACTAAGTTTATTATCGATCCTATTTTAAGTCTATTGCAAAACCCTAATTATCCAATCGAACAAATGAACAATCGGGTATTTATGACGCATCAAAAAAACTGTTGCACGTCCACTCACACACTGCATCGATTGGGTATACCCTACCTACCCGGCTTCCGTTCATTCACGCATCGATTAACCATTGGGTGAGAAGACCAAAGGTCTTCTATTTTGGTCTATATAAGCATCTATCAACTCTTCACAATATTTATCTTCTGCAATCCAAAAAATTATGAAATACCAGAGATGTGCAAAGATAAACTCCTCCTTCTTCAAAATGACCTAGATCGTCTCTTCTACGGTCTGGGTCAGGATAAGAAGCATATCTACAGGGAACTCCGGCGTATCACCCATTTTTTATGGGCAATTGTCGAGAGGCTGAACATGGTGCCCAGCAAATTGATCACCTCTCCCCCCACCATCCCCTTAGTTTAGGATTAATTTGTATATTTGTGTAGTTTTATTTCTAGTTATAAGTTCATTGCAAAAAAGCTTTCATGGTTAGAAAATTTGTTCGATGAAAGCTTCTTTCTTTTCCTTTTTTTTTTTTTTCATATTTTGGTGTTGATATTATGTTAAACGATGTTCCAATGAACTAATGAAATCAACTATTTTATGTTTCTTACATATTGTCTCTACTTTAATTTTATAATTTTGTGGTTGTTTGAAATTTTGCAATTTCCTCGATTATAATATAAATGAAACAGTTGTCAGACTTTACAATTTATATATATGCTAATGGATAATGAATCTGGTCTATCAATGATTCCATTGATTTATACAAAATTAATTGCAAGGTCGATGAATGATACGGGACAAATGGCCATCTTATCTTTTGATGACATCTTTAGAGGCCAACACATATAGGCTCAAGACTTGGTCACCTCGAGGATACGAGAACATGCATGAAGGACCCGTTTTAAGCATGTCATTAAACAAACCCGTGTGTGGAAGATTGCGTGGGGGCTTACATTTGATGCCAATTCGAGACTATAAGTTTTGAAGCATGACCCCATGGTTTTGGAGCATTGAAGAAGCACCCTTCATTAAGGGTATTTTAGGGATTGCACATGTTAAAGAAACAACTCATGACCTCCCCTTTCATTAAGGGTATTTTGGTATATTATACAATGTAATAAGCTAGGCTATATATAGTCTCGTATTAGGTCTTTTCTCTTTAGTTGTTTAATGATGAAGTGAAAATCCTCTCTCTTGAGAGTAGACCACCTTAGTGTAGTTCTTAGTTTGGGCTTGGACTAGCCATTGTAGCTTAGGGATTGAAAAAGCCAATATTGTTCTTTGCTTAGAAACAATGGATCTTGAGGTGAGTTGATTCCCTTGGCGGTCATCGTAAGAACTTGGTGCTTGTTAACGTATTTTGTAGAGGTTTTAGAGTTTAGTTTACTCTTTAGTTTCTATATTATGTGTTCTCTTTGTGTCAAGTTACCTATCTTCTTTTTCATTTAAGTTTGTGTTTGTTGTTTCCGTTTAGTGTCTTGTTGTGTGGACTATTTTACGAAGATTGTGGACTATTTTGTTCTCATTTAGATACTGTTTGGTATCATTTTGTATCAAATACATCATTGATTTCGTTCCCACAAGATCAATCTTGAGTTTGTTCACTCAAAAATAAAAAAAAGTGTTGAAAAGCTGAAAAACTCAAAAATAGTAATCTGTTCACGTTTTTGTGTTTAGGCCAAAATTTGAAGCCTAGTTTTCTTGTGATTTTTGTGTGTTCTAGTGTTATATCTTTGTTTCCTAACATTAGAAGAGGTTTCCAAGGTCGAAAATCTCACAAAAAGAAGTTATTCTACGGGTTTGGTGTCTTGGCCGAAGTGTTGTTGTTGTTTGGCCGAATTTGTGTCTAGATTTAGGTGTTGTTTTGATTTTCTTTGTTGTTTATTGTGTTGGTTTTCTTTCTCCTCAACACTACTTGAGTCTAACCCAAGTTCTTCAGCAAAAAAAATTGTAAGTTATTGTGGGAAGAGCGGACGATTTTGTTGTTGTTGTTGAAGTTCTTGTGTTGTGTTGAAGAAGTCTTGTAAAAGGTTGTTGTTTGATCCAAATTCAAAGGAAAAAGAGTGTGGGCTCTTGTTAGTCTTGAAATAACTTTTAAGACATTACCAAAGGAGAAAAAGAACAAAAGACCTCCCAAAAGTCTTCATACCAAAAGGGAGTAAGTTCATTTTTCTAGACAAGCCAAAAGAGGAAAGGGGGACAAGACCTCTAAAAGGTTGACTTGCCAAAAAGGTAAAAGTTGGTCAAGGTTTGAATTTTGAAAAAAAAAGACTTAAAGTCTTGTTTGTTAACCTACCAAAACCGAAATTTCCCCCATCTTTGTGAAATTTGAACAACCAAAATTGTGGAACAAAATTTTTCAACTTCAACAATATTTTTTTTGTCCATCGACCAATAGTCGAGTGCCACATCATCAATATCTCAAGAACGTTGGAATTCCTAGTTTTACTTTTTTGATTCTATTGGTTTCCATTTTGTTGGTTCTCATACTAATTAGCAAACTAGTAAATACCTACTAGATTGTAGATTAGTTTTTAAGTATGTTTTCTTTCGTGTTAAGCATTGTATTTTTTGCTTTTCTCGTTTATAAGTCGTGGTATTTTCTTTGTTTGAAGTTCGTAAGTAAATTTTATTTTTGTGTCTCGAGTCGATCAAACAAGAATTCATTCTGGCCGCCAAGTAGAATTGACATCCTATTGACTACCGGAGTATAAGCAACTTTCAATATTCACAGCTCTAATTGTGACAATCACAAAGGTGGGTGTATACGAGTGTTGGTGAGGAGATTTTACTACTAATCTTGTTTGTTCATTGTGTAGGTACAAAGATGATAAAATGGGAACATGTCTTCGATATCCAGGAATTATTGTGACTACAACATGGGAGACTATGATTGTAGTGAGGGGTTTTATGGCTACGAAGTTGAGGGAGATTGCGGAGGCTATGAAAATAGCCATGATCAAAACTTGGGCAGATTTGAGAGTTACGGTTTTGAGGTGGAAAATAAGGTGAATGAAGTGCCTAGTGCTTATGGTGAATTTGGAGATGATGTAGGACCTCGTGATGGATCTTATAATGACGTTGGGGCATGTGAGGAATTTTACACTTCTCACTCCAAACCTAGATTTGGTGTTAGGTATAACCCTTTCGTTTGCAAAGCTTATGAGGTCTATGATGAGAGTACATGTGAGGAGTGTGAAGATTCATATTCTCTACCTTGTAGTACTTCTTATCAAGGTCGATATAGTGTGAATGGTTATACTAGTTCTAGTGGAGGTTGTCCAACGATAAGAAGAAGGTATGCATCTCTAAAATCGAGGGGTACTCGTGTGCTTTACAATGTTGATCCGAGAAGGAGTGTACACTCCGAAAAGGTGACCATTTGTGGGATACCAGGTTGCCTCATTGTGTTAAATGATAGGTACTATAGTAACTACATCGTTCCATCCATGGTTGACTACTTGGGGTTATTTCGTGAGCCTTTACTTGTTCCATACTTCTTGGACGGGTTTAAGGTTACCGAGAGAGTCAAGGTTGTCTTCTTAACATACGGTCATGTATGCTTAGGTGCCAATTGGTTTGCATAACATAGAGTTTCAAATGTGAAAAATTGGCCAAATATTGTAAGAGACCGGTGGGGAAATCACCTCGTGACATACATGTTTCCTAAGCCGCAAAGAGAAGTGAATACTTACTCCAATCCTAATGCTTATGAGAGATAAAATATTAAGAGGAGTAAAGGTGTGCAAGGTGGTAATTTGAGAGTGGAAAAAGGAGAGGTTGTGTGGAGCGAAGTGAGGGGATTGCCACCAAACCGAGCTAACATTGTTTGTCCTTCTATTTCTAAGGGAATTTGTGTAGGTACCGACATGGAAAGTGAAGGAGAGCAATGCCGAAGTGAAGTTTCTTCCCAAGCTTTTGAAGGCCCGTCACAACACGACAAAGGAGAGTCAACTCAAGAACTTCAAGGTAAAATAGCTAACTCTTACACCTTTGTGCATATGAATGATAATTGTGTGTTTAGTAGCCTATTGAGTGTGAGTAGTAGCTTACTTACTTGTGAGTTTAATGATTCTTTGACTTTTGTTAATGATGTACATGTTGTGAGTATGGATACACTAGTTGATCCTATTGATGACCAAATTGACTCTTCTTGTAAGATCAATTTATGTTCACCTAGTGTTGAAGCCTATATGTTGAATGGAAGTACATCGTCTTGTGTAATTGGTGTTGATCAACTTATTTGTGAAAATTTTCCACTACTTAAGTATGTGTGTGATGTGATTAATCAAACTCAAGTGAGTGAAGTATTTGAAAAAGTTGGTCAACAAAAGGGGAGTGAACCCGAGAGCTATTCTTGGGACAATCTTGGGCTTGAAACTACTTTGAAACTTGATATTGATCTCTTAGAGAGTGAGGAACTTTCTTGTTCTAAATCTGCCTGTGGGTTGGATCATGCCCTCTTTAGGTATAATGTCTTGTTTGAAAATGATATAAACACTCCTAATGAGCCTAGTGGTGAAAAAGATGGTATAGCTTACCTTGGAGGCTATAGCCTATATGTTAACCCACTATGGTGTGACAACATTCCTCCTAAAGATGAAAATATCTTCTTGGAAGATGAGAGTACTCTTAAGGGTAAGGAATGTGTAGTCTTGGAAGTTACTCCTTCTTCTACTTTGTGTGACTTTATTATTGAGAGTACTCATGGTGATGATTGGGAAACTAGTAGTGAGTACACACATGAGGGCACCTTAGTAGATGTCGACTTGAGTGATACTTTTCTCTACTCTATATTTTCTTTCGATGATATGTATGTTATTATAAAGAGTATGTCATTTAGTTTGGGTGGAGACCACGGGAAAGGGGAGTGTTGTCTAGACCCGTGTCTATGGCCACTCTTCCCGTTTGACCCCGGTGCCAAATATGGAAATGGTGATGTTGGTGCACCCAACTTGTTGCTTGGTCTACATGACAAGCAAAGTGTCACTCTTGGTGAATCCCATAACCAAATCCTTCGTACATCTTTCATTGAGTTTTTAATATTTCATTCAAAGGATCCTTGGTTATATTGCAAATATGTGCAACCTTGACATGTTGAGATGATTTGTTGTGCTAACCCTAACCCTCATGCCATGAGGAGTTTGTATTTGTTTGTCCTCTCTTCGGTTTTGCAAGGTTTGGATTCGAGGTCGAATTCTTTTCAAGAAGGGGAGAATGATACGGGACAAATGGCCATCTTATCTTTTGATGACATCTTTAGAGGCCAACACATAGAGGCTCAAGACTTGGTCACCTCGAGGATACGAGAACATGCATGGAGGACCCATTTTGAGCATGTCATTAAACAAACCCGTGTGTGGAAGATTGCGTGGGGGCTTACATTTGATGCCAATTCGAGACTACAAGTTTTGAAGTGTGACCCCATGGTTTTGGAGCATTGAAGAAGCACCCTTCATTAAGGGTATTTTGGGGATTGCACATGTTAAAGAAACAACCCATGACCTCCCCTTTCATTAAGGGTATTTTGGTCCATTATACTATGTAATAAGTTAGGCTATATATAGTCTCTTATTAGGTCTTTTCTCTTTAGTTGTTTAATGATGAAAATATGAGACATTGAAAATCCTCTCTCTTGAGAGTAGACCACCTTAGTGTTGTTCTTAGTTAGGGCTTGGACTAGCCATTGTAGCTTAGGGCTTGAAAAAGCCAATATTATTCTTTGCTTGGAAACAGTGGATCTTGAGGTGAGTTGATTCCCTTGACGGTCACCGTAAGAACTTGGTGCTTGTTAACATATTTTGTAGAGGTTTTAAAGTTTAATTTACTCTTTAGTTGCTACATTATGTGTTCTCTTTGTGTCAAGTTACCTATCTTTTTTTTTTGTTTATGTTTGTGTTTGTTATTTCCATTTGGTGTCTTGTCGTGTGGACTGTTTTGCGAAGATTGTGGACTATTTTGTTCTCATTTAGATACCGTTTGGTATAAATGAAGTATAGGATTGACCAAGATCAATATCTATGCGTGACTGCCTACGTAATCGATGGATTTCATTATGTGGGTTGGTGAAATGGCAAACAAACGTTAGTACATCTTCAAAAATATAAATAATTAAATAAATGAAATTGAATTTAGGACCATCGATTGTGGTGATTGTAAATCATAGACTGCAAGCTTTGTCAATGATATACCGTATTAGTTTAGTAGCATATTGTGAAAAAAGCAAATAATTAATTAATAAAAAAATAACTAATTGGATTTTATGCAATTAAATGAGCTTAAACAAGTCATGTGATCGTATAAGAGTCCACATAAATTGAAGAAGGTGATCAAAGATGTGTGAGGATGGATAGTGGTTGTACAACCAACATCCTCAAGGTAATGTTTACCCAAAGCACAAACATGTTGTGAGGAATTCATTTGTTCAACCACAACTCATCACCTCACATCTTCGATCACCATTTTCAATTTATGTGGACTCTTATATGATCACATGACTTGATTAATCTCGTTTAATAGTATAAATTTCAATCATTTATTTTTTATTAATTAATTATTCTCTTTTCAAAACATGTGCTAGTTTTGGTCTATAAATATATTTTCTAGTCTAGTTAGTTCATTGTGGAAATAGGTCATAGTTTATTCTAGACTATATCAGGTCGAGTAAATAACTAAGCACAGTCTAGCATAAATGATGAACTACTTCAATAATAAACGAACTAGAATAGGAAATATTTTTATAGACCATAACTAGCACATTTTTGAAAAAGGAATAATTAATTAATAAAAAATAAATAATTGGAATTTATGCTATTAAATGAGATTAATCAAGTCATGTGATCGTATAAGAGTCCACGTAAATTAAAAACGATGATCAAAGATGTGCGGTGATGAGTTGTGGTTGAACAAATAAATTCCTCACAACATACTTGTGCTTTGTGTAAACATTACCCTGAGGATGTTGGTTGTATAACCACTACCCATCCTCATATATCTTTGATCACCTTCTCCAATTTATGTGGACTCTTATATGATTACATGACCCGTTTAAGCTCATTTAATTGCGTAAAATCCATTTTTTTAATTAATTAATTATTTTCTTTTTTCACAATATGCTATTAAGGGCAATAAATCAATACAATATATTATTGACAAGACTTGCAGTCTATGGTTTATACTGGACACAATCGATGACCCTCAATTTAATTTTATTTATTTAATTATTTACATTTTTGACTATGTACTAGTATTTTTTTGACCATTGCACCAATCCGTATATACCTTAACAATGATCGAGTGTCGATCTATATGGTATATCATCTACCCAATGCATGAGAAGGCATCAATTATATTTATGGTCTATGAATGCGGTTCAGCAGTAATAAAATTTAAATATTGAATTTTTAAAATGATAATAAAGTACATGTCAAATCACTAACGGTAATATCTGACTACCTTTTTTGTATAAAAGGAAGGCAATTCTTCTTTTAATACTCTTATTTTTTTGGCTTTATTTTTTGTTCATTTTAAAGAACTAAAATATCTCAAGCATCCCAAACATCCAATGCAAAAGTGTCCTACATATGTCGTTATGGCAATCCAGCTGTGTTGAGGACGTTACACACCGATTTGAATTCAGGTCGAAAATTCTTTAACTATGCGGTTGGAAAGGTGAGTGCGTACATGAATATGTGATTTATCTGTTTTGATTTAAGTAAGAACATTCATGTAATATTATTTTTTTTAGTCTAGGATAATGGAGGATGCTCTTTTTTTAAGTGACTTGTGCAAGACTCACCGATGAGCAGCTATCGACATCAAATTTTCAAGGCATTTTCAAGTTTCAAATACTACAAAGGCTTTGAAAATCCGAAGAAAATCTTCTCATGACATTGTTAAAAGAAGTCTAAGATCAAAGAAATTACTTGAAGGGATCACTAAAAGAAATCGAAATGGAGAAGTATCAACTAAAGCAAAGGTTGATTTTGGCCGAAGAAAAAGAGAATGACCTAAAATTGTTGTATGATTTGTTATTGGTGTTGTCTTTATGGAAAGGTATAATAGGGATGTAGGAGATTGAATAAATAGATGTATAAAAAAGGGCATCCCGGTGCACTAAGCTACCGCTATGTGCAGTGTCCGAAAAATATCCCCACCACAAGGGTGTATTGTACGCAGCCTTACCTTGCATTTCTGCCAGAGGCTATTCCCAAGGCTTGAACCCGTGACCTCCTGGTCACATGGCTTGAATAAATAGATGTATGGTTTCATAAATCAACCATGGGTGCAGTCTATAATTAATAGAGAATAACTTCTATATCATTTATCATCGGCCTCTATAAACTATGACAGTAACTGAATTGGTAACAAAATGTAACATATAATAGTAAACTTGTTTGTCATCATTGGAAATGTATGATTTCTTAAATCAATCATGGGTGCAGTCTATAAATTATGGATTACAACTTCTATAATATTTGTCATCGACCTCTATAAATTAGGACAATAGCTGAACCGTTAACACAATGTTACTGGACTAAAATGTTACCCTCCTTCTCCTTCCTAAGTAATACCTATTCTAACCCTAAAAAACCCACCCCGCACACCTAAAAAGGCAGAGGCAAGTCAATTGATGGTGATGACTTGGTGTCCCATGTTGGTCCAAGCTTCAAAAATAAAAATTTGATAGAAGCGTTGAAATGTAAAAGACTTTCAAAGAAGCACAAACAATCATTGTGCTTGGTTTGCTTTGTACATAATATTCTTTGGGCGAGAGGCGTTAACAAAAACATACCACTCGGTTTAATAAAAATCTCCAAGGATCTTGAGGCATTTAACAGTTATCCTTGGAGTTATGAAAGCTTTAAAATGACTGTCAAATATTTGTTGACTCTGTTAACGCTAAAGACAATCAACTTATATGGCTTTCCATGGGCTTTCATGGTAAATATTTCCTTTATTGTAATTTATTTATTTTTTATTGAATAATGCTTTTGATTTATTGGTGTTATTTTATAGGCTTGGGCATTTGAAGCCATTCCTTATTTGAGACAACAAGTGAACTACCAGGAAGAAGTTTTATGTACAAGAATCTTGAGATGGTTGTCGGCCAAAATCGATAAAAATACAAAATTTCTTGATCTCTTCAACCCCTCGAAGGAAGTAGTAAGTCTAATTCTAATTAAGTTTTTATTTTCATTAATGATTTTTTAAAATGATTTAATCATCATTCTAATATATGTACTGATTTATTTTAGATTGTGCATCCATGGCTTGTTCCGACCAATCGAGAGTTAAAGATGCCATATTTTCTTATTTTAATATTTGTGCAAACTTTATCGTACCCTAAGGTCATCGATAGAATAAAAAAGAAATTATTTAGAGCAACAATCATCACAAGAAAAATAATTTTAGAGGGTGGGTTTGTTATTGTTGATGTTGTTAGTGGTGATGGAGTTGTTGGTGGTGCCAGTGGTAGTGGCGGTGCTGCTGCTGTTGGGGATAATGATGCTCTTCTTGTAGTTTTAAACAAAAAATGATTATGTTTATGATCATACTGATTTTACATATTTTGCCCCTCCTAGCGAATGTTCTACATGCAAATGTCAAGGCCGCAAGGCAAAACAAGATGGAGTGATTAATGCATTAACTGCATTTGTAAAGGAATTGACATCTAAGAGGGGTGTCATTCCATCAAAGAGGATTTCATATCTATATACTCCATTAGATATTAAGGCGGCTAAGAGGAGGAGGAAAGAAATTTTCAAGGCATCATCAAACATCTAAAAAAGTAAAATTGAAACTCCTTTATCTCCGTCTTGCAATTTTGATCAATGTACAAGGGCCATCGGAGAGAAGCATCAGCTGAAGAAGGTGAATATATATCATATGTTCCAACAAACAAACAAACTACAAATCTGTTACAATAAATGACGCATCTGCTAAAAATTATCAAACAGATATATGCATCTGTTGCAATAGTTGACGAACCTGTTGCATCAGACACATTATCTGTTGCAACATATGGCTTGTCTATTTTAGCAAATTAAACAGGCCTTCCTACTATTTTAATTTGTACCAACAGATGACCTATCTGCTGCAATAGATGGGTTATCTATTGGGACAAACTTCTTATTATTTTAGTTTGTTCAAACAAATGAGTCATATGTTGCAATAGATGGGTCATCTGTTGAAAATTGTCATATAGGTCTTCCTTCTATTTTGATTTTTCCCAATAGATAATCCATCTGTTGCAGTATATAACTCATCTGTTTGGACAAATTAAAATAGGAGGAAAGCCTATTTGATTTGCTAAAACAGATAAGTTAGTATCTTTGTGATTAACATTAACAATTCTGACTTTCCAAGTGGATGTCACAGTAGAAGCTACTGCTGAATAGCATAATATCACAGTTGATAATCCATCAAATGCTTCCAAAGACGAAGAAAAAGAGAAGCCTGTCAGTTTGGAAGAACAGAAGAATTACCCGTTTGAAGGGTTTAACATCTTTGACGAGGCTTCAAAAAAACTAACAAAGTTGATCGACGACTATTCAGAATGAATTACCGATGGGTTGTTAAAGCTTCATGCCGGCAGGTACATAAATCATTTTTAAAGATATTGATTTATACAATTCTTGATGTAAAAATATGACATTAACACATATAAATCATTTACAAAACAAAATGACGAGCACTACAAAGTGAACAAATCCGGTCTTGGTTCTGATATATTTGACTTTGTTGTTGTACATTTCAAAATAAAGAATTGGTTCTATTTGATGTCACAGTCCCAAACTTGCTGGAATGATGTGGTTTAAATGCCATGCATCTTATTATTAGTACTTTATTTAATTGTATCTGTGTATTCATTTTACTGTAACATAATCTGAAATATTTGATTTGATAATATGTGCAACATATCGATGTCATTTTTTACTACCTCTAAAACAAGGCCAAGTTGCAAACACAAGAATAATATAGATACACGACAAACAATTATTTGTACAAAGTTTACATCAATAATGCCTACAATAGGTATTATCAACAACAACTGAAAGTTTCTCGAAACGAGGAATGCTTAATCAACATCATCAAAGGTTTTAGCATTCCAGATGGCTTACCTTGGCATTTGGTCGACAAAGTGTACATCCCAATCAATTGCGGTGATGAATTCCAATGGATGTTGGTTGTCGTCGTTCTAAATGAGAGGCGCATCCGAGTTTATGACTCGATGTCGGGAAGGAGACGTTCTCGGTCGTCGTTTGAGATACAAAATTTGGCCAAAATATTACCTACTTACTTTGATGTTAGTGGCTTTTTGGACCAAAAGGTTCGTACTAATTGGTTAACGATTGAAGCATACCGGGATAAAATGGGCAATCCATTTGATGTAGAATATGTTGAAGGAATTGCTCAACAACCTATTGGTAGTTTGTAAATATCAATCAAGTATCATGATTTAGTTTTATTTCATAAATTTTATAACACTTACATTAATTGCAAGATAAGGATTACCTGATTTCTATAAACGCAGGGATTGCGATCTTTTTGTTGCCGCTTACACTGAGTATTTGAGTGATGGATTACAAGTACCAAATGATGGACTTGATTCTGGATTACTCCGTAAAAGATATGCTACTCTTCTATAGAAATATGAAGAAGTGAAATCTCAGAAACCGTACGCAAGCGACATTAAAGATCCACGACGACCAAACCTGAATTTCATAGCACCAAATGAAGAACTTGTCAATATTGAGTAGATATTTATAGCGTGATCCTATCAAAGTAATAACCTCTCCTTAGGAATTGTTGGCACCAAAACTTAAATTGTTGATTTATTTGTTGAGTAGATCATCTGTACCCCTAATAATTTTTTTATATTTCATTTATTTGTTAATTTATTTCATGTAATTTCTGAAGGCTTCGATTTATTTTATTTTGTCTATGTTATCCTTAGATTTGAACTTTTTAATTGAAATGGAATACTAGATTCGAATATTGCAACAGATAATGTATCTGTTGCAACAAACGACATATCTGTTGGAAATTATCAAACAGATTTAGACATATGTTGCAACATGTAGGTTATTTATTGGAAATTTTCAACAGGTCTTTCTACTATTTTGATTTGTTCTAATAGATGACCTATCTGTTGCAACAAATAGACTTAAATATAAACACCTGCATAATGCAACATATGACCAACCTATTGCAACAGATAAACTATCTGTTAGAACAGATAAACTATCTGTTAGAACAGATAGACTATCTGTTACAACTGATAGACAATCTGTTGCATTATAAAAAATTTAATTTTCATCAAATATTAAAAATTGTCATGGTGTTTGTGTTTCTACATCTTTTTTTTATACACAAGCTTCAAGCATCTAGTTAGTACCCCCTAAGCCCAGACCTCTTGCATATTTGCCACATCGTTGTCGTACAGAAAGGTCATTGGCTTGGCTATTTCTGTGCTGGTCAACAAACACTAGATGTGTGCAAGCGCGTATGACTCGCATGCGACACCTGTTTTATTTTTTGGAAGGATCATGTCCTTGTTTCGACCTTCAAATTCCCATATTTCATTCAACACTTTCATTGGCAAATGATCCATCAGTTTACTCTACTTCAACAAGTTGGGGAACAACTCCAACATTCGCTGCATGTGGGTTAAAAAAAAAGCCTCGTCAAGACAGGTAAGTTGCAGTCATAAGGCTACTTCATTCCGTCCTTGAGTAGTATCACAAGCGCCATGAAATATTTTAACTCCACGTTCATGACTGCAAGGCTTCTCTTTGCCTTGGTCCAGCTCTTGCTGTGTGGATATGGCCTCTTCCCTCTAACATAATTAATCATATCTTCATCTCATTGAAACCTAGAAACTAATGAATCAAATCTCGGGCCACCAAAAGTTGACGCTAGCTTAATGAGCTCATCGTACCTATCCTTGAAATTGTTGTAGAAGTTGAGGTTCATTATCCTATCGGTAGCATCATAAGCATCCAGGTACGCTGATTATCTGCCCCACATGAGACGGAGAATTTCATCAACATATTGTCATATAAGAAGATAAGTTTTAAATAGGTTAGTAATTTTAAAAAAGTAAAACAAAATGGAAAGATGCAAAAAATGGCCCATCTGTTGCAGAAGGTTCTCTGAATCTGTTCATAGATTACCCATCTAACACAACTTATGCAGCATATAGGTAATCTATTACAACAGAACCACTACCAGTTGCACCAGAATACCCAGCTGTTGCAACAGATGACACATTTGTTGCGTAGCTTCTTCTTCATGGAGTATGTTAGGAAAAGTAAACTTACCTTATCCACATACCACTGATACACATCTGCCATATTCTTGAAGTCTAGGGGGGAAAAGGTATGCATGGTGAATTCTTTTCCATGTTGCTTAGAATTCATGGTCTTTCACAGAGCGGCCTTCTGTTTGGCGATAAGTTTTGCGTATATGTCCATCTTTAATGGCCCCCGAACTTTAACAACTTTTGGAGAGGAAGGAATTGTAATTTTTTTTGGTTTCAGATTAGAGAGTGTATGTCTAATTACTCTTTTTTTCTTTCTAACCGCCACTGTAGGAATGTATGGCTCCCTCACCTTCTTGGATAGTATGACACCCCTCTTGGATTTTAATTTCTCAACAGCTTTAGCAATAGCCTCTACTTTTTCTAAGAGTTTATCCTGTTTGTCCATACACTTTTTGCATTTGCAATAA
Source organism: Capsicum pubescens (assembly GCA_030864215.1). Lineage (NCBI taxonomy): Eukaryota > Viridiplantae > Streptophyta > Magnoliopsida > Solanales > Solanaceae > Capsicum > Capsicum pubescens. The sequence continues at coordinate 57,918,565 of CM061540.1, forward strand.
GAACATGACAGTGAAGAGGGGTGAGAGGGACTACTGTAAGAGTGGGAGGACCGGTGTAAGGGTGAGAGGGACTTGTGTAAGGGGTGTTTTCAAACATATTTATTTTTTCTTGAGCATCAACATGATCATCATCACAACTGGAATCAACATCAGCATCAGCATGGATTCCACCAACATCAATAACTCCACCAGTAACACCCTCAGAAGTAGCACACAGATCTATTGCAGCAGGTTGGTCATGAAGAGCTTTAACATTAGGCTGACTTTGCCTAAATGCTCTTCTTATGACTGTTGCTCCAACCAATTCCTTATTTATTAACTCCACTGTTGGGTCTGCTGTTGGATCAACAAGACCTAGAGTAATAAAAGAAGTCATCCCCAACTCCTGCTTAGTAGACACGATCCAAGGATGCACAACCTATACAAAAAGACAGATACATTTGAATCATATAATAATTTGCAGTCAGTTGGGTTACATGTTAACACAGACAACTTATGTAGTAGATGATCTTTTTGTCGTAACAGATGATTCATATGTGGCAACAAATTAACTATCTGTTGCATCAGATTACCCATCTGTTGTATAATTTACAGTAGATGGGTAATCTGTTAAGTTGGGTTCGGAGAATCGAAGCAACAGATGGGCAATCTATTACGAAATATGAATCACTTGTCACAATAAATGACCCATCTGTCTCAACAGATGGCCCATCTGTTTCAATATATTTCTATGAGTAAAATTATTTTACTTGAAAGAAGACTTACTACATCATCCGGAAGGTTAAAAAGATCAACCTCCTTAATTCTTATGTTGCTCTTTGCAGTCAACCACCTAAGGATCCTTGCATGAGAAACCTCATTCGAGTAATCCTTGACCTGCTTTCGGAAGGGAGGAATGACTTCAAATGCCCAAGCCTAAAAAGTGTAAACAGGAAGCAAGCAAAAAAAGTCATAATAATTATTCAATAAAAATTAATGGAAGAGTAAACAAATAGTGATTAAATTTACCATGAAAGCCCAAGGAAAGACGTATAATGTGATCGTATTTGGGGATAGCTTTGTCAATAAATATTTAACAATTAACTTATAGCTGTCGTATCCCCAGGGATAATTGTTGAATTTCTCAAAATCCTCAGCAAGCTCTAACAAATCATCTTATATGACTTTGTATACGTCGTTTGCCAACATAACAGAATGGGCAAACCAAACTAAGCACAATTACTCCTTGTACTTCTTTGGCATGGTTTTATCCTTGAGATTTTTTATCAACATCATGGCTCTGTAGCCACGTCCAACAATGTCAAACAACCCATCTATTTTTTCCTTGCATTTGTTGGTTTTGGTGGGTGGTCGCTTGGACAATGCCTTCCCTTTATTTAATGGTGGTGGTTTGGTTGTCCTGCTTGCCTTGGGCTTTTTTTAGGGTGTTTCCTTAATGAGAGGTTCTTTTGGATGATCGCATCTCAATCCTGACACTATGGCAAACTCTTTCATGCCAAAACAAATCGGCATGCCACAGTAGTTGATCCAAATTTTGTCCATATTTTTGCCCTCCTCCTTCGAATATTTATCATCCCCACGTACTTGATCCTGCGCTTAAGAAGACCATATACCATGCTTATTTAGAAACGAGCATTGTTGTCCTCAGACAACTCAAGAAAGTGTCCAAAGCAGCTCTTCTTAAAAAGTTCATCTATTTTGTCCTCCTTCATTATTTTTCTAAAATCATCAAAATGTTTCCCTAACTGAGATTTAAGTACAAAACCACCAGTTAAATCTACAGGATTATCTATCGAAATCTCAACTTGAAACCTGCCAACCCTAATAGTTTTGATAGGATCATACTGGGATTTTGTTCTTAATTCATGTCCCATTGATGATGCATCGTCATCATTTTGATCATCATCCTCTTTCTCAATTTCTACTTCCTCTTCTTCTTCTTATTCTTCTTCTTCTTCCTCCCCACTATTATTTTCCTCATCACCCTCTCAGACCCTTCTTCAGCTCCCTCAACATCGTTTTCATATCTTTCATCAGCTTCACTTTTCCTTATCTGAGATTGTTTAGGAAGCTCCTCCAAATCCATCTGTACTCTAGCCTTTTTTGTTAGGTGGTCAGAAGTTGATTCACTTTCACTTTCTTTTCTTTTGGGAGACATGTTTTACTTACAAATAACAGAAAATAAAAAATATATTATAATTGATGTCTGCATAAATTTTAGAAAAAGGTAAGACAAATTTCAATAAATTTTTATATGCCGCATTACAAAAACATATTCCAACAGACAACCCATTAGTTGGAATAGATGAATCATCTATTATGGCAGATGAATAACCTGTTGCAACTGCTGAACAACCTGATGGATGAGATTAAAACAATCTTTCTACTGGTTTGTTTTATGCTAACAGCTGAAACATTTGTTGCAATAAATGGGGAATCTGTTTGAAGACCTATTTTAATATCTCCCAATAATTGTTCCTGTTGCAATAGATAAACCACCAACACTACCACCAACACCACCAACACCACCAACACCACCACCAACTCCACCAACAGCCACCATAAACACCACCAGTACCACCACCACCACCAATACTATCAATACCAACACCACCACTAACAACCACCACAAACACCACCAATACCATCACCACGACCACCAATGGCACCACCACCACCACCACTACCAATACCAATACCAACACCAATGCCATCAACAGTACCACCACCAACACCAATACCAAGACCACCACTAAATCACCAATACCAACAACACTATCAATGTCACCAATGCCATCAATACCAACATCAAGACTACCACCACCACCACCACCACCAAGACCACTAACACCACCACCAATGCCACCACCACCACAACCAAACTACCAATACCAATACTAATACCAACACCGACTGAAATCACCAATGCCACTAATACCAATACTAAGACCTCCAACACCAACACCAATGCCACCACGACGACCACCAACACCAACAACATCAACACCACAACCAAAAATATCATAAACACCATTCAATAATACCATGATAGTCAACGGAATACTGTGATAAAAACTAGGGTTTTCTGGGGTTCTTCCTACAATTTTATCATCAAAATTCTAACTTGTTAATCTATTCTCGCCGATGATACAACTAAAAGTCTTCTTTTTCATCATTAACTAAAAAGTTCTAATTTTTAGAAAAAAAACAAATATATAACTTTTCTCAAACTCTGTTACCTACGAAGATAGAGAAAACGACTGATACAAGCAAGAATAAAGTCGAAAATAACAACTATGTAGTCGAAAATAGAAAGAAAATCAATCTGTTGTGAAGGGTTTAGCAATATGTTGAGTAGTTGTTGTTTGTATTATTGAGAGAGAAAGAAAAGAGTGAGAACTCGATATTTGAAATAATGAAGTATTTTCCCACAAATGGATGATTTGTTTGGGTTGATTTGTATTTTGAAGAAGAATGACAAGTTTTGAAAATGTTAATTTGGTCCGAATTATTCTTAATTAATTTTTTAAAAGAGTTAAATTTTAACCATTTCATTATAATAAATTGTATTAAGTTCAACTCTGATTGATCAATTGAAGACTCAGGTCAGCAGGAACACAATACCAACATCATGCAATTGCAATGACTCAATTGAAAATGTAGTTGACACTGTGAACTCATCCGTAGTTTTAGCTCAATCAATTTAGGTATTTCAAATAATAAGCTAATATGAATTGTTTCAACTCAGATTGATCGGTTGATGACTCACGTCAGGAGGAACGCAATACCAACATCATGAAATTACAATGACTCAATTGAGACTGTAGTTGACCCTGTGAACTCATACCTATTTATAGATAAATCAATTTAGATATCTCAAATAATAAGCTAATATGAATCATTTTAACTCAGATTGATCGGTTGACGACTCATGTCAGGAGGAACACAATACCAACATTATGCAATTGCAATGACTCAATTGAAACTGTAGTTGGCCCTGTGAACTCATCTCTAGTTCTAGATAAATCAATTTATGCATTTTAAATAATAAACTAATATGAACTATTTCAACTCGGATTGATCGGTTGACGACTCAGGGCAGGAAAAATGCAATACCAACATCATGCAATAGTGATGACTCAATTGAAACTGTAGTTGACCCTTTGAAATCATCCCTAGTTCTAGCTAAATCTATTTTTTTTATTTCAAATAATAAGCAAATATGAATTGTTTCAACTTATATTGATTGATTGATGACTCAGGTCAGGAGGAATGCAATACCAACATCATGCAATTGCAATGACTCAATTGAAACTGTAGTTGACTCTGTGAACTCATCCCTAGTTCTAGCTAAATCAATTTAGGTATTTCAAATAATAAGCTAATATGAATTATTTCAACTCAAATTGAAATTATAGGTAAACCTATGAACTCAATTGAAATTGTATTAAAACAGATGTTCAACCTGCTCCAACATATGATTTATCTATTGAAAATTATAAAACAGATAAATAAAATTATTGCAATAGATTACCTATCTATTGTAAATTATCAAATAGACATTGCCATCTGTTGCGACAAATGACTGAGCCGTTGAAAATTTTCAAACAGAAATTGACATCTGTTGCAACAGATGACTTATATGTTTTAAGATCTTTTTTTTATTTTAAAGCTATTTTCTGTCTGAGATAAAAATGATAAAATACTAAGGCGGTAAAAAATATTTCTTGGATAACTCAAAAGTCTCCTCTTTGAGTAGTCTTATCTTGTCTTTTCAATGTCACCGTCTCCTCGTGCTCCTCAAAGTTATTAATGAATATTTAAAACCCATCTCTAGAATTATCTCTTCTTCAGCCATAAATTAATTTATCTCTCTTCTTTCTCTTTCTCTCCTCTTTAGGATAATCACAACTATCTTTTTTTTCTCTCCTCTTTCACATGAGGATCCTTTTGGATCTCAACCGATCTATATCTTTTCTCGACTAAAATGGGTGTTTTGATCCCTTTGATTTTTTGACATTACAAGTATGGTTCACTATTGCTCTTTCCTTCTCGTCTTCTTCTTTGTATGTTATTTAAATTAGATATTTACATATGTTGTTTTTATTTATTTACCCATTACCCATATCCTATTTATTGAGAAAATTGAAGGAAAGGTGACTTTTAAGTCTTGAATGAACAAACCGTTGTTTTTATTAAAATATGCAAAAAAAGTCATTTGTTGGGAGAACTTAAAAAGACTTGTTGGCAGTATCATTTTTTTATGTCTATTGTTTATTTATTTGTTGTTGATGTTGTTGGTGGAACATGTGTTATTTGTGTTGTTGATGGTGTTGGTGGAACATGTGTTATTTGTGTTGTTGATGGTGTTGGAACATATGGTGTTTGTGTTGTTGATAGTGTTGGAACATATGATGTTATTTTTTTGTTGTTGATGTTGTTGGTGGTGGTGGTGTTGTAACAGATTCCCCAACTGTTGCAACCGATGAATCAGTTGTTGGAATAGACGGAGCAACTATTGGAAGAAATCAAACTAGTAGCAAGGCTGGTTTGATTTATTCCAACAGATGACCCATCTGTTGCAATATGTCAGCCATCTGTTGCCACAGATGCATCGTCTGTTGCAATAGTTGACTCATCTACTAAACAAATGGAGAATCTGTTGCAACAAATGGGTCATCTGTTGGAACATTTATTGTAATGTGTTGTATTCATTCAATTTTGTGTTACTCATTTTTAAATTTATGCAGACATCAATTGTAATATTCTTATTGTTCTTCTCTTGTTTTTCATCAATTGTTTTTCTGTAGATAAAAGGAAGTGAAAGTGGATCAACATTTGCCCGACCAATATAAAAGGCTAGAGTAAAGATGGGTTCGGAGGAATAAGCTGCTTCCAAATAGAACCACTTCATATGTGAGAGGTATGTATTACTGATCATATTATCGTGAAAACATACATAGAGTACATCAATTTTTTGAATAAAGTTTTTTACCGATTAGGCATTAATCATTCAAAGAAGATATATTGCATTTTACAGTTAAATCAATAGGTTCGAACTGATAAGGCCGAGGGACCAAATAGGTGGTGTCGATACCCTGTTATGGTTTAACTATTGGTCCAAATTTATATGGATGGGTTGCTCGGGGGTGACACTTATACAACAGAAGGTGCTTGGGAGAATATCTGCGAGGGAAAAGGAGGTGCTGAAGACCATATATTAATTCAAACCTTATTAAAGAAGAAACACAGGGTAACAAAGAACGTGTAGCGAATCTAGCCGATGAAATTGACATAAAAAATGAAAAAACTGAATGAGCTGAAAAAATAAAAGTGTATCCAGAAATGAAAATCCATCAGTCAATTTTGTAAAGAAAAATGATGAAGTGGACTGGAGTTGTGCACTTTGCTGGGGAACTATGACTAGCTATTATGGACTAAGTGATGACCCACAAAGTGCAGGATTAGAACTCTAACGTTGCATCTTTGCGAGCACCGAGGTTGGTAAGATGGTCAGTCAGGAACGAAACTTGAACCAACAACTCCTGAAGTAAAAATAAGGTATCAAGCCAAGGTGGCAATTTCTGAAGTTAAACTTGCATCTCAGGCCTTCTGCTTGTGGTTCTGGTCAGGTCAAAGGCAGTGGAAACAATAAGGCATGTGATTTTTTCTCGACTTTAGTCCTTTTTGTTTCTACAACCATTGACCTAATTAGAACCACAAACATAAGGCATGGGATGTAATTTAGACTTTAAAAATTGACGTTGTGGCTTCCCTTATTTATACTTCAGGAATTGTTGGTTTAAGTTTTATTCTTGACTAAAAATCTTACCAATCCTCGGTGCTCGCCAAGCTGTTTCCCTAGAGTTATGATCCTATGATTTGTGGATCTTCATTCTGGACACGCTAGCTAGTCGTAGTTTTCGAGCAAAGTCTCCATCTCCAGTCTACTTTATCATTTTTCTTTTCAATAATGACTGGCGGATTTTAATTTTAGGACACACTTTCAAATTTGCAACTCATTCAGTTTTTTATCTTTTATGTCAATTTCATTGGCCAGATTGTCTAGAAGTTCCTTACTTGCTGCCTTGTATTTCCTGTAAAACAAGGTCTGAGATGATATATCGTCTTCTCCACCTTCCCTTTTCCTCACAGGTATTCTCCCAAGCACCTTCTGCTATATAATAGTCTCCTCGAGCAACCCATCCATATAAATTTGAACCAGGGGCATTTCTATTAATTTTTTATTCTTCTTTGCTATAGTAGGAGGTTTTGAAGGCCTTCTCAAAGTCCATTGCACCATTAAAATTGGTCCAATCACTATTGAATGTCTACAAAGCCATCAAATATTGATTCCTTCTCTGGACTTGACGCATAAACATGAGCAAAATTGTTATTAAATTGTAACAGGGGATCGACACCCCCTTTTTGGAACCCTTCGGCCTTATCAGTTCGTACCTATCAAACTTAACTATTAAATGCATGATCTTGTTTGAAGGATCAATGCTAAGCAATAAAAAACTGCATTCATAAAATCATTGTTCTTTATGTGTGTTGTCACGATAACCTGATCAGTAATACATAACTCTCAAGCATGAAAGTGGATCCATCCATCTGCACACACTTTATTCTTCCTACTCCACTAATGTCAAATAGTGTTTAATCTTTAGTTCACATCATAAAGTAGTGTACAAACTACGGAGGCTCAACGGGTAACCATCTTGAACGTCAAAGGACTACATGCCCGTCAAGAAAAAATAAGTGCTATGTATGTAATACACCATAATCGTTGTAATTGTAAACTTGTGTTGGTGTTTGATTATTGACTTTGATAATTTTAACTCATTGTTAGGGATGTAAATGTTATTATTTATTATATAAAATATGTTTTGAATAACTTGTGCATCAATAAAAAGAGGTAATCAAACAGGAAAAAAATATGACTGACTACAAAAAATATATTCAGCAGATTACCCATGTGTTGCAAAGATGGACATTGGCTGGAAGAACACAATACACTTCATCAGATTGCATTGAGTTCAACAGACACATAACCAATATGTTGCAACAAATAGAACATCTATTGCACAGATCTGGTGGAAGAACACAATACAGTTCTTGCCATTGGTTCGTGTTCTTCGAACAAATGACAAATCTGTTTCAACAGATGGTCCATCTATTGGAAAACTGACTAAAACGATTATTAATAACAAAAAATGGTTATTGAAAGGGTGAAAAGTCATGACTTTTCAATTATTTAATAAAGAAAAATAGTTCATAAAAAAATAATAAGGAAATAAATGATAAACACGATTTAAAACCGTAAAAAATAGGTATTTAATTTTAATTAATAGATAGCCCTCGACAGATGGTCCATTTGTTGCATCAGATAATCCATCAGCTGTAATAAATAGGTTATCGATGCAATAGATGGACCATCTGCTGCCACAACTCAATAAAAATTGATATTATTAAAATAAACAGTTATTGAAAAGGTGAGAAGTCTTTGATTATTTAATTGAGAAAAATATTTATTTAATTTAAAGAACTAATTAATATTAAGAAGCTGAAGAGTCATGACTTGTCACAATAATCAAAAGGTCATCAACTTGATTTAATTAAGTAATGACTTTTCATAGTAATAAAAAAGTCACCATCTTGAATGTAATTAATAAAATGGAGGTGAACTGTCGTGCCTTTTTACCTAACACGTTCAAATTCAATCTTTTATAAATAGGTCTCTCCTTACTCGTTCATTCTACTACACTTTATTTATTTCTTATTTTATCTTTCATATTACATTTTCAACCACTTCTCATCAAAGACCAGATTCCTTTTCCTGACTCAGGTAAGTTTTTTTTTGGTGTAAATCTAACCAGTTTGTAGTATACATCGTATTATATGCAGACTCTTTTCTCTACTTTTGTGTTTACGTTTTTTGTTAATTCATGCATGTTCTAGATATGGTTGATCCTGTTTGGAACATTTCTATTCTGCGCGACACCGTGAGAAAACTTCAGAGGCAAGTTAATGACTGTGAGAGCAAGGATTCTCTGAGAGATTCGCAGGCCGAGGAGGGACCTGCTGCTGTCGGATGACAATAATAATAATAAGGATAACGATGATAATGATAATTAGGTTATGTTTTTTCTTTTAGAATATGTATTTTTTTTAATTTATATCCGATCTACCTACCTAATGTATTTTATTTTTATTTAATAAAAAAATTTATGTTTGGTCGACTTTGACTTTTTAATTCTTATTTAATTTTCATTTTGTCTATTTCTTCTTCTCAACATGCCGACGGTTGGAGGTGGAGATTGAGCATTTGGCACAATTTTGAATCCAGTAGAAATAGCAAGACTTTTGAGTTCTTTTAATATATGGACCATTTGTTGAAACAAATTGGTCATTTGTTGGAACAACACAAACCAGTGACAAGAACTGTATTGTGTTGCTCCAACAGATTACCCATCTGTTGCAACAAATTTTTCATCTGTTGGAGGAACACATTCTAATTTGGTGAACTGTATTGTGTTCTTCCAACAAATGTCCATCTGTTGCAACATATGGATAATCTGCTGAAAATAATTTGTGTTCTGTTGTCTTTAGTTCCTGTTTTACCTCTTTTTATTGATGCATAAGTTAATAAAAAGATATTTTATATAATAAATAATAATATTTACATTCACAATAATGAGTTAAAAATATCAAAGTCCATAACAAACAACAATACAAGTTTTGCTATTACATACGATTCAGGCATGTAGTTCTTTTGTGACCAGCGTTCTTACATACAGAGCACTTATTTTTTCTTGATGGAAATAATTCTCCGACACCACGCCTTCTCTTATATCGCCTTCTTCCCGATTTGATAGTGTTTGGGTCAATATATGACAGATGTATTAATCTCCTCAAAAGTTCTACATGAACAACTCAAGATTCTTCGGGAGGCACCGAATCAATATTCTCACTACATGCCATTATATATCTTTCTACCGATTAATATAGAGACGAGCACTCATAAATTTTAGTTCCATATTGTGAACCATATTGGGCTCAAAGCACTGTCATATCATGTGGACGGGGTATTTTGTCCAAGTCAAAAACTCTGCACGTATAAGATCTTGTTTGAAGATTGGCCATGGCAACATCACCATGACCGTCGATACGTAACTTTTAATCTGCTATTTGATGAGAAAATAACGTATTCCCCAAACAGATGTTCGTGATATTTGTTTTTCCGCTTCTAGAACAAATTTGGTTCCTCCGTTCGCGAACTACACACGCCTTTTAATTTTCCATACTTCTTGTTTATTTCATCAAATAGTGCCACGATGGAAAATTCTCTTTTAGAGACAAATGATGAATTCATTGATTCAACTATGTTTGACATCATAGTATTATACCTATACAAAAGAATCACTTAGTACGACATCATACTAAACTTGTAAATCAAACAAGATATTAAATTCATAAGAATGTACCTATTTGCCAGACAAAATTCCCGGCTCTATCTCTCAAAACCAATACGTACAAGATGTTCTGCTGCCTTTGGATGCATATCCATTATTTGATTGAAATGGTCAAAAAACTCATCTCTATTATATTCTTTAGCTACTCTATAAAAAAGGGTCACGACCCTTTTGTTGTGAAAGTTGTTTCGAATATTATCTCCAAGATGCCTCATGCAACAACCAAAGTGAGCTGAAGTGTAGAAATTTGAACCCATCTTTGGGATACATAGATGTCTATCCGAAATAAAACACAACTCTTTGGTATCTTCGATGCAGCTTCACATTTGTTTAAAAAAATATCCATACGAGGCATCACTTTCCTTATCTGCTACATAAAAAATGACAGGAAAGATGTGCCTCTCCACATCCCGTGCCACCGCCGCTAGCAAAACTCCATTATACTTGCTCCTCAAGAAAGTCTTGTCGATGGTATGACTTTTCTCAAATATTGAAAACCAAGAATCCAAGCACCATAGGATACAAAAAAGTACTTGAACCTTCCATTTTCGTAAACATGCAACGCCGTCTTACTTCTGGAATTTGTGGACTCAAGCATGTAACGGTAGGCATCGAGGTCTGGCAATCCCCATGGTCTTATATATCTTCCAATAACTGATCGTAACACCCAATTATGTAATGAGTTGATTGTCCATATCACTTGTAGAAGGACCTTTGCTATTGGGGAATCTATTCTGGAAATATTGACCGAGGACACCTCTACCGTGGCGTGAGGATTTTGGCTTGTAATGTTATCCGAACCACATGTGTGATACTTTTGATAAACATTAATGACAAATCTCTCAAAACGTAAGTATTTCACAGCCCTCAACCACCACTTGCAGTTCGGATTAGCACATCTAAAGAAAAAAGACTTTGCTCGAATTAATCGCTTTATTTAGTTTGAAATATTTTTTCAAGCAAGAAATAAATAAAGAAGTAGATAGTTCTTTCTTATCCTTGAATGACATTTCCTTGTAAAAGTCAGTCTCGTCATCTTGACGATTGCCCGACTGTGTTGATTGAGAAGAACTTTCCACCGTATTGCTCGCAACAACGGGCGTAGTGTTTCATCATCATATGAAATATTCATGTCTAGATCATCCAGCTTATCATAAAAAATGTCTTGTTGTTGTTTTTCTTCTACATTCTGATTCTCGTTCTCTCTCAATTTTTCAACCATGTACACCCTTAACAACGGCCTAGCTTAATCACTAAGATAAGCACGCAATCAAACCAGGTTGGTTATCTTGAAAGGTAGTAATCTCTGATTTTTAAAGGAGTTGTGTATGTAGCTGGTGACGAGTTCTTTCGATTGACAATTCATACCACAATAGCTAATGATTAAGTTCACAAAATAATCATACGAAATATCACTTTGGACTATCATAACTATCGTCTCTAGCATTTCACCCTCCTTCCAACGTCATATATATCAATTGCTCTTCTCGATCCATTCACCATGATAATCCACCCCTATTAGTATTGATCCCTCCATTAGTAGTACCTAAATAAAACATTTGTTAAAAAAAGTTAATAATGACATCATAATAAAATTAATAGTGATTTTATATTGCCGTAACATGAACTCCAACAGATGAGTAATCTATTGCAACTGGTGAATAGTATGCTGCAACAGGTTTGTTATATGTTGCAACAGATGAATCACCTGTTGGTAATTCATGTTATAGTGCTATAGAACCTTAAGCTGATTCCAACAGACGAGTTATCTGTTGGAACAGTTGACTCATATATTACAACAACTTATATATCTGTTGCAACAGATAAATCACTTGTTGGGATGTACTACAGAACCTTTGAAACGGATTCCAATAAATGAGTGACATGTTGCAGCAGATAAACAACTTGTTGCAACAATTAGTTACCTATTGTAATAGATGACTCATCTGTTGGAATCGAGTTCAGGTTCTATTGCAACTGGTGAGTAATTCGTGTTAGCAGATGACTCTTCTGTTGCAATATATAACTCGTATATTACAACAGATGACGTATCTATTCTATTCATGTTACAACACTATAGAACCATAAAAATGAATCCAACATACAAGTCTTCCATTGCGATAGATGACTCATCTATTGATACAGGCACGATCATGAAGATGGACGTTTTTTTAGTGTGTTTAAAGCAACCTACTAAGTGTACGAGTTGAAGTGTGAAAAGGGATCCAAAGATACCCCTACATTGTACTCCATGGGCACTATTTTGTTCATTTAACACTAAGGGGCACTTTTGTGATTTTTCTATTATTTGTAATAGCCTATATAAAGAACATGTTAGGGTTTTAGCTCATTAGTTGTTGAATGTTGATAAAAGAACACAAAGAACACATCTCTTGAGAGAGAGAGAGAGAGAGAGAGAGAGAGAGAGAGAGCCTCCCTAGGCTAAAACTAGGAGATGAGCAAATGTGGATTCACTTGTGAATGTATATTGCTTGGAAACGTTAGTGCTTGAGCGGTGGAATCTCTCTTGTGTCACGTAAGAGTGTGGGTTGCTATTGTAAGTATTAGGGGTCCTTAGATTTGATATATCTTTGGGTTCCTAATCTTGTAATAGTGTATGTCTCACTATCTATCTTTACATTTCATGTCTTAGTTTGTGTTGTCTAGTGAAACCGTTTGTCCTTGTTGTTCTTGTAATCTTGTAATCGTTGGATTGTTGTCATCCTAGTGTTGTCTTCTTAGCATATTGTTGTTTATCTCTTGTTGTTGTTAGTATTTTTGGTGTCATTTACACCTTGTTTCTTTTTGTTGTTGGACCCAAGAATTGTATTTGTGTTGCTCTCGATTTTCCTCTTCTTCGTGGACTGTTTTTAGAGTGTTTTTGATATGTACCAAGTTTGTATCGTATCATCTGTCGCAACAGATGAGTCATTTGTTGAAACAGACGAATCTTTTGTTGAGTTCATATTTATGGTTCTATCCATTATTTTGAAAACGACAGTAGTAGTGTACCCTGATGAAAAATTCAACTAAAAATTAAAATTTTACTTACCAACGTCGCCTATGAAGTAATGCCAAAGCGATGTACGAAACTAAATTTGACCTAAAAAATTGGTCAAGTAGCAGCAGTAGCGGTAACAACAACAACAATGGTAAACAAGAAGAAAATGATAATGATAATGAAGAAGAAGATGATAATGAAGCACAAGATGATGAATAAACCAACAACAACAATGAACAACAAAAATGGCGAAGAGATAGAGAGAAAACAACAATAATGAGAAGAGAGAAAACACGCATTTTTATTCCCTCTGTTTCTAGTTATATTAGGTCAACATTTGGATCAAAGTGCAAATTAAAAAAATCTGTGGGTTATTTTCAAACTTTTCCAACTTTCTTAATCACTAATAAAGTAATTGTCACCTACACTCAATTATTAAAACTTGAGTCACCTACAACTCATTTTCAAACTTTTTTGTTACTTTTAGCTAAATACAGAGTGCAAGGACAAATGCCCCTAATAATAAAATAAAACTGAAAAAACCAATTGTCAGCAAACGGGTGTTACATTGTACCTAAAAATTTAAAGGTGGTAAACTTAACTCATGAAAATATAATTTGTTCAATTTATTTAAAATTAGACAGATTATTGACCTGCCTACTTATTAGTTCAATCCATTTTAACTCAACCCATTTCAACCGATAAGAACTGGGTTGGTATATAACCCAAATTGACCTAGAAGAGATCTTATCAAAAATTTCAAAAGAATATTTTTCAATTTGATATATTATATATAGTCATAATAAAGAAAAAATAATGTTATATTAGGTATTAAAAATTTATAAAGTAAGAAAGAAAGAATTTCAAACTTAGTGAGAATCGAGAGGATAAGGTTGTGACCCGCATTTTTAATCCATCTCAACTCTAGTAAATTTTGGGCAGGTCATTGACCCGCTCATTTACTAACCCAAATTCATTTTGATCCACTTTAAATTTAGTTTAACTCGATCCTTTGACAATTCTACTTGCAACCTCATCGCTTATGTAAGAAAAGAATGAGGTGCATAAAAATTCTACTTTTAAACAAACTAAAAAATTAGGACAGACTAATTTTATCGAGCCTTTGGAGGATATGCTATTACATATTTTAAATCACTATTTTGAAAATATTCACAAGGTTTGTTATTTTTGCTACCGAATATTAAAAATGAAATGCAACATAAAAACTCCTAAGAAGTACAATTAAATATTTAATTGATTATTGTGCTTACCACGTAGGGAGTTTTCCTTCGACTGATTTACACACATCTCCTTTTGTACGTGATTATTTAGATTCTATCGTTTATATTTGAAAATTTTGCATCATATAGCTTTTGAGAAATTACCTTTCCAGACATTGCTAGATTTGGATCTAATGTCCATCATATATTTCTCAACTTTATATACAAAATAGGAAATTGTTATCTAACGTTTATAATAGTATACAAAATTTTATACTGTACTGTAATATAATTTTTCTCATAACATTTTTAGTTTGTTCAAAACTAATTTAAGATTGGGATGTAAATGATTCCAGCAAATGAACAACTGGTGAAATTTTCTGCTTTCCTTTTGGGATCCAGTTCAGTGGGCTAAATGATCCATATTGGGTTAAGCCCACTTAGCAAAAATCTAGTATAAATAACATAAATATCAACCATTTTGAAAGTAATTACACCCTCTCCCACTTTTTTAATTGCTTTACTCCCTCCCCCTATTAATATACATAATATAGCCGACATATACATAGTATTTTGCGTATATATTGGGATTTTTGTAATATGTTTAGGGAGTTGGAATTTTTTGTAATATTAAAAACATAAGTTGTGTATTTGTGTAATTTTTAGAAAAATCTAACTTCAGGAGTTGACGATTGATAATAATACCTGATCGTTTTAGGTTAAAATTGATACTTATCATTTTTTCGATCCACGTACTTATCATTTGTCTCAATTTGATTGTGCTGAGCTTTGTTGGAAACAACTTACGGAGCTTGAATATCAATTTTGGAGGTGTTTGAAGATGATTCTAAATTCCTAATCGAAAACTCGAAGTTGAAGGTTATATATATCAGTATATATGCCATTGTATATCATGTTATCTCTTTTATATGTATGATGAATATTTGTATAGGTATCAATATCTCATAGATTTGCTAGCATCGTTCACTTTTTAAGAATTATTCATATGGCCAATTTCATCAATTTTTAAATCAAATCATATATGCATCTTTAAAGATAATTTTGATAATTAGAAATTTAAATTACAAAAAATAACACTAGTTTTATTAAATTACATTTTGTAGCAATTGTAGCTTTATTTTATTGCGGTTCTTCTTTTTACCGCATAGAAAAAGTAACTTTCAGTTTTCCCTCTTTTCACGTCATATTGTTTCTCTCTCCTTATTTTGAAAGATTTTTTCCCATTTTTTTCGCCATTACCAAAATCTTTCCGCTTCAATTTTATTTTATTTTGCACGATTTTAGCACTATCATAAAGATTATCTTCATTTATTTCAGGTAACAGTTAATTTAGCTATTGCATGTTGGTTTTTTTGGGGGAGAATTTTTCGACTCTAATACATCTCAAAATCAGATTTTAAGTTTTTTTATTTTAATGGATGAACAAACATCAAAATCACAAAAAAATAGTGGCATACGGAACTTGAATTTGGTGTCTGATTGTGGACCATCTTTTAGTCTCGAGTTAACTCAAGAAGAAGTTGCTAAAGTAGTTTCATCTTCTTTACAGTTGAAGAAATCTCACAGAACGAAGGAGAGTAGGTCGAAGTTCGCAACGATCCGGTTACGATGACAAAAATTTTGAAAAAAAAAAAATTGAACAAAACGTTTTCTCCAAAGGAACAAGAAATTAAAAAATCTGAGAAGAAAAAAAAAGCTCAAGAAATTGAAGTTTTGAGAAGTAAGGTTGATGAGTAAGTGCAGAATTCTTTTGATGATGATTCTGAAGAAGATAGTGAGGAAGAGGTATTTTTTTTGTTGTAAATGTATTTTTTTAGTAAATGTATTTTTCTCTAAGTTAAGATGTTACTAAAGTTGTAAGTTATATGTATTTTGAAGTACTTAATATGTATTTTATGTTTTGATGATATGTGGAGGGCAAAATTCAGTAGAAAGCATATTTGTGAAGATGATAGGATAATTGTGAAAATTTACTGTTAATAACTAGGTTAATACTCCAGTTTCTTTTGCTATATGTATTTTTGTATAATTGATAAGTATTGTTCAACATTTGTTGTATTTTGGACTGATAAAAATTCATATGCATGTTATATATAGTGAGGAAGAGGTTTCCTATTTTATTGTTGTAAATGTATTTCTTATTAAATGTAAATGTATTTTTATTAAAGTTGGAAGTTATCTGTATTTTTTTCATGTAGTTACTATGTCTTTTATGTTCTGATGATATTAGGAGAGTAGAAGTGAGTAGACAGCTTATTTGTGAAGATACCAGTATAATTGTGTTCAAATATATTGTTATATTAAGTATTCATTAAGAGTCTTTTGGTGATATGTATTTTTATTATAATTCATATGTATTTTTTAGTATTGGATGCATTTTTGATCTTATTAAAATACATATCCATGTTATATACATTTTTTTTGCTGATTTGAATTTTTTTTTACAGTTTAATAAGTTGTACTTTTAATTTGTATAGGTGATGCGTGACGAAATATTCATTCTCAGAAAACTTTTCAGATTTGCACCACACATGTGCTCATATAGCGATAATGATATTGATGGAAGCATACGCTCCATATTAACCAAGCAACAGTATAAAAACTTTTGTGACAATACCATTTTTGAATATTTCATGAACAAAAAATATTGTGTAGTTCAAGCACAATTGTGCAGATGTGTTATGACGCTTGAGGTTAAGGGTAGTTCTTCTTCTGAAATAGTTATTCGGACTAAAGACACATTTCTTAATTTTACTCCTCGAAAATTTGTCATTGTTACTGGATTGAATTGTGTGTCTAATAGGTACGACTATATTTTTGATGAAAGTGTACCAAACAGGATTGTTCAAAAGTATTTTAATGGTGCAGAAATTATACAGAAAAGGCAACTGTTTCTAGCATTCACAGAGAAAGTTTGGGGGGAGAACAATGACAAGGATGCCGAAAAGTTTGCTATTCTGTATTTCCTGCATTCTTTTGTCTTATCTAATGTTGATACTGTGGTTATACCCCGATTAAATTTTGAATTGATTGATAGTGGAAGATATAAGGATTTTTTATGGGGTACTTTATCATTTGAAGATCTTGCGCGAAGTTTGAACAACAGGTTGAAAGCTGGTGGTAAATTTTATTTGGTTCAAGGAATGCCATTGTCCATTCAAGTATGGCTTTACGAGTGTTGTTCAAATGTCTCCAAAAATATTGCATTGAAGGTTGATAATCGAATTTCTCAATTATTAAATTGGAAGACAAATGCACCCAGACCACGTTTTGAGTATTTGATGGATGTTGTGTTCAATGACGGTGGCAAGGTTTGTTGTTAATAAATACATATGTATTAATATATGCTTTTTATAGTATATAAATAAATTTTTATATTCAATTTTTTAACAGATTCATCAAATTATATCTATATTTCTAGGTTGTATTTAAGAACATAGAGCCAACTCAAATGAAATTGGAATTGTTTTCAATACCACAGAATGATGTAATGGAGGATGAACGTTCAGTTGATTCGGATGATGACTTCCAGGATCCACCACCAAAACAGATCAATGAACGTTCGAAAAAAGAAACATAAGGTTGATTCATCAACCCCAGCTATGAAGAAACCATCAAGGAAAAATCCAGTCAATATTGTTGACGATCATACGCAAAAGAGGACACCAGCTCCTCGCGCTGCAAAGGTTGTTGGTATGAAGACATCAATTTTTAAGCCAATTCAACCACAACATCCAACTTCTTCGAAAAGGAAGAAATTAAAATAAATAGCAAGGGTTATTTTTCCTGCGGTACAGTCAAAGTCACAGAGTCTTGAAGATGAAGAAGCTGTGTCAAACCTGGATAGTCCTATAGAGAAAGAAACATTCATTTCTAAGAATGTTTTTGACTCATTTCATGATGAGGTAAGTTATTTGACAAATAATAATTTTAAATTAACCAATCTGTTTTTAATCATTTTCTATGAAAACAGGTTCGTCAAAAGTTTAAAGCAATTCGTACATTAGTGAGAAGGAAGTCCAAGCTGATGCTCAAATCAATTGAACAAAGCAAGGTAAACTTTTTAATATTACATATGCAGAGTACTGAAAAATACATATGCAGAGTATTAAAAAATACATATGCAGATTATTCAAAAATACATATCCTGTGTATTTAAAAATACATATGTTGTGTATTCGAAAAATTATATTCAGTGTTTGAAAAATACATATGTTGTGTATTCAAAAATACATATGATGTATATTTAAAAATTACATATGCTTTGTACTAAAAAACATTGTCTGTCTTTCAAAAATATATATATCCATTATTTTTTAAAATACATATGCTGTGTTTTCTAAAATACAAATGCATTGTATTCAACAATACATATGTATTTCTGAGCATATACATATTCAGTGAACTGAAGTGATAATTGTTTTTTGAACTTACATTTGTAGCAACAAAATGAAGATGAAGATTCGAAACCACAACATATGGATTATGATGGTGTTGAAAAATCACCACAACGATTCAGTTCGAATGTTGCTCAGAATTTGAATGAAAATGAGGATGGTACAAAGGTATTATTAATAAGTAACATATGTATTTTAATTTGAGTGCACATATATAATTTTGTTTTGTTTAGCAGTTATATCTTATTTTATATATAAACTTATATAAACATACACAAATGAATTTTAGTTTGTTATTGTTTAATTTTTTTTTACTTGTTTGCAAGGGGTGCACTGATTTGCATCCAGATAAATCAAACGTTCAAATTGATTCTCAACTTTTAATTCCTGATGAGCTTTTCCGAAGTATAAACTTGGATTATATAAATTCTGCGAAGATTGTTCAACATGATGGTCCAGCATGTATAATGATTTAAATTTTGAGTTTATGTGATATAACAATCCTTACAATCCAGAATTAATTATCTATTTTTTTCCTTTTTTTGACAGATCAGTGATGATAAAGTGGATGAAACAAATTTGAGGGATTCGCAGTTTACAATCTCAAATGAGTTGTTACCAAGTCTAAATGCCTATCGGACAGAAAGCATCACCACACCTCCATCGGCAACCCAATAAGAACCTACTGATGAACATTTAAATAAAAAAAATTCAGAGTCTGTTGTGGAGGAAAAAATTATGAAACCTCCTAAAATACAAAAATTAAGCACTGATGAACAAAGGAATCGACCAGTTTGTCCTGATTCACAAAGTACAATCCCTGATGAGCTGCTTTCTAGTCTGAATGCCGACAGTAGTAAGAGCATCATTGTTCATCCCTCTGGTGAACTTCAAACCCCCGTTCAAAAATTACGAATTAGGCGACCATCCAAATTCAAGGAGTCACCTTACATGATGAAATTTGGTTCAGCTGCCGGTAAGTACACTTAGTTACATATTTAGTTTTCAATGTAATATGTTATGCAAATACTTTTTACTAATTACATTTTTGTATTATGTAACTATATAGAGAGATCAGCAGGGAACATACGTATATTCCCCCAGAAACATTCATTTGTGTATCACCCGATTGATGGGATAGTGGATACGAAGATTGTCAACAAGTTCATGGATTGAATTTCTGAAGACCTTCTCAAAGTTTATGCTAAAAAGGTATTTCTATTTAACTGTTTTAACTTTTTTTTTTATTCCATTATGTTCTCATTATTTAACATATACTGATTAACAAATAAAACAGGAAGGGAAATAAGGATCATTACAATAGGAAAAAATCAACCATTCCAATGATGCATTTCGGAGTTGAGACTGTTGAAGATAAAAATTGGTTCTACACAATGGGGATCCCTGATCAGTCATAGACAGACTCAGTTAGTATAGTATTTTGACAATAGTTTCTTTACAGTTGTAGCACTACTTAGAATACATATTTTGTTACTTGTAAATACATATGTAGGTACACATATGTGTTTTTACAATGCTTTTTATTATTTAACAAAGGATGTGTTAAACTTTAAATTGCATATGTATTTTATATAACATACACATGCTAAATTTAGTACAAAAACAGTTTAAATGTTCTAAGATTTGTAGTGTTAATTGTTGCAGCAAATTGATGTTTGCTTCTACTACTTGAGGAAGAAGTCGAAGTATGACCCCAACAGGTCTTACAAATTCAGCACAGTAGATTGCAACTTTATGAACATAATTAGGTTTGTTCATGATGCTTATTCTGTGGATGATCCAAACCTTACGACGGGAGGACAAGAGGCCCATCTTAATGAATACATCAACGGGCTCCGTATGCATGCTGCTGTGTCATGGCATACAGTGGAGGACATTTATATTCCAGTTAATATAAAAGAAAAACATCATTGGGTTCTAGCAGTTTTATCCTTCTCAAAGAGGTGCATATTCTTATATGATTCATATGAATCATCTGGTCATTATCTGATTATTTTTTCTCAGATCAAGAAGTTAGCTGAGATTATCCCTTTGTGTCTCCAAGCTTGTGATTTCTACAATAAAAAAAGAATTGATCTTCAAAATTATCCAAGATACAAAGACAAAGATTACTCAAATCTGTTTGATGTGATATTTGAAGAGAATTTACCTCAACAACCGAGTGAAAACTTGTAAGTTTTTAATTTGCCTATACCAAAATTTTATGTTTGTACAAATATATTTTACTATTTAATCAATTTTTTTTTCTTATTTTTGTAGGGATTGTAGTGTCTTTATGATTACGTATGCAGAGTGCCTTTCTTATGGTCACAAAGTTTTTACGACTGAGTTCGACCCCAACGCACTCCGTACAAGCTATGGTTCACTTTTGTGAGATCATGGGATCCGAAAACAAGACGCAAATGCTCATAGTGATGTCGAAGCACCCTTGAGGCCTGCAAGGCAAAGTAGAATAACTAGTGTCACTGAAGTTTTTGATGTATGATGGTTGATGGCTTTATTACTTTGTATAGTTGAGCAACTGGTTTATGGATGTAGGTTGTCATTGTACAAACTAATTTTGATGTTTTGAAGTGGTTCTAATTTTAGGTTTTAATATTATTTATTTTTTAACTGAATAAAATTAATTCAGTTTCGAAGTTTAATTTGAGTATTTTATACAGTACTACCTTTTACTGTGAGATTTGGTTAAAAAATACATATGTAGTGTTCATATTATGCTTAAAATACATATGATGTATAAATTAAGTGTTTTTAGCTTAAAAATACATATGCGGTGTTAAGATTAAGCATTCCAAAAATACATCTGTACCATACCTAATATGTATTTTTAATATGTTTTCATTTATTATCAATATAAATGCAAATTTAAATTAAATATAAACTTATGTTTTTTAAGGAGTTCTATTTGTTATTGTGATATTTAAGTTACAAAATACATATACAGTGTTGATATTTTGTTGAAAATACATATGCATTATAAATCAAATTTATATAACCTAAAAATACATATGCATTGTTAATATTATGAATTTAAAAAAGATAGACCTTGATCAAACCTAATATATTTTTATTAATTATCATTATAAATGAGGATTAGAATTAAAGATAAATTTGAGTTTTTTATGCAGTTATTCATTTTATTATGAGATTTTAGTTACAAAATAAATATGCAGTGTTGATATTTTGCTAAAAAATATATATGGATTATACATCAAATATTTTTAGCCTAAAAATGCATATGCAGTGTTAAGATTAAGCATTTCAAAAATACATATTGCTCATACGTAATATGTATTTTGCTATGTGTTCATTTAATATCATTGTAAATGAGAATTCTAATTAAAGATAAATTTGAGCTTTTTATGCGTTTCTACATTAACTTTGTTAGATTTTAGTTACAAAATACATATGTAGTGTTGAAATTTACTTTAAAAATACATATGGATTAAACATCAACTGTACTTTTAGCATATTAATACATATGCAGTGCTAATATTTTGCAATTCAAAAATATATTTGTAGAATATGTCATATGTATTTAAATCTTTGAACAATTAGGAACCAAATACTTGTTTAGTTCATCAAAGTTACCAACTTTAACCTAAAATATTTATACAATGTGAAAAATACATATGAATTGTAGCATGAAAATACATATGCAGTATTCAGATATTACTGCGTTCAATTGTCTAATGATGCATAAATGTATTAACTAAAATAAAATAGTTCATGATTATAAAAAATGAAAATAAAGTTTTAAGAAATAAAACGGAATAAGAAATGTATCATTTGCGATATTTCCTACAAGAACGTCTATTGTGATCCTTAGCCCCACAACCACCGCATGAGTTGATGTTCTTCTTTCCAAACATATCCCGGCCTGATTTTCCACGATCCTTCTTTGTAGGTCTTCCTGGAGGTCTTTTGAATTTTGGAGGCAGTACTATTTCACCAAGTACGCTCTCTGGAATTATTCATTCATCTATGTGTGGCAACGGGTAGATGGGAACATCATATGTCTTCAAAACAGTTTTTGATTTAAACAAATCACAACAGTATGACCCCTTCTCAAAAAAAAATTTCTCCAACACCTCACAAGCATGGGCACATGATATCTCATCTAGTTGAAATGCATTACATGAGCATTTTGTTCCTTGAGGCAAACAATGAAGTACTTTTATTTATCGTGTACCGTATACACATATTCTGTGGCTGGTACAACCTGATATAAAAATAAAATGTTAAATGCAATACTACAAAAAGATGAATTCCATATCCTATGATATGTTAGCACAACAACATTTTGCAAAAAAAATACATATGCAATAAAAATACATATGCAGAGTACATTTTTACTGAGCATCCAAATACATATGCAATGTTAATAATTTTTAATACAAAAAATACATATGCAAAATAAATATGTATTTTTAAATATTCAGATTTTTTTATGTTGTATATCTTTTCATTAATTTACAACTGAATGGAAGGTATTTTCATATTTATGTTTTCATAATTATAAATTTCACAAATATAAAAGGTCATACCGTCATACGAGTACACAAAGCCTCGTTCTCTTTGAGTATGTCATTAAACTTTCCAATGAGTGTTGTGAAGGTATATGAAGCCTGTTGCCTATTTTCGCAATTTCATTTTGCAAACAGTAATCGAACTTCCTCAAGAAATTCATAAATTGGCAGTTCTCTGGCTGAAACAAGTACTCCATTTATTGACTCCGCAATGTTTGAAGTCAAAGTCCATCCTCGGTGAACTGTTGCATAGGAACTAGCCCACTTTTCGTAACCAGCCAATTTCAAATATTTCTTCACCCTAATATCAATTGCCTCAACTTTTTCCATTAGCATGTGGAATTCTGACTTTGAAAATGATTTGGCCATTGTATAAAAGATCTCCGACAATGCATCGTGTGATTTTCTGTAAAGTTTTTTCACATTTCCCCATAGATGCCACATACATGCATAATGTGGAACATCTGTGTACACATCACCAATAGACTTTATGATGCTTGGATTCCTATCAGACACAACACACATGTTTTGTCTTTCCCCATATGCTTCCTTTAGATTCTCAAAGAACCACGTCCAGGATGCATCATTTTCATAATCGAGCAGACCATATGTTAAAGGGAATATATGACCTGTATATATTAAAAAAATTTACGCAGTCAGATATAAATACATATAAGAACAACATATGTATTTATTTGAAATACACGTAAATAAAACACTATATTTTATCAAAGAAATGTTATCAATTACATATAATAAAATGTAGACGCACATCACTATCAAACATAATCAATTTTACATGTTTCATTCATGAAACTTTAAAAATATATGTAATTTTATACAAATATGTATATATCAAGTGGAGATATGTATTTTAAAAAAATATACAAAAATACAAAAAAAATACAACCAGTTATACAATGTAATTATTATAAAATAATACTAACCTGCTCCATTCATTGTACATGTTGTTACAAATGCCCCAGTATAAATTCCTCTCAGATGACTAGCATCAAAAACTACGACTGATCTACAATGATCAAATCCTTTGATGAATGCATGTAGAGCGATAAATACATACAGAAACGCATTATCATCTTTCTTCTTCATTCTTATAGTTGACTTTGGATAGGTAGTATTTAGTACATATAAGTATGATGGCAGTTTCCCGTAAGATACTGCTGGCTTACCCCTCAACTCTTCTAACACTCTTTTCCTGGCCCTCCAACATAAAGTGTATGTCAAATTCATACCAAACTCTTCCTTCATGTCATTTTTTATTTCTGTCGCACTGTATTTTCGTTTATGATTTTTGAATTTTTGTTTAACTATACCACCTATCAACATACTAGTACCATGCACCTTTGGATAGATCTTGTCCTTCACTGGAAAAGTATGTTGAGGTATGAATTCTCTTATTCTAAACATTCCAGATTCTCCCATGCCCGATGCACGCATTAAAAACTCACAGTTTCTTGATTTGCAAAACAATGTATAACTGCATCAAACATGATTGAATACATTCAAAATACATGTCAAAACTAATATTAAACAAGACCAGAGTGATATAGAATGTACGTACGTTTTCTTACTTGACCTTTTACTTCGCATTTGAAACTTCTCCCTAATTGAATAGTCCTTCATGATTAACTTTAAAAAAAAATTGTCAAGTAAACCCGGTCTTTTTCAACATGCTTGTGATGTGGGTCTGATATAATCACCTCAACAGTATCCATCTCAAGTACATTTAATGCTTATGCATCTACATAAACCACCAAATCTTGTTCATTTGTTGTATTTATCACTGTTTGCAAGCTGTAACAGTTGATCTCGACTTGTACTTGAATTCAAGGGCCTTTGAGCTTGTTCTTGAATCTAGAAGTCTTGATCTTGAAGCTTGAGCTTGTTCTTGAATCTTGAAGTCATGATCTTGAAGCTTGATGAACTAATCTTGAATTCTTGAATTTGTAGAGAAATCTTTTGTGTTTGGTCCACGAGCTCTCTCTTGCTTCTTGCTAGACTTGTTATTGTCTTTTTTTCTAAAATAGGTTGTTGGAAGTAAAGAGTCATGATAAATATGAACTTTCTTTGACCAATCATATTTAAGTGACATGGTCTTGATAAATATGAACTTCCTTTGACCAATCAGATTTAAGTGACATGGCACCTTTTTATAAATTTTTAATTCACTAGGCATGCTGCATTATTTTGACATGTGGCATAGTCTCATTAGCTCCTTCACTTGACTGGTCATGCTACGTCATTCTACACGTGGCATCAAATTTGGCCTCTAGATTATGATGCCATCTTGGGTTTGCTAAAGTGGACTTAGTCATTTATAGCCCAAACTAATACGATGATACCTTGGGCTTGCTAAAGTGGGCTTAGTCATTTGTAGCCCAAATTAATGGTCTAACCCAATTGAGGTTGGACATTAAATCCATATATGTTTTCACTTAACTAATTAATTCAATTATATTATGGGTAACTTACATAAATTCCTGAATCTTTAAGTGATATTACATAAAATTCCGACTATTTTGTTAATTACATTTTATCCCGGTTTTTGAAATGGTGATACATATGTTATAAGGTGATACATATAAAAAATTGATACATTTGAAACTGGCAAGGATATTTATTTAAGGAAATAATAAATTCTCTTTTATTCATTGTATTCTTTTATTTAAGGAAATATATCTAATTTTTCTCTTTTTTTAGATTTAATTTAGGTGTTTTAATTATGTTTCTCTTTTTTCGTTTTTAATTATGAAAGATATGTTTTTTTCGTCTTTTTTCTCTTTTCCCATCTTTAATTTCGTCTTTAACTTTAGTCTTCTTTTTTTAGATTTAATTTTAATTATGTTTCAATTCTGCTTTTAGTCTTTTTTTTTTAATATTATTACTTTTATTTTCTATACTAACTACACCATTACCTTTCATTAATAACATATGAATCACGAAATAATTGAAATAAATAATTGTATCTACCATATGAATCACCATAATACCATATATATCACCCATTAATATCATATGAATCACCCAAATTGAAATAAATAATTGTATCTACCGTATATATGAATCACCCAATAATTAAAATAAATAATTGTATCTACCATATGAATTACCATAATACCATATATATCACCCATTAATATCATATGAATCACCCAAATTGAAATAAATAATTGTATCTACCATATGAATCACCATAATACAATATGTATCACCCATTAATATCATATGTATCACTCGTTAAAATCATACAAAATGTATCTATCGTATGAATCACCATAATACCCATATAATGATATCATATTTATCATTCTTATGAATCACCATTAAAAGAATAAACATGTACAAATAACTAAATAAATTTATATATGTATCAATAGATTTTTAAAAAAAATATGGGAGAGATTTTAGAAGAGGAAAAAAAAAGTTGCATGTGTTAATGGAGGAGAAAAAATTCAGGAAGGAAGATGATTTAAGCATTAATGGAAGAGAAAAAAATCAGGAAGGAAGATGATTTAATTATTGATAATTAAGGAGATGTTTTAGGAAAGGAAATCTTTGAAAAAACATAGCTTGAATGAGTTAATGGCGGAGTAAAAATAGGATGTGGGGTTTTGTTGATATGTATTAAGAGTAAAGTTGAAAATTGGAATTTTATGTAAATTTTTAAAAAGTAAGGGATATTAGGTAATATAGTCTCTTAAGTATGGGATTTGTGTAATTTATCCTTATATTAATCCGCAATATTTTTTTGAGATTAATCTATTCTGAATTTAATATAATCTGAATTTCGTACGAATTTAAATTTAACAAAATTTCGTTACATAAAAATTGCCCCCTACTTCAAGGCTGGACGAGTGTATATACTTTAGAGACTAGACTTGAAGTATGATTATTTAGGCATGATATTCAATTTTAAATAGATTTTGATAAATATTTTACTGTCTTACTTAACTAGGAATAAAATTCTTCCAATTTGGATTTATATTGGAGAAGAAAACAACAACTCCCAATTTGAATTTGTATGGGAGAAGAAAATAACCTCCAATTTGAATTTGTATTGGAGATGGAAACTCTTCCAATTTAAATTTGTATTGGAGATGGAAACTCTTCTCATTTGAATTTGTATAGAAGAAGGAAACAATCTCCAATTTGAATTTGTATTAGAGAATGAAACAATCCATCCTACAACTCTATAAAAGGATGGTTCTCACTTTTTCAATATCAATTTTAGAGTTTCCAAGCATGTTAGTGGTAGAATATTCATATCTCATTTTAGGAATATTTAAATCATAAACCGTTTGATATTCTAGAAACTAGACTTCTATATCTACAACATCTCCAAAATTCAACATTAAATTCTTTCAATATAATTCTTGATAATTTTTTGAGTTTAGCCCTGAATTTTATCATGCTGAAAATTTCAGATATGCGCACCTCTATTAAAACTTTCATATCTCGGTGTAGGAATGATGAAATCATAAGGCTCTTAATTTTTTATGAAACCTAGACTCAAATACATATAATATATCCAAAATTCATGATTTAATACCTTCAACATTATTTTAGACAAAATTTTGAATTTGACTTTAAATTCTGTCATGCTGAAAATTTCAGATCTGCGCATTTTGACTAAAACTTCCATATCTCAAAGTAGGAGTGTTGAAATCATGAACCGCTTGATTTTTATGAAACTAGACTTGAAAAATTGTAACATATACGAAATTCATGATTTAAAACTTTCAGCATTATTTTATACAAAATTTTGAATTTGACTTTAAATTCTGTCATGTTAAAAATTCCAGATTTGCGCGTCTTTATTGAAACTTTCATATCTCAAAGTAGGAGCGATGAAATCATGAACCTCTTAATTTTTTTGAAACTAAACTTGAAAATATATAACATATCCAAAATTCATGATTTATCACCTTCATAATTATCCTAGATAATTTTTTGAAGTTGCCTCTTCATGCTGATACGTTTTCAATTTTAGGTTTGTGTGGCTTCCCGAGATAAATCATATCTAGGCGTGGAAAAGTTGAAATTATGAGCGTCCTTTTCCATTGGAAAGAGAACTCTAATATTTACAATACTTTTGGTAGGCAAGCAAACTCAAGGGTGTAATTTGATCCATCTTTGCCGATTGATATACTCGTTATATTTAGGTGAGCATTCCTTCTTTTCGCTTTCGTTCCCCTTTTTCTTTCTTCTTCTTCTTCTTTTTTATTAGGTGAACTACAAGCTCTTTCTCAAGATAACGCATTTTATGTAAAGGAGATAGTCTTATGATACAAAGGGATAAATATTCTTTCCCCACCATTAGTAAGGTAATCCTAGAAGGTAATCTTACGGCGCACAGGGATGGCTACTCATCTCTGCCCTAAGAAAAGGTAATTTTACGGTAATCTTATGGCACATAGGGATGGATATTCGGACCTTCCGTAAGAAAAGGTAATTTTATGGTAATTTTACGGTGCATAGGGACGGCTACTTATCCCCGCCATAAGAAAAGGTAATTTTATAGTAATCCTACGGCGCATAGGGATGGTTACTCGTCCCCTCCATAAGAAAAGATAAATTTATGGTAATCTTACGGCGCATAGGGATGACTTAATCAACATTCTTTTGTACCTATTAATTTACGTCATAGATTTAACCCTTTTTCTTTCCTTTGCAGTTTGAAGAGATGGAGATTTTTAGACACTATACCTCCTTTTCCACCAGATACAAGTATCTTGTAGTCGAAACTGAAAATGGGACCCAGTAGACTCGACTTTTGACTCATACTCCATTAACTGGTCGGTATGCAAGTTCGTGGCCTTCTTTCAAGAACCCATTTTCCATGATGAACTGGTCTTCAGTACAAACCCCTAATTCCTATCAGTCATTCTAGTTGTTCTCTCTTCAAGCGTTGAATCATCATAATGCAAATATCACAACTCCACTTCTAAGCTTGGATCATCGTATAACCTTAGGAGAGATACGTTGGGAGCTGCGATGACACTTGAAGGAGAGTACTATCACGTTCCTGGGTATTGGGAGTGGACAGAAGATATACTTGGTAGGAGCCAAGTAACTCTGAGTAAGGTACAGATTTATGATGTCGTTTATGCATCACTTTTTACTTATGACCGTAACTCAGACATATTTCAAGCACTCTGTGAAGCTTGGTTCCCCAAGACAAATACACTTCTCACATCTGTTGAAAAATTATCTATTTCTGTATGACATTTGCATGTTCTTGGAGGCTTTCCAATTCAGGATATTCTTTATGAAGAAGTAGTGCCTGAGTCCAAAGAACTTACAGGATTAGATGCAAAAAAGGTAAGGTATGTTTTTCAAACTTGTGAGTACTTGTTTGCGGCCTTTCATAACCTTCGAGATACTAGCCAAGAAGTATCATTCAGCTATTAGATAACATTCTGGTACAAGAAGCCTTCAAAGTATGACCCTACTCCACCAAGGCAGGAAAAGAAATATGCTCACCGTGAATTAACACACAACCCTAGAGGGGTTTTGCCTGATACACTAAGATGGTCATATGCTGAAGAAAAGGTATTTCTGAGCTTGGGGTGAATTGTGACAAAAAAGATGACATATATATGGCAGCTTTCTTGTCGTGTTGGTTGTGTGCTTTTATTTTTCCAAGTACGGAAGGTGACTTCATTCGCCTTGGGACTTTCAAGATGGCATGCATGATGGTGAGTGGGTGGATGGTTGGCCTTGCAATACTGGTACTGGCTAGCATTTATAGTAGACTAAACAAGATATCTTTTTCAGCGCAACTTGATCAAATCAAGGTTTGTTTTCCTATTCACTATGTGTATGGTTGGATTACTCATTATTTCAGGACCCATTATCCATTTTCTAGTGGGACGTATGTTCCTACTATGATTAAATACTCCGGAGAGGGCGGTGCAAAATATTTTGACAAAAATGATGCAAGAAAGTGTATCCATATTGGGAAGAAAATGGTTTGGACTTCTACCATGCAGGACAAAATGCACCCTTACTTTTATGTGGATACATGAGAATGCCCCAGCATTGGAGACGAGCTACTTTATGAGTATTCATTTTAGCTATCTCACACTTAGATGCAGAAACTCATTTATTATTGAGCCATATAGTCCACACCACTGCAGTCGACAGTTTGTCTT
The DNA here is from genome assembly GCA_030864215.1 of Capsicum pubescens. Taxonomy (NCBI): domain Eukaryota; kingdom Viridiplantae; phylum Streptophyta; class Magnoliopsida; order Solanales; family Solanaceae; genus Capsicum; species Capsicum pubescens. The sequence continues at coordinate 57,949,407 of CM061540.1, forward strand.
TTATCAAAATATTTTGGGCATCATGAAAATGGCATTCGCACTGTCTCTTTAGAAAAAAGGCTAACATTTTGGAGGATTTGCACATTGAGCCAATCATCCTCACAAGCAATTTTTCCTTTAATTTTGCCTAATGTAGGTGAGTTCTTCGGAACCGACTATCAAACTTGGTGGAAAAAAACTCATGGGGATTTCCATGATCATCACCTATAGACTTTGATGAATATTGTTGGGTTGACTATCGCCACACATTTGGGGAATTCTAATGAAGTACCTATAAATGAGTCCCTTATTGCTAATGTTCCTCCTTCAGATGCCAGACAGCTAAATCAACATAAAAATGAGAGATCTCACATGCCTCCGATGGTATACGAGGGTGAAACTCCTACTCAAACTACTCATATCTCTAAAAGGTTGTCCTAAGATGAAAGTGAGAGTAGTAGTAGAGACCGGTGCTGGAAAAGAGTAAAGGTATATTTCGACGATGCAAAAGGTACTAGTCTATCGATGATTGAAATTCGTAATGACATGAATAATCCTTTGAGGAGGTACTAGTCCATAAGTTTGAAGAGAAAGCCAGAGTTTAATACTACAACATAAGCACATCAAAATAAGCAAGCAATTCGTGAAGTTGAAATTCAAAAGGAATATTAAGGGAAATGAGCAATATAAAGAGGAGTTTCTATTACAACTAATATATCAAACTACTTAATAAAAGGCTAAAATAAAGAGACAAGAAATTTTGAAGAAAAGGAAACATCTCCTAAGTCTAATCTAGACATAACTTGTAATTGATTAAGTCTTGGCACATAGCTTCCAGACTCTCTTTCTTTTAATCTACACCATTTGATAAGTCTGTGTCAAAATTTGCATCGGGTTCCTTGGCTACAACAGAAGTCTCTAGCCTTACTTCTCTGGCTTCATTCTCAGCGACCGCTAAAAGACTTTCCAAAACCTACACCGTTCTACACAATTATTTTATATTCTTCTTCATATTCCGTAGTGATTGCTGAATGGAGGATGCTTCTCTAAACTTCTCGTCCTCTTCAAACATGGAATTTGAGAGACGTTCCCCTACTACAAAGAATAATTATGCTCTTACGGTTTCCTCATTCATATCATGAAGCATTGATCTTGTTTGGTCATATGAAGTAGCAAGGTCAAAGAAGTCATGCAACAACTTTGTCAATGGGGAAATATCCATGTCCTTACAATCCATCTCCTTGATGATTACTTGTACTTCATCTTCAAGAGAATAAGTTCAATCAACATCGCACTGAGAAAGCTTGCCTTGAATTACGATCCAAAGAGAGGAGATACAATTTTTTTTAGAATCTAGGACAACCTTCTTTCCATCAAACACCGACATAACAGTTAATGGGGGCTTGCAGATATCAGAATCCAAGGTTGCTTTAACCTTGTTACAAGAAACAGAAGTTGTCCCTTCTCTCATTTTAGTTGTAGAAGGTGGTTCCATCATATTTGGGAAAGATACAGACTCATCACTATCATGTGACCCTTCACGCTATTAGGCTATAATATTAGTTGGCTGCATAATAAAAAAAAGGGGTCATTAAGATACACTCGGTAAAATAGATGTGTTAACCATACCTCCTCGATAAGAGTTGATATAGTCCACAAAGGATTATTCATGTCATCATGAATTTCAATCACCGGTGGACTAGTACCTCTCGCATCATCGAAATGTACCTTTACTTTTTTCCAAAAATGATCTCTACTACTTCTCTCACTTTCATCTTGGGACAACCTTTAAGAGACATGAGTAGTTTGAGTAGGAGTTTTGCCCTTGTATACTACCTGAGGCATGTGATGTCTCTCATTTTCATATTGATTTGGCAGCCTAGCATCCGAAAAGAAGGAACATCAGTAATAAGGTCCTTATTTATAGGTACTTCATCAGAATTCCCCAAATATGTGGCGGTAGTCCACCCAGCAATATTCATCAAAGTCAATAAGTGATGATCAAGGAAATCCCCATGAGTCTTTTTCCACAAAGTTTGATAGTCGGTTTTGAAAAACTCGCCTACATTAGGCGAAATTGAAGGAAAAGTTGCTCGTGAAGATGATCGGCTCAATATGCAAATTCTTCAAAATGTTAGCCCTTTTTCTAAAGAGGCAGTGCGAATGTCATTCTTCATGATGCCCAAAATATTCTGATAAAATCCAAATTGTCGACTGAAGTGGTGTGGACTATATGGCTCAATGATAAATGAGTTTTTACATCTAAGTGTGAGATAGCTGAAATGAATACTCGTAAAGTATCTCGTCTCCAATGTTGGGGCATTCTCATATATCCACATAAAAGTAAGGGTGTATTTTGTCCTACATGGTAGAAGTCCAAACCATGTTCTCCCCACTATAGATACACTTTCTTGCATCATTTTTGTTAAAATATTTTGCACCTCCCTCTCTGGAGTATATAATCATAGTGGTAACAGACGACCCACTGGCAAATGGATAATGGGTCCTGAAATAATAAGCAATCCAACCATACACATAGTGAATAGGAAAACAAACCTTGATTTGATCAAGTTGCGCTGAAGAAGATATCTTATTTAGTCCACTATAAATGCTAGCCAGTACCGATATTGCAAGGCCGACCATCCACCCACTCTCCATCATGCATGACATCTTAAAAGTCCCAAGGCAAATTAAGTCACCTTCTGTACTTGGAAAAACAAAAGCACACAACCAACAAAATAAGAAAGCTGCCAAATATGTGTCATCATTTTGTCACGATTCACCCCAAGCTCAGAAAATACCTTTTCTTCAGCATGTGACCATCTTAGTGTATCAGGCAAAACCCCGCTAGGGGTATGTGTCAATTCAGGGCGAGCAGATTTCTTTTCCTGCCTTGGTGGAGTAGGGTCGTACTTTGAAGGTTTCTTGCACCAGAATGTTATCTAATCGTTGAATGATACTTCTTGGATAACACCTTGAAGGTTATGAAAGGCCGCAAATAGGTACTCACAAGTTCAAGAAACATACCTTACCTTTTTTGCATCTAATTCTGTAAGTTCTTTGGCCTCAGGCACTACTTCTTCATAAAGAATACCCCGAATTGGAAAGCCTCCAAGAACATGCAAATCCCATAAAGAAGTAGATAATTCTCCGATAGATGTGAGAAATATATTTGTCTTGGGGAACCAAGCTTCACAGAATGCTTCAAATATGTCTGAGTTACGACCATAAGTAAAAAGTAATGCATAAACGACATCATAAATCTGTACCTTACTCAGAGTTTCTTGGATCCTACCAAGTATATCTTCTGTCCACTCCCAATACCTAGGAATGTGATGGTACTCTCCCTCATGTGTCATCACGGATCACAAATGTATCTCTCCTAAAGTTATACGAAGACCCAAGCTGTAAAGTGGAGTTACAATATTTGCATGATAATGATCCAACACTTGAAGGGAGAACAACTTGAATGACTAATCAGAATTAGGGTTTTTTATCGAAGATCAGTTTGTCATGGAAAATAGGTTCTTGAAAGAAGGCCACAAACTTGCATACCGACCAGTTAATAGAGTGTGATTCAAAAGTCGAGTCTGCTTGGCCTAGGATTATGTTGTAGACAAGGAATTCGATCCAAGTTTTGGCGCATACTTATCGAATGGTGTAGATAAAAAGAAAGAGCGTCTGGAAGCTATGCGCCAAAACTTAATTAATTACAAGTTATGTCTAGATTAGACTTAGGAGATATTTCCTTTTCTTCAAACTTTCTTGTCGCTTTATTTTAGCCTTTTATTGAGTAGTTGGATCTATTAGTTGTAATAGAAACTCCTCTTTATATTGTATATTTCACTTAATATTTCTTTTGAATTTTAATTTCACAAATTGATTGCTTATTTTGAAGTGCTTATGTTGTAGTACTAAACTCTGGCTTTCTCTTCAAACTTGTTGACTATTGGCTTCACTTCTTTGTCTCACAGCTTGTTTAGACTTGAAACTTCAGTTTGGAAGCCTTAAAGATTAAGGTTTTTGACTTGAAAACTTGATAATTGCATGGTTGGCAGATCTATGCTCCAAACTGCAGGCTTTGGGTATATCAAATCCTATTAAAAGAACTTCTTTTATTCTTGGTGGGTTGGCCCCATCGAGCCACAAGTATTTGGCATAAGTCCAATACTTAATTGAGATTCATGCAGGCTTGACATTCATACGACAGATCAAGCAGGGACAAGTATTTTTTTGACACTCATGTAACTGAACTCAGAATAAAATTCCAAGTGCCTACGTATCTCAATGAAGAGGATCAAGTCACAACGTAGTTCTGGGTGAGTGTTTTTTTTGCATCCTAACTTTTACCTAGGCCACCTCTTTCGAGATTTTCAACCTAGCGGATATTTTTTTTGAGCTATACATAGTTTATACTCTTGCGAGCCAGGAGTGGACATGCAGTTTATACTCGTGCGTTAAGGAGTGTCTTCTCCCTTCAAGGATAATACTTCTTCAAGAACTTGGCTTGATAGGGTCAATCCTCACGCCATCTGCATCAACAAGATTGTAAGCACCATTTGAATATACATCTTGTATGACATATGGTCCATCCCACTTCGGGGGTGAATTTTCCCCCAAACTTACGAGAAGTAATAATGGGCCATCTTACTGCAAGGACTTGATCTCCAACTTAGAAGCCCCTCAAGCGAACCCTTTTGTTGAAAGAAAGAGATAGTCGTGCTTGATAATATTCAAGATTTTGTTGAGCCTCTAGCCTTTTATCATCAAGAGCTTCTAACTGCGCAAGACACAACTTAGCATTTTCTTTATTGGTGAGCCCTTATTGAATAGTCAGTCTCAAAGAAGGTATTTAACGCACAAGTGGCAGGAATTCTTCAACTCCAAAAGCAAGTGAGTATGGGGTTGCTTACATCGGTGTATGGTAAGTTTTCCTATACGCCCATAAAGCTTCTTCCATTCACCCATGCCAGTCTCATTTGGATTTGGAGACGACTTTCTTCAACAAGTTACATGAAGTCTTATTGAATGCTTCAGCTAGACCATTGGAGAAGACTTGCGCTTCTTGAAACCAAAGAGATGGCAGATTTTATTCATCAGCTTGTTATCAAATGGTTTTCCATTGTCAGTTATTATGTACTGAGGAATTCCAAAATGGTAGATGAGATTCACTCGGATGAAGTTTGCAACAGCTTTAACCCATTTTGAGAAGTAATCTGTCGCGGCCAAGATGTATAAGTGTCCACCAAAAGATTTTGGTAGTGGACCAACAACATCTATTCCCCAAGCATTGAATGACCAAGATACTACAGTTGGGTCTAGTACCTCTGGAGGTTGATGTATGAAATTTGCATGGAATTGGCAAGCTTTGTATTTTCTAGCATAGTCCAAACAATCTTTCACCCTCATTGGCCAATAATATCCCATCCTTCTAATGTGAAAATGGAGCTTCGGTCCAGACTGATGTGATCCATAAACTCCCGAGTGGTTTTCTTGCAGAGCTTAACTTGTTTCTTACTCTCCTAGACATCGCAAGAGTACTCCTTCAAATGATCTTCTGCATAGCGTGTCTTTATAGTAAAGAAAGCGAGGTGCACGATGATGAATGTCAGTCCTTCTCTTTGGATCTTCTAAAAGTATCCCATAACACAAATAGTCAATGATAGGTTGTCGCCAATCTTTCTTTACAGCTTCGGATGGATTCGTATGGATGATTTTCAATCAAATGCATTGATGCCTGTGATCAATACCAAAACTTCATACAATAAATTACTTGGTAGGCCTTGGGTGCATGGGAATAAAATTATCTCATCCTCTTACTATCAATGCATAAAGTACCTCAAAGGCAAAGTGGAAACAAAGATAGTAGCCGATGATAAGCCATTCATTAAAGCTGAATCACACTTTGCCGATGCAAAATTTTACTTGAAGAACTATGTCGTGAATGAGAAAAAGGTTGATGATGTCACCAAGACCAAGTGCAATGATCTTGCATCCAAGAAGGTCGTGGTGATTTTTGAAAAAGTTTCCACTAAGAAGACTCTCTCCACTTCGAATAAAGAAAGTGTTGCACCTATGAAAAAAAGGCAACTCCTGTTCTTCTCTACGTACCAAAGGTAAATAAAGAGAAAGATCACCCATATGATGCCCAAGATAATGTGCTAAAGGGGATAACTTTACCTATCAGGAAGATTGACATAATAAATCCATCCTCAAGGCTACCTGAAGAGTCTTTGGCTCAAAATCCGTCACAAGATATGACACTCCCTATGAAGCATACAAAAGAGGGCTTCGATCCAAATACATACAAACTATTTATAAAGGTTGGATATAATCCTAATGATCCATCAAGGTTGGGCAAAATTCTGTCGGAAGGTACAACTAGGAAAGCACGTGAAGGCCTAGGATACACGCAGCCACCTCCAATTCGCATCTCCATACGAAGGGCGGTTAGTAACTACATCACTGTAGAAGAGGAGTCTATTGCATCTTAAAAAAGGCCTTCTGTCTTTGACCGACTTGGAGAATCAACTGAAAGGACTTCTATGTTCGAGAGGTTGGGTCCTCTAAATAAGAAGAAAAACAACAAGCGTTAGAGAAGTCGTCAAAGCACGATGATGCACTCCTCACTAAAAATCTAGAAGGAGTTCCAAAGTTTGATTCTTTCTAGAATGAGGCAGCAGACAGAACTGGTGGTTTCATAAAATGAGGTGTTAAAAGCTAAGGCTCATACCATGGTTTACCAAGAAACCTGAGAAAGATAAAGAGAGTGTTGGATAATCATATCATGTTACAACCCAAAATAAGAACGATGTCTCATCTCAAATAAAGGTTGATAAAGAGATGGAGGATACTTTTGGGAGTTACCACATATCCATCAATGACGATGATCCTTAAGAGGAGGAAGACTCTGGAGATTCTTCATCGCAACTTTAAGAAGGAGTGAAGACCACAATATATCCCTTGAAGAAAGTTAATCTTGGAACCAATGAAAACCCACAACCAACTTACCTGAGTGCTTTTCTAGAGATGTAGGAAGAAACCACGTATATGGGCATACTCAAAGAATATATGGATGTCTTCTCTTGGAATTATAAGGAAATGCCTGGTTTAGATCCAAAAGTATCAGTCCATCAGTTGACGGTCAAGAACGGGGCTCGTCCTATTAAGCAAGACAAAAGGCGCTTTAGGCCAGATTTGGTTCCATTGATTGAAAATAAAGTTAACAAACACATTGAAGCTAGCTTTATTTACAAAGTCAAATATCCCACTTGGATTTCAAGTGTTGTTTCAGTATGGAAGAAGAATGGCCAAATTCGAGTTTGTGTCAACTTTTGGGATTTCAACAACGCCTGCCCTAAGGATGACTTTCCAATCCCCATACCAAACTTGATGAGTGATGTCACCACTGGTTATAAGGCAATGTCATTCATGGATGGTTCATCCGGCTACAATGAAATCTGCATGGCACCAAAGGATAAAGAACTCACTGCATTTCGTACATCCAAAGGTATTTATTGCTACAAGGTGATGTATTTTAGTTTGAAGAAAGTTGGCGCCACTTATCAAAGGTCTAAGAAAAATATCTTTGACTGTTGGATCCATAAAAAAATTGAATGCTACATGGATGATCTAGTGGTGAAGTCAAGAAAGAGAGACGACCACTTAAAGGACCTAAGAATGGTGTTTGAGTTACTTCGATGATATCAACTTAGGATAAATCCATTGAAGTGTGACTTTGTAGTTACTTCCGGAAAGTTTCTTGGATTCATTGTACAACACCGAGGAATTGAAATTGATCAAGCCAAGGTCGATGCAATTTTAAAAATGCCCGAGCCTCAGAACATTCATGAGTTAAAAAGTCTACAAGGAAAGCTAGAATATTTAAGAAGGTTTATCTCAAACTTGGCCAAAAAATGTCAACCATTTTAGTCATCTCATGAAGAAGGATACCTCTTTTGAATGGGACCAGGCTTGTAGTAAGGCCTTTGAGAGTATAAAATCATACTTAATGAAACCTTCAGTTCTTGCAGCACCCATACCTGGAAAACCATTGATACTCTATAACGCAACACAAGAAAGGTCAGTTGGAGAACTATTGGCTCAAGAGAATAGTGAAGGCAAAGAAAACTCTCTTTACTATTTGAGCAAAATGATGACACCAAATGAAATGAAGAATTCTCCAATCGAAAAGTTATGTTTGGCATTGGTTTTCTTAATCCAAAATATGAAACACTACTTTCAAGCTCATGTTCTTCGTCTTGTGTCTAGGGCAAATCCCATCAAGTTTGTAATGTCAAAACTAGTCCTCAGTGACCGACTTGCAAGGTGGTACCTCTAATTTCAATAGTTTGAGATCGTCTACATCCCTCAAAAAGCTGTAAAAGGACAAGCATTGGCGGACTTCTTGGCAGACCACCCAATACCCGATAATTGGAAACTGACTGATGAGCTCCCTGATGAAGATGCAATGGTTGTTGAAATTAGATCCCCATGGAAAATTTACTTTGATGGCACTACATATCGAGATGGAGCTGGTGCTGGCATAGTGTTTATCACTCCACAAGAAGAGGTCATCCCATATTCTTTTACCTTAACAAATCATTGCTCTAATAATATTATTAAATATCAAGCGTTAATACTCGGACTTGAGATGACTATCGACATGAAGCAACTATAATTGCAAGTCTTTGGTGACTCCCAATTGGTGATCAAGCAGCTTTTGGGAAGCTATGAAGTCAGAAAGCCTGAGCTATGACCATATCATGATTATGTACAAAAGTTGATGGGGTGGCTTGGAGAAGTAACCCTCCAGTATGTGCCAAGGAAAGAAAACAAGCAAGATGATGCCCTAGCTACTTTGGTCTCAACCCTAACTCTTTTAAATCAGACACGAGTTACTATCCACCAAGAGTGGGTAGTACCGCCATAGAATGAGGATGAAAATATAGCAAATAAGGTTAAATACCTCATTGTCGTGTCCAAAGCTGTAAAGGAAGATTGGCGACAATCTATCATTGACTATTTGTGTTATGGGATACTTCCAGAAGATCCAAGAAGAAGGATTGACATTTATTGCCGTGCACCCCTTTTGTACACTTCGTAGGGAGTGTCATATCTTGCGGCAGATTTTGAGCCACAGACTCTCCAGGTAGCCTTGAGGAAGGATTTATTGCGTCAATCTTCCTGATAGGTAAAGTTAGCCCCTTTAGCTTATTATCTTAGGCATCAAATGGGTGATATTTCTCTTTCTTTACCTTTGGTACGTAGCGAAGAATAGGAGTTGCCTTCTTTTTCATAGGTGCGATACTTTCTTTATTCGAAGTGGAGAGAGGCTTCTTGGTAGCATCTTTTTAGACAATCACCAAGACCTTCTTGGATGCCAGATCATTACACTTGGTCTTGGTTACATCATCAACCATTTTCTCATTCACGACATAGTTTTTCAAGTAGAATTTTATGTTAGTAAAGTGTGATTCAGCTTCAGTGAAAGGCTTATCATCGGCTACTATCTTTCTTTCCACTCCGCCTTTAAGGTACTTTATGCATTGATAGTAAGAGGACGAGATAATTTTGTTCTCATGCACCCAAGGTCTACCAAGTAATATATTGTATAAATTTTTGGCATCGATCACATCCATCAATGCATTTGATTGAAAATCATCAATACGAATCCCCAACTTGACAGATCCCATGGCCCTCTAGCCCCCTTGGTTGAAGACTTGGATCATTATATGGCTTTCTTCCAGTTTGTTAGTAGTGATTCCAAGTTCCTTCATTGTGCAGATAAGCAGGATGTTGACTTTGAATCCCTCATCAATCAAGATTATATTTATCTTCTTTCCTAGCACTTGACCTACCATGTACAAGGGGCAGTTGTGTAGGGATCCTCCAAGAAGAATATCATTATTTGTAAATGTGATTTTTGTATCACATATATGTGCCTCTTCGCCAAGAGTTTCAGCAAGCTTTTCAGAAGATGAAGGAACTTTTATGGGTAGATCACTCTTTGCCCCCTCTTTGGCAGTATTAAAACAAGATGCCTCAAGATTGGCTCAAGCAGTCTTCGTACGAAACCAACTTGGTAAGAATTCTTCCAACATTACTCGACACTAAGGTTTTTGGTGGTGGAGCTCTGTTACCCTCATCTTTTTTGGATGTTCAACCAGCTTTTATTTCCTTAATTTCTTCACCATTCTCCTTCTAATTGGTTGCTCAGACGACTTCTTCCGCAGACTCATTTTCTTATGTTTGCGCCTGGTCACCAGAATCCAATCTTCATCATCACCTTCGTTAATTGAAGACTTTTCATGCTCTAACAGTTTCTCATTATGCCCTTTGACACATATTTAAACCGAATCGAGCTAGACAAAAGTGATAGAGATTTGATAAGAACTGGACATCTAATCATCGAGAAAGATCTTCTTCTCATTTTCTAATTGCATGACTTTGTCTTTAAAGACAAAATATTTTTCCAAAGGGTGACCTACAAGCCTATTATACTTGTAATAATTTGGGTCATTGGTCCTTCCAGCTTCATCGGACTGTTTCAGCTCTGGTAGATCAATGAGCTTATACTCACGAAGTTCATCAAAAATCTCGGCCATATCTGAATTAAGGAAGGGGTATTCTTTTTTTTGTATCTCTTTTAAAGTTAACTTTTGATTTGGACATGCTTGAGAAGTCTTCTTCACGCTTTTCTTTTTGCTCACCTTCGTGGTGACCTTCACAGGAGACACATCGACATTCATGAATTCTTTGTTATCATTTTTAGGGATAAACTTGCCCCATATTTTGGATTCCTGCTTATCCTTTCCCCTTCTAGGGTCATGGATAGGCGTTACTCCCTTTCCAGCAGAAGAAATACTCAACTACATGTCGTGAGCGCGAATAGATAACTCTTTAAAGGATTTTGGTTTAATTCCTTGCAAAATATAGAGAAACTCCCATTGTATTCCTTGGACGCACATCTCTATTCGGAAGCTTCGTTGAGCCTATTCGTTGTAGTTTAGGCTCGCATTTCTCCATCGATTGATGAAGTCAATGGCTGTGTCATTCTTTCTTTGTCGAGTATTTTTAAGCTCTACCAGGCTCATTGTATGCCTTGTGCTATAAAAGTGATTCAGGAACTCATGATCCAATTGCTCCCAAATATCGATGGAGTTAGGCTCAAGGTTCGTATACCAATCAAAGGCATTTTCCTTTAGGGAACGAACAAACTGTTTGACAATATAGTCACCGTAAGTTCCAACATTATTATATGTCTCAACAAAGTGCGCGACATATTGTTTTGGGTTTCCTTTTCCCTCAAATTGTTGAAATTTAGGGGTTTGATAGCCGACGTGCATTTTGATACTAGCAATCCTCGCAGTGTAGGGCTTGGTATATGCAAGGAAAGACTTGGTGACAATATTATACTTGTCTTTGAGGGTACCTTCAATGAATTTCTTCAATTGCTCAATCGGGATCATTTCTTCAGAAGAAACTTATACCTCTTTAGTCGGTGGTGTTTGTTTTACAAGATGTTCTATCTCATAAACTTTTGGATCTTTTCCAGGTGCATGGCTAGACTCTCCATTTATCAGGCTTTCCATTCTATTTGCTATCTTATCAATCTGAGCATCTTGATTCTAAATATATTTGGTCAGGCCCTTAATCGCCTTTGTCAAATTCGCCAGCTGCTACTCCATAGACGAGGCATCAGTCATCATTGCTTACAAAATCACAGGAGACGTTGGAGAGTAACACAGATTATCATATAAGTTGATCTTCAAAGTGCTCAGATTATGTGGTGTAAGTGGAGATGACGCATTTCTTAAATGACCATCGCTCTTTGTGATAGAGTATTCGAACCAGAGTTCTCAAGTAGAGCAAGGGTCTTCTTAAGTGTTTCTGTCATGTTGTTTCCTCCTTCTGAAGCACTTACATTGGATTTTGTTCTTTTTGGGGTTGAAGATCCAAAAACTGAAGTTGGCGCGGATGACATTGGATGTATTTGTTGTCCTAACATATTGGCCTTGCTCCTTGTGATAGCTCCCAAGCCTTCGAAAGTAACACCAAGGATGTTTTATACTTTAGCAGAGAACTTTGAATCAGCGGCCTTGGAAGCAGTTGATTGAGAGTTAATCTTCTTGGAAGTCATTTCAGTGTTCTTAATCTTTAAAGTATAGGTAGAGATCGCCCCACTAGGCGTGCCAGAATTTGTTGGACAATAAAATTCCCTTTGAGAGAAAATAACAAGAAAAATACTGCAATAATCAATTTATTGATTTCAATGTGAGTGTTACAATCTCTATGAATCCCCTTATTTACCTTTTCAACTATAAATTCAAGGGGCTTCGAGCTTGATCTTGAAATTTATTGGTGAACTTGATGGATTTGATCTTGACTTGTGCTTGAATCCAAGGGCTTTGTAGCTTGATCTTGAATCTTGATTTACGGATTTGATGAACTTGATCTTGACTTGTACTTGAATTCAAGGGCCTTTGAGCTTGTTCTTGAATCTTGAAGTCTTGATCTTGAAGCTTGAGCTTGTTCTTGAATCTTAAAGCTTGATGAACTGATCTAGAATTCTTAAATTTATAGAGAAATATGTTGCGTTTGATCCACGAGCTCTCTCTTGCTTCTTGCTAGACTTGTTGGTGTCTTTTTTCTGAATTATGAGGCCCCTATTTATAGATGTAGGAAGTAAAGAGTCATAATAAATATGAACTTTCTTTGACCAATCAGATTTAAGTGACATGATCTTGATAAATATGAACTTCCTTTGACCTATCAGATTTAAGTGTCATGACACCTTTTTATGGATTTTAATTCACTAGGCCTGCTGCATCATTTTGGCATGTGGCATGGTCTCATTGGCCCATTCACTTGACTGGACATGCCACATCATTTGACACGTGGTGCCAAATTGGGCCTCTAGATTATGATGACATCTTGGGTTTGCTAAAGTAGGCTTAGTCATTTGTAGCTCAAATTAATATGATGACATCTTGGGCTTGCTAAAGTGGGCTTAGTCATTTGTAGCCCAAATTAATGGTCTAACCCAACTGAGGTTGGACTTTAATTAAATTCATATATGTTTGAACTTAACTAATTAATTCAATTATATTAATCCGCAATATTTTCTTGACATTAATATAGTTTGAATTTAATATAATTCGAATTTTGTATGGATTTAAATTTAACAAAATTTGGTTACTTACTTATACAAAAAATTCTGAAATTATATGGGGTTAATAAAGTAAAGAGAAAAGACATCTTTTTCCCCTTGAACTTGTCCTCTCAACTTACTTTAGCACTTAAACTTAACTTTCATTTATTTACCCCCTTAATATCTTTAAAGTGAATTATTTCAACCTCTTAATAGCCTGAACCAAGTCAAGGCTGGGTGTTGTTAAGCACGCACCCTTTGATTGGTTGATGTTATAACCCAACCCATTCTCATTTATAACCCGACCCACTCTTATCAAATACCCCAAAACCTAAATAATAACCCATTTCACTTTTCTCTCTCTCTAACACCGCTCGATTTCACCCGATTTCACTCGATTTTACTTCAAATTAGGTTAGTTTTGTGCTTTTTTATGATTTCTGTGTTGCTCCGCTACGAAAGTTGACTACTCAGGTGATTATTAGGGTTGTTTTACTTTGATATTAGGGTTTTTTCCATGAATAAATTCTAAGCTCGTATTTTTTTTCTTCAGATTAACCATGAACTTTGTGTATGTTACATTGAGGTTTCACCATGGAGGCAAATTACAACAAAAAATTCGTATTAAGTATCATGGAGGTACTGTTACTGACTATTTCGATGTGGATGTAGATAGACTTTCTTACTTTGAATTTATTGATATCGTGAAGAAAATTGGGTATAATTGTTCCTCGTGTATTGTTTATCTCAGACCTCCCAAAAGAAAAAAATTAATAATAGTAACATGTGATAGGGACATTTTGTGTATTTTACCTCAACTTAAAAATAGAGATGTTGTTGAGTTATATTTGACACATTTTGTTGATGAGGCTAATGTGGTCCCATCTATTGAATATGACCCCCATGTGGGAGGAGAATCTTGTCCTACTTTTGATAAAGAGTTAAGTGAAGACTTAGAAAACTGTGATAATTTAGGTTTTGAAGAGAACTTTGTAGAAGCTGCAATACCTCATGAACCTACTTTTACTGAAAACTTGAGCGGTGGTGGTACTACTAGGAGTGAAGACCTAGGTGGTAGTGGTGATATTTCTTTTATTGGCAAGGACTTAGATTGTTGTGGTGGTGGTGTTTTTGCTATTGGTGGGGACTTGGGTGACGGCGGTGTTGCTGCTAGGGGTGAGAACTTAGGTGGGGGTGGTAGTGATTTTTTTGCTAGTAGTAGAGACTTTGCTGATGTTAGTGTTGCTGCTAGAGGTGAGGACTTAGGTGGTGATGGTGTTTCTACTATTGGTAGGGACTTGGGTGATAGTGGTGGTGCTACTAGGGATGAGTACTTAGCTAGTTATGGCAGTGATTTTTTTGCTGTTAGTGGGGACTTTGGTGCTGATAGTATTGCTTCTAGGGGTGAGGACTTAGGTGGTGGTAGTGGTAGTTCTAGGAGTGATGATTTGGGTGGTGTAAATGGTGTTTCTGCTACTGGTAAGGATTTGGGTGGTGTTTCTGCTAGTATTAATCATAATTTAGGTGACACTGCTTTTGTTACTGCAGCAGATATCCTAGTCATTCTATCAGATTGGGAAAGTGAAACTGATGTTAGTGAAAAATTAGATTATTATGATTTCTTTGATGAAGGTGAAGATGATGGGTATGGTAGTGATGTTCATGGGGAGGTAAGGATTTCGAGAGAATAAAAAAGGGCTGCTAAAAAGAAGAGATCTGATGAAACCAAAAAGAGAAAAATAAGAGCCTAGAGCAAAAGGTGTTAGTTTAAGTAAAAAGGGATTTGATATGGGATATGATGAGATTTTATCCAAGAAGAAAAATAGTCTAGAGGGAAAGATAGCTGGAGATGAGCCATATATTGATTTAGATGATGAGGTAAGTTTTGAAATAGATTCTAATGAGGATAGTTATGGGGATGCTGAGGTTCAACAACCTGCTAGAAGAGAAGGAAAATCAAGGAGAGCAAAAAGAAATTATAAGAGAATTTTGTTTGATCCTACTTGTAAATTAATAGTTTGGGAGCTTGGACTTTGTTTTACAAATGTTGGAGAGTTTAGAAAAGCTCTTACTAGATATGTTGTTCAAGAACAGGTAGAGCTAGATAAGTTTGTGAATGAACCAAAAAGGGTGAGAGTAAAGTGTGTAGATGGTTGTCCATGGTTGTTGTTTGCAAGCACTGATTCTAGGACTACAGATTTTCAAGTTAAGAAGTACATTCCAGTCCACAAGTGTACTGCCACAACAAAGAACAAGTTGGTGAATTCTAAGTACTTGGCAGAAAGGTACAGGGACAGAATCACATCAGAACCTAGAATTAGAGTTTGTCAGTTTCAAGAGTTAGTAAAAAATGATTTGGAGGTGTATATAGGGAGGACTGTAGCAAGAAAAGCTAGAAACATTATGTTGCAGCAAATTATGGGTGATCATGTAGAAGAGTTCAAAAGAATTTTGGATTATAGGGATGAGCTTTTAAAGACCAATCCAGGTAGTACATATGTAGTAAGTCTTAGTGAAGAAACTTTTGAAGGTGGAAGAAAACAGTTCCAATCATTTTACATATGTTTTGATGCTTTGAAGAGAGCATTCAAAGTTGGTGCCAGGAAATGTATTGGGTTTGATGGTTGTTTTTTTAAAGGTGTTTGTAAGGGTCAATTACTTGTGGTTGTTTGTAAGGATGAGAATAACAAGATACTACCACTAGCCTGGGCAGTGATTGAAGTTGAAAACAAATTCACTTGGAGATGGTTTGTTAGATTTGTGAGGAATGATCTTGAGCTGGGAGATGGGTCTGAAGTGACTACTATTACTGATATGCAGAAGGTAACCTCATTTATTTTCTCTTATTCATTTTCTGAATTTTTTATTTTGCACCTATTTTATACTTATGTCAACTGATATATTTTATTTTGTTCAAGGGTCTTGACAGTGCAATTTCATATTTATTGCCAAATGCAGAACAAAAAATGTGTGCTAGACATATTCTAGCCAACTGGTCTAAGGATTAGAGAGGTACTGAAAGAAGAAACTATTTTGAAAGTGTGCTAAATTTACATATGAGCAAAAATTGAGAAGAAATTTTGATCATATGGAGTTGTTAGGAGATAAAATTTGTGGAGATCTTCTGTGGTACAACATAGAAAGGTGGTCTAAGGTTTACTTCAAATATCACAGTTACTGTGATAGTGTTGACAACAACATGGCTGAAAGCTTCAGCTCATAGATACTAGGGGCAAGATACAAGACTATCATATCAATGCTTGAGGAAATAAGGTTTAAGGTGATGAGAAGAATAGGATAGTTGAGACAGTTTTCAGAAACATGAATAACTGATATTTCTCCTATGGCACTAAAAGTATTGCAAGATAACACATCAAAATCAATGAAGTGTACTCTAAAGTGGAATGGTGAATTTGGTTTTGAAGTTAAGGATAGATGGAGAAATAATTTTATAGTGAATTTGAGGGATAATACTTGTACATGTAGGTCTTGGATGTTAAAAGGTATACCTTGTTGTCATGCCATAGCTGCACTACACTTTAGAAAGCTAGAACCCATTAACTATGTTGCACATTGGTATACCAAGGAAACTTACCTCAAGACTTATAGCTACTTTATTCAGCCTGTTAATGGTATGAAAATGTGGCCCAAGTCAACCAATCTTTCTGTTAGACCACCTACAATAAGAAAGCTTCCAGGCAGACTCGGTAAATCTAGAAAAAAAAAAGCAGAATGAAAATAGGACTGGAAATTTATCAAAGAGGGATGTTGAGATGACTTACAACACATGTCACAACAAGGGTCATAATAAAAGGAGTTGTCCATTGAATTCAAGTTCCACTAGAACTAGTATGGGTTCTTCTTCTGCAGCACCAAGCACAAGTAGAGGAAGAGGAAGACCAAAAGGATCTACAAAGGTAACATTTGACTTGTAATTTACAAGTATTTTAATTCTCTTTTATTTTTTTTATTTTTTACTCTCATTATATTTTTTCTTATGTGTTGTAGGTTGCTGCAGTAGCAGCAACTACTGGTAGAGAAAGAGAATCACCTGCAACAACTGTTGCTACTATGGGTGTTGATAGAGGAAAAAAACTGCAACTTGTGTTGTTTATAATGCTATTAGTAGAGGTAGAGGAGCTGGTGCTGCAGTTGTTGGCGAAGTTGGTAGAGGTAAAGAAGTTGGTGCTACAGTTGTTGGTGGAGCTGGTAGAGGTAAAAGAGTTGTTGTTGTTGGTTGTGCTGGTACATCAAGAGGAGATGGTGTCACTGGTGCTAGCAAAGGTAGAGAGACAGCTTATAAAAGACCTAGGATGGTTGGAATGGGGGTGCTTCTTACAGAGAGTGGTTTTAAAATCCTCAATGTAAGTTAAAATTTCTTGATTATATTTGTCTAGTTTAAAGTAAACCTTTTTCAAGTCTTTAGTTAAATTTTTTCTCTTTTATTTTTGTCAGCCTGGAATGCCTATGAACTCCTCCATAGTGACTGAAAATCTTGGATATCACAAATCAACCTCAGGTGTGAAATAGAAAGGAAAGAAAGTTGTGACCCAACAAGGACTTGAAGACATAAGAGCACAGAAAAGAATGAGGATAAGGTCAACTGGTCAAATGTTGCTGAACTGAATCATCTAAGTCAAACAAGTTCAACAAATTTTCAGTAGAAGCCTAATTATGTTTTTCTCTTTGTATATGGATGGTGTGTAATGAAACAGTAGTGATTTTAACTTAGCTAGTAGTTCAATTATGGTGACTTCAACTATGCAGCTGTGACTGCACTAATTTGACATGTTTTGAAAACAATGATGCAATAGTGACTGTATTTTTGGCTAATATTTATATTGAAATATCAATAGCTGTGACTACATTTTTTTAGCTAATGTTTCTGTTGAACTATCAGCAGCTGTGACTGCATTTTTTTTGCTAATGTTTTTGTTGAAATATCAGCAGTTGTAACTGCATTTCTATTGTGTTATGCTTGTAGTATTTTGACATTTTGCAGTTTCAAATTGCAATTTATTGCCTGCACTTATTTTTGGCTACTAAATGATTCAAATGTAATCAATTTAACAATAAATACTCAAACAAACATTAAAAAAAAAAAGTATAAGCTGCACCATTACAAAAGATAAACAAACATGATTCACTTCATCTAACAACCTTTCTCTTCTTCATATATATAAGAGAATCCAAATACAAAAGAAGTTGCACTATTCAACACAATAATTTACAACACATCATATAACAACAACCTAGTGCTAAGGTAACCTCATTGAACCATTTTTCATATAGAGCATCCCAACCAAATAGCTTAAAGCTATTACTAATATACAACAAAAAAATACAACAAAGAAGTGAGTATTGTCTCTAATCCTTCCTTCAGCTATTCGTCTCCAATTTTTTCTTTCTCCTTGATCTTTCGAATCTCTTCTTCCAACTTCTCCAATTTCATATTAATCTCATTATCATCGTGTTTGGATTCTTTAGGCTTGTCAACTTCTTCTAAACCTTCCTCGATTGATTTGCTCAATCCAATCAATTTCTCAACTTCATTGAAACGACAAGATTCAACTACATTCTCAAGATCACCTAGTTTTTCAATTAGTTTAGGAATCACATATTTGGACCTCGGATCAATGTCTTCTGAATCCCTCCAACACCAAAAGTCGCAAGATTTTGGACCCTTCAATGATGACAAATAAAGAATGAATTAACCTCATTTCTCTTAATCAATTTTGTCGAAATAACAAGAGAAAATGCAAAATTTGATATTTACCCCATAATAAGGACAAGCCCAATACCTTCTACCGGGATTACTTGAAGTCCAAGATGTCTTCAAATGCAACAAAATTCCGTGATTACAATGAATAACCTGCTTCAAAGCAGAATCATTTTCCTCCATACATAGTTTCCTCAAGTTAACTGACTTCATTATTGTGTGCTACAAGAAATTCATTTCAACAAATAAGATAAAATTTAGAAACAAACTAAAGGAGACGATAAACAAAGTAATTCAGAAATTCATTACGAAAGTAATTCCTAATAAAACATAGACAAAATAATGAATGAGATTATACCTTAATACGTAAAGAGACGAAGCTAAAATCAATTCGATTTTATGTTTTTTTTAATCTCAAATTTATGCGGCTTAATACAAATAAAGAGAAAGTAATTTTAATTTTTGCATAACTTTCATGAATTGAAGAAATTTTGGATTGAAGATGAAGAAGGAGGAGGATAAATTAGGTTTTTTTTTATAGAATAATGAATATAACCGTTGGAGGGTTCAAATGGGTATTTAAAAGAAAGAGAAAAAAAATTAAAAAGACAAAAATAAGTTTTTACGTGCCCAGCAACGCTTGTTTACACGCGGGCTGTTAAGGGGTTGAAATAATTCACTTTAAAGATGTTAAGGGGGTAAATAAACGGAAGTTAAGTTTAAGTGCTAAAGTGAGTTGAGAGGACAAATTCGGGGAGGAAGATGTCTTTTCTCTAAAGTAAAAGTACTGATCATTTCTTTTTCTTTTTTTTTTAATTTTAATTGTCTCATATTCAAAAACTACAAATTTAGCTCACTCAAATTTTCATCGAATTAAGCCACCAAGAAAACATAAAACTCTCTACCTTTCGTTGTAGTTTTAGAAAAACATTTAATTGATTGTTCTTCTAAAATTTAAACTGTTTCATTTCATTCTTTTCAACTATTCGTTATAACTGATTCACCACATTCTTCAATAGTTTACGTCATTTAAAATTAAAAGTTGAGCAAAAAAGATAAGTTGAAAATAGCAAAATTGTCCAATTCTATTATCAGTATTTCCCAAGTAGTACTATCCTATTATAGGGAAAAGGACATGGGCCAGTCACTTTTAAAAAAGGAAAAATTACAGAAACTAGCATCCTTAATTATAATAAATAGCAATACTTCTTCAAAATTGCAACTTATAGCAAAAGTAACAATATTTTACCCACTTCATAGTAATAGAAGAATATGTATTTTTCAGTTGCGCATATGTATTTATCAGTAATACATATATATTTGTATATGTATTTATATAGCAACATTTTACTTAAATACAAAATACAATTTACTATTTTTCGTGATTATGAAACTGTTGCTATAAAAGTTATAATTAAGGCTACAAAGTTGCTATTTCTGAAATTTCCCTTTAAAAAATAATGATCCATAATTGAAAAGGTGGACAACTTAGGTCAATCGGCCCAATTTAATACCCTTTTTTAGCTATTTGGTCCAATTGGGCACATGCAATCTGTCTACTCAATTGATACACTTTTATAACAAATTGATACACTTTTATATTATATTGATACACTTTTTAAAAAAGAGAAAGGAAATTCTATGCAAGCACATGCAGTCCCTATACCCAATTGATACTCTTTTATACCACATTAATACACTTTTATACTACATTGATACACTTGCCGTGTCCATATACTCAATTGATACTCTCTTATACTAGATTGGTACATTTTTAGAATGCATGTAAAAACTATATATAGTCGTATAAAATATGTATCTAAATAAGAATTATAGTTAAAAATTATATAAAAAGTGTATAAAAATGCTATAATTATTTATAGAATATGTGTATATATAGAAACTGTATCATTATTATAAATATATATCTTTAACAATTGTATTATATTAAAAGTATATGGTATTGTATTTTATTGTATAAATAAGTAAAACTAAACAAAACAAATAGTATGTTATTTTAATAATGTTGGTGAATGCAAAATAATCTGGAAAAAAAAGAAGCAATTACTCAATTGTTTAAAAAGAATAAAGATGAGTAGAATCTTAAAAAAAAAAAAAAAGGAGCCAAAAAAAACAACAACATTAATACAAGTGCTCATATAAAACAAAAGAAAGTGGAATTCTCCCTTGATAAAAAAATAAAAAAAATAAAAATAAAATTCAACATGGAATCTTTAACAAATAAATACACAGCATATATTGTGAAATACCAAAATAATGGTCATTCGGCTGGAATTAGTTTCCCGAGTGGCTGTTTATGGGGGTTTAGAATTTAGGTGCTAGTTTTGTGGAATTATTTTAGTTTTAATTGTTATTTTTGTCCTTTCCCCTATATTATATTCGGCTCCCACCGCCCACATTTTGTATGACTTTTACTACTATTAATAAGAGTGAAGAAGCAGGCAGCTCTTCGTCAGCATGTCTGCTTCATCTACTCCGTGATTTTACTATATTATCCCTAATTAATTATTTTAAGTCATTTATATATAAGAAAATTAATAATACTTAATTAAAAAAAAAGGTAAAATAGACTTTTATGACATATCTGTTTCAGCTGCTTCAATCGTAGTTTTATTATATCACCTCAAATTAATTATTATAAGTTATCTAGGTATTAAAAAATTAATAATATTTAATAAATAATAAATAGATATAAATGATAAATCAATGTTGATGTTTTAAATTAATAGAACATCTTATATAAGACTTATTTAAAAAAATTCACAAATATGTTTGCTCCATGATTTTACTATTTACCCCTAATTAATTATTGTAAGACATTTACATATAAGAAAATTAATAATATTTAATAAAAAAGGTAAAATAGACATTTATACATGTCTACTTCAGCTGTTTCAACCATAATTTTATTATATCACCCCTAATTAATTATTATAAGTCATTTAGGTATTAAAAATTTAATAATATTTAATAAAAATAACATTAACATAAAATGATAAATTAATTCTTGATGTTTTAAATTAACATGACATCTTTTATAAGACTCATTTAAATTTTTTTCACAAATATTTTCTCAAAGTAATTTTGCTAGATCACTTCTAATTAGGTATTATAAGTCATTTAGGACATATCCTCTTCGCTGCTTCAATCATAAAATTTGGTTGACTCTCAAATTTATTCCAGGGCTACTTAAATTGTTAAAGAAGAAAAAATATTATAAATCATAATAATTAAAAACTTAAATTATTTTTAAAATATAATTGAATATCAATGCCACAAAAATTTGGATAAGGAGAGTAACATATATTATTTGAAAATTACATAAAAAAATATTATAAATTACAATAGCTAACAATTTAAAATATTTTAAAACATATTAAGAATCTGATTGATTATCTAAATTATATTTGTGTCATGTAAATTTGGGATAGTTTTGACATTTTATAATTTGCATGTTTTATTATTTTAATTTAGTAATTTGTTGATCCAAATGATGTTTTCGAATTTAACATGTTTTGAAAATTTAGTACTTTGTTTATTTTAATTTATTTACTTTATTTTGGTAAAATATTATATATTTAAAAATTATGCAAAAAACTAATTATAAGTCATAACTACTAACATCTTATAATATTTTTAAAACATATAGTAAAAAATATGATTGACTTTAGTTGCGATAAAGCAAGTAACATAAGTTATTTCAAATTACATTAAAAGATACTAAAATCACAAAGATTAACAACTTAAAATATTTAAAAAAAATATGTTGGTAAAAAAAATTGACTGACTCACTAAATTCTAAAATTGGGACAAAGCTAGTAACATAAATTACTAAATTACATAAAAGATACTATAAATCACAATGATTAACAACTTAAATTATTTAAAAATTTATATTAATAAAAATTTGATTGACACTCCAAATACTATTTATTCTACATAAATTGAGATAACGTAAATAACATATGTTGGGCTCGTGCTAGCACGGGCTACAGTATCTAGTGTATATATATGTATGTTGGTCCTCATCAAATGTCAGTGATTTATTTGATTTTACTATGTTGAACACAAATTACATGTTGTGATTTTAATTTTTATTGTCTCTTACATTTATTTGATACGTTGGATAGCCGTTCAATAATTGTTAACCCAATACTAAATCAATTAATATTTTATTCGTTGACTAACGGAATAATATATTTAAAAACCAGTGATCAATAAGTCAAAATGTTAAACCTAATCATTCATCGATCCACCGGCAAACAACCCTAATGGCATGTAGAGGATTGGAACAAGCTCAAGTAGCAGCTAGGGACTACGTTCATGGTTTGGTAATGTACGATTTCAAAATTTTTAATTTAGTAATTTTAATTTTAAAAAATGGTCTATCATTACCGTATTAAATTAGTCTGATATAGCTTGATACTTTTAAGTCTGAATTTGATTTATGCAGTATAATAAGTTGATAATTGTGATTCATTCAAGTTCTTTATATATGACACGAATTTCTTTAATGAGGGAAATTGAAAATTTTTCAAGTTTGAAATGAACAAACATTGTCTACTTGTCTAGTGCATATTGGCTAATAAAAAATATAGTATACAGTGCAAGTTGACTAAAATGATATATACACAGATTTAAATAATTTGTATTGTATATAATTATGTGTAATTAAGTATTCAGTTTATCATTGGAAGTAACATAGTCTACTGTCTAGTGATGTTGACTAAATGATATTATATTACATATAGTAATTATGTGAAATTTAATATTCAGTTTTTCATTAGTAGTAAACTATGAAGCTTATATGTGTGTGTTTAATTTTTAAAAATGCTATCTATTTGCGTCAAATTATTAAGTTCAGTCGAATTGTAGGAGGAAAGCTACTAGCTCCGTCTCTAGTTCTCAGTACTGTAATATGGAAATTGAGATGTCGAAAATTTCAACTTTAATATAGCACTATTTTAATACGTCCTCTGTTCGAATCTACTTGTCACTATTTTCCTAGTTTATTATTTTTACTTGTTTTTTTGAAAGATCAAGAAAAGACGGAAAAAAAATTCATATTTTACTCTTAACATTTATTACTTATTCTTCAAATCATTTTTCAACATCTATTACTCCTACTAAATATTATTCTCTCCATTTTAAAATAATTGAATTGTTGGAATATGACACACTTCTTAAGAAAAAAAGAAAAAAACATAAATTAGTCATATTTTTTTTTTTTTGCCCTTTTCAAACTTCAAAACATTAGTAACGGTCACTAGAACTCATCATCGGAAATTTAATTAATGGAGGGTAAAATTGAAAAAAAATTCTAACATCTATCTCTAATAATGAATAATTCAATTATTTTGAACACTAAAAAATACTCCAACAATTCAATTATTTTGGAATGGAGAAAGTAATTAATAGGAGCAACATTGTAAACTCTTATACCAATAATTATTTTATTAATGAATGTGTCATAATAAAAATGACAAGTAAAAATAAACGGAAGATGTATTTACTCCCTTCGTTCCAAATTGAGATGACACATTAATTAAGAAAAATAATTAATAACATGCCTAATTTATCATAGTTACTCTATTAAATGATGTTTACATTTTAATTTGAAGAAAAAATAATTAATGCAAAACTTAAAACATAAAAAAAAATTATCTCTTATTAATTAATGAAAAAAGATAAATAAAATAAAAAATTAAATTAAAAAATTTAAAACAGATAATTTAGGACGGAGAGTATTAAAATATACTTGTCCGGGACCGTTTGCAGCAATCTCAATTATTTGATGGCAAATGAGCCACATGGATTTTGCATAAAAAAGAAACTTTTCCACGCAAGCTTGTTTTATTTGTGCCCAGAAATGGCTGTTTAATAGGAATCTTACTTACTAATTGTCAACTAAAAATCTTGCACAGAATTCTTGGATCTGGGGTTGGTTGGTTGGTGAACCCTTTTTAAAATAAAAATAAAAAATAACAGTGGTGTCCATCCTGCCACCTTAAGTACTCCATATCTTACTCCTTCATTTTAAAATAAATAAATTATTAAGCTAATTTTTAATATTCAAAATAAATAAATTATTCATTCATCAAGAAATATATTAAAAAAATTTAAAAAATTTACTCTTTCATTTGATGAGGTTCTTGAGTACTTCACATTTTCTAATAGAGTAATTTAAAAATAATTAAAAGGACAGTAGTAAAAAATAACCTACCATTTATGCCCTAAAAGATTTTTCGTAAGAGATGTATAATATCGCAATAATTCAATTATTTCAAAATAGAGGAAGTAATTATTATTTCATTACTTATTACTTTCTCCATTTCATTTGATACGACATCATTTGACTTGGTATAGTATTCAAGAGAAACATGATAACTTTTGAAATTGATGTTTTAAAATAATTTTAGATATTTATGTACTTGTAAATTATTTCATTAATGATAAAAGAAAAATTTTTAAGTTAAATTATTTTTAATTATAATAGGGTGACTTTTTTTTCAACTGCCTAAAGAGGAAAGAGTGCTATATAAAATAGCACGGAGAGAGTATTGTATAAAGAAATAAATACAAATAACTTTATTATACTTTCAAAATTCAAACAAATCGAAAGAAATAGCTAATTCTTGTTATTTTGTATTTATCCCGCATATGTCTAGATGCTTTAGTACACCAAATTATCTTTTTACTGATATTTCAACTCAAATTTTCTATGACGCAACAAGTGATGTAGTATAGTTTGCAAACAAAATCCTTCATTTTGGATGAATGTGTTAGAACATGTACAACGGAAGTAATAATTCTACATGATCAATATAACTTACATATAATCTAGATAACATAAATCATCAAATGAAATTGAAAAGCTACTTACCTGTTGAAACTTTCACACAATTCATTTACTGCTTTGACCTCCAGGGCTACAGTCTTCTACTATAACTAACTTTTACTATCAAACTTGTGTGGGCAAGTACTATTTTTGGATTCAAAGAGAATATGTCAAGGAAAACTGATAATCATCTTCTAAGCCAAACCCCTATTTATTTTTATTTTTACTTAAAGAGGGGAAAACCAAGAGGCAAACGTTTTTACCCTTTTAATTGTCCAAAACGTTTTAGGCCTTTTCAGTTATCCAAAACATTTTTAGCCTTTTTCACTCTCCAAAACGTTTTTAGGCCTTTTTAGTTGTCCAAAAAGATTTTAATCTTAAAAGGAACGTTTTTAATTTAAAGTCAGAAGATATCCTTTTCTTTCCAAAAGACCAGTAAATAATATTACTTCGTCTAGTAAGTTTCTTTCTCTTTTTCAAATTGATTAGTTAATCAGGTATTGCAGGGACCGCAGATTTATTAAGTGAGTCTTTCAATTATGATATTAATTCAGTGATGAAAGAATTATCATATCATAACAAATTACAAATTATTTCACTAAAAATCTGTAATTGCACTCCTCAATTTAACTTCTAAATCTACCATTACATCTTATTTAACTCCCCATGTTAGAATTATCGACACCAAATAATTAAATTAAATTCTCTGAATAACTTAACTCATTGATTAATTTAATCCTTTATTTATAATACTTAACTTATTTCACATGACGGATACAAAATCCACCTGCAGGGTTTTCACGTGAAAACTTATAAGCAACCATAAAGGAGTGTCTTCTATCTCAAGTCCGAGACATGGTTCTATCAACTAGTTAATATTTCACTAAGTGATTTATCATCATCCAACCTATTAGGAATATGTTGACTCACAAAAGAGTCTCACCTTTTAATAGATTAAAACGACAAAACAAACCACATAGATTATAATAATTATATCAAGATTAAGAGTATAAGTACATGTAATGGACTAGAGAAATCGTTTATTAATATTCAGAACATAAACGAATATCTCTAATTGGTCCGTTCAATACATACAAAATGTACTAGCACAAGAAGTTGGAATATTACCACTCTCATAATTAAGATAAAATTATACTTAATCTTGTGCTACAATCATCAAGATGTTTGTCCTACTTCATCTTTAATTGTGAATATTAATTTATTACTTATAAAAATCGATAATTTTAATCTTTTGCACATGAGTTAAAATATTTCATACACAAAATTATTTACTATATAAGTAAAAGACACACATATCAATACAATAATCTATTTAAATAAAAATTTTATTAATATAATAAATCATCTTCATATAGAATGAAAATATAATATTATAACATAAATTACAATGATTGTGACGCTGCTGCGGTTGAGTCGCAATCAGCAAGCAAATACAGTGACTTTTTCGTCGTATTAAGGCGTCTCTTTGTGAATTGGCATTACATTTTTGGATTTTGTCGTATGTCAATAAATAGAGAACGAACTGATTATGACGAATAAGAAAGAAAATTAAAAAAAGGAAAATGACACTCCATAATTGGCAAACTGAAAGTGAGTGTTTTATAACTCTCTCTGAGTATCAAGGGTGTGCCTAGTACTGTCGTAAATTAAGTGGGTGAGAATCATTTAATAAGATTTAAATGGGAGTGGTTTGAGTTTCATGGTATTTATTGTTGGTGAAAAATGACAGATCTCAGTGAAATTATTTGTAGTGCACGAATAGAGGTGGATCTACGTTGATTTTTGGGGTGCTTACCTATTAAATTCGACGTAAAATAGGTATAATCACGTATGAAATATATAAAAATAGGTATAAGAACAAAAAAAATGATTGGATGCATTGATATTTAGGATGATCTAAAACTTCTCCACTTAAAAGGGTGCCTCGGGTTTGAACCTTATTGAGACAGTTTTTTTTTTTTTTTTTTTAATTTTTTAAACACTCACGATCTTTAAATCCTGAGTGGGTCCACCACCGTGCACGAAAGCTGAACCCACCAGATAAAGAAAATTATATACATGAGTGATCTATATATGGTGAAGTAAGAAGAAAACTATATTATATGTTACGACGCCGGCAGATTATTATAATATCGAGTAGCTCCCATGTATTTTAAGCCTACTTGTAATTCGTTTTCTTCTAAAAATGGTTAATATCTTTAAAGACTTGACTTAGAAAAAATTACGAAAAACTTGAGACATAATTATTTGTGTATAGATTATTTTTCTATTTCTCAACTATGTAAAAGAATTGTTATCTCATATGTATCATGCTCATATGTTAGACGAGTATACATGCCTCATATGAGCTTCAATTGATCTACTAATAGAATTTAGAATGTGGAAATTTAATTTAGAAAGTAAAAAAAGAATAATAGAGTACAAGGCTTCCTAGTTTCACAATCTTCTCGTAACACCTTCAAATATATATATATATATATTTTTTTTTTTGCCCCGTTTATCTCTTTCTCTTCAGATTTAGGTATTTAGCAATGTCTTCATTAATCACACCTCGGGACGATACAACAGTCCTTTCAACTCTTTGGCGAACTTTTAATTTCCTAGGAATTTACAGATTAATCCATCGTTATGGCAAAACGCTGAGAGAATAACCATATACTAGGGGTATTTTTATAAGTAATGTACCAGATTTATAAGATCGGACGGCTGGCGGTAATCTGCATAGCCATCCAGACCTATAATATAATATTGAAAAACCAACCGAAAGACAATATGAAATTGACATAACAGACATAGTTTACAAACTAGGGAGAAAATTACAATGATCTTAGTAATGACTACTTACATGTCTTAAGAAGAAGTGAGATTTCCCTTTCGGGAGTCCCTAAAAAGCTTTGCAGCTACGGATGAAAGAACTTAAGGTTTATTCTAAATACTCTATATCTTGGTAAATTGCCTGTTGTTATATTTATCCTTTGCATACGAGTTGTCTTTTGGAAAGGGCTTGAAGTACTTGCCGCACTTTTCATAAATTCTTTTATACTTTATATCTCATCTATACCATAACTAGTTTCTAAATCTTCTTCTTTCCTTTCCTTTTTAAGTGTGTAACCATAATTATCGTTTCTTAATTCACATTTAACAAAATGTTCTTTAGTTTCGGTGAGATTGAGGTTCCCCATTTTACAGCCTATACATTTGAACGTTCTATTGTTATTTATTTCGTATAGGGCCTCTACTTTCATTATAGCCTTATTTACTTCAAAACCTCCTACTAGTATTTCTATATGAAATTGATATAAGATACATAATTTACAGACTGGGAAATTACAATAATCTTAGTAATGACTACTTACATGTCTTAAGAAGAAGTGGGGTTCCCTTTTGGGAGTCCCTAAAAAGCTTTGCAGCTACAGATGAAAGAACTTAAAAACTATGAACAATTTACTAACTATCTCTAGTTTTTTTTTTTAACTTAGAAACGAATTTTGGAAATAAACTAAACTTTTTAAAGATCACAATATCTTTCTCACTCTTGATTTCTCTCTAACCTCCTCTCCTCTTTGAGTCTAAAATGGGGGTATTTATAGGCGTCTGGCAGATTTCAAATTTGGACTTCACATGTCTTGAAAAACTTTAGCATGTCGGGTGGACCCCATCGTCACATGGTCATGTCTCCTCTTTAATTCTCATCCTTCCATTTTGTTTTTCATTTATTCATCCTTTACATCATTGCATACGTCTTTGATTTTATCTTTTTGTGAGTATCGTCACTGCTTACGTGTCTAAGTTGTGTAAGGCTTCTGGGGAGAAATCCATTCTAGAATCATCGACTGCATTTAGGTCTTGAATGAATTGATCCATAGCTGGACTATAGTCTTTCATTGTTGAATTATTTTCTTCACTATCTCCGCTTGACTGTCCTAGCCTCGTTCCCGTTCTGGGTCTTGTTTCTTCTCTTGGTATTAAGAAAACACTAGATTTTGGCTTAAGTTCTGAATTTTTCATTGCTATTTCTTTAGGTTGCTCTGCTAGTAATTTTTTGATAGAGTCTGTTACTATTTGTTCTATATTTCTTTTATCACTTTTCCTTCTTCGCAAATGAAAACCATAACCTTTCTTATTTTTGTCTTGGGTAGATGAGGACGTTCCTTCATCTAGTGTTTGGGTACCTGTTGTCTTGAAACTAGCTGGGAGAATTCTCCCTAAATTTTTTGGCAAAGTGTCAGCCATTAACGAATTTGATAAGTCTTTATCAGTTACCATTCGAACTGGACTAGCTGTATCTTTACCCGATACAGTAGGTTTCTCTGCATTCATTGGGGAATGAACACCCGTCTTATCCATTTTTAAAGGAGATGGAGAACTTCTTGGAACCACTTATCGGGTTCCATAGGTATGCTGAGTCTGCTGGGATAATTCAAAATGAAGAATTTTGATACGATCTTGTAGAATATCTATATGTTCTGTCATTTATCTTTTTTCATTTATAAGGTTCTCATTATCTTGCCTTAAAGTCTCATTTGTGTGATTTAATCTTTGAAAGGCCTCGGTCATTGCAGAACAATGATCATAAAATATAATTTTATCTGTGTCTTTTTTGATATTGTATTGGGGAACTCTTGTCATATTTGGTCTTAAAGTTGGAGTAATATAATAATTTGGCCCCAAGCTTCCTCGGGCATAGTCTAATGCTTTTGTGAGGTCATTGAAGCCTTTATAAAAAGGTGTTGTATAATTTTTTATAGAGTTCATCACCTCCATCCATGTCTGGAATACTCCCTGTGTTTGTCCCTTAACAACAACATAAAATTTAAATTTGTTAGTAGTATTTTTCTCAGTAAAATAATAACTTAAAGCATTTAAAACTGAAATGAAATAGCCACTGTCTCTGGGAGTCTTATTGTAACATATCCATAGATTGTTGATCAGTCATAACTGTTATTTATCTACTCGCATATCTGGTCTGAGTTTGAAAGTTAGGTTGGAGGGCTCGTAACTGATCAGGTTGTGTGGCCCAAAAATCATCCGTGCTAGCTTTGGATGTTCCAACATTGTAAGTGGTCTGTAATGAGTATTGTTCATTAACGTCCTTAGATAGTCTTGGGAGGACGAGGCTTCAACCTTACCTTTTCCCTTACCTATATACATACTGAAACAAAAATTGTTAGTTGTTTTTTATTATGTTTGCTAAGTTATTATCCTTTCCTTTAATATGTTCAAACACAATATTATAGATTGATGTGGCATCTAAAAAATTTAACCACCTTCTTCTACAACTATTCTTTTCTTTTATTTTTTGATAGAATTTTACTATGGCTTAGCAATCAGTTCTTACTAATATTTCAAGTTTAATTAATATATATAGTTTAAAACTATTTAAACCATAGATTACTGCTAGGAATTCTGCGTATATGCTTCTCATATTGCCTTTTTCCTTATACTTACCACTCGAATAGGCATTAATTTTTTCATCATTCTTTCCACTGTATTTATTAGATTTTTTTTTTAATATCGATCCCCATCCTTGAATACTTCCGTCTGTTTCTACAATTAAATAGACTGTTTCTAATGGTATAGCCAAGTCTGGGATGTCTTGGATCATTCGTTTAAACTGTTGAACTAATTTTATATCTTCGGCATTAAAAGTCTTCTGGGCAGTTGATCTTGTTTTAGAATATAGTGGTCCCACTATCTTTCCTAAGTCTTTAATGGAATTTCTAGCCTAATTTAGTAGTTCAAAAATTTCTGTAAATCCTTTGGTTTATCTAACCTGTCTGGCATTTCTAAGACCTTTTTTGCTATGTGTGGTTGTAATGTTATTTTTTCATTTTCAATGACTACTCCTAAAAAATTACTATTATTTTTACATAGTTCCATTTTTTTTCTACTTATTATTATTTGTAACGCCCCGAGAGTACACCCTGGGCATCACACGGTGCTTACGACCCCGAAGAACCACAAGCTAACCCATGACTGATATCTGCTGTGAGCACTGAATAGTAATACTTAAATAAATGTGGAATTAGGCTGAATTGCCTTAAGGTTCAAAATCTACATACTGATAAATAATAATATCTGGTAAAAACATCTGAAAACTAAACACTGTCTGAACTGGTCTCGTCTGAAAGCCTCTAACTGAATTGTCTGAATATGGAGTTGATGGGACAAACCCCCAACTAACTTCAACTACTGAACTACTGATAAACTGAAATACTAAAATAAAAGCACATCCTTGATAGATGAGGACTCACTATTAAATCTGCGATTGCTGACTGAATCTGCCTAAGTGCGGTCGAGAACCTGAACGTCTGAACCTATGATATGAGACATGATAGCACAAAAAAAGAGTATGCGTCAGTACGTGGAATGTACTGGTATACTAGATGAGGTAAGACTGAATGCAAGGGTTCATATGTATGAACAGTAACTGACTGAATGATATAGAGTAACTGAATAGGAGAGTACATGGATAACTGAAACTACTGTAAATACTGAGTATGGAATACTATGCATATATGTATACTATAACTGAGATTTTCTAAAGCTAAGTTCTAAATTCTGATAATTGAGTAACTGATATCTGAAGTTACTGATAACTGAATTACCGATACTGAGTGACTATGTCTGACAGTCCTGATTCTGTAGAACTGAACTGAATTCTAAACTGAGACTGAAACTGAAACTGTGGGAGGTAATCGTCTAACCGACATGCCCCAAATCTAAGTTGATAGGGGTCCAACCTGTGACCCCAGTTGGAAGGGTATTAATACCATACCACGGGTACTAATACTGAAAAATCGGGATGCCAAGCCTAACTAATGGGTGACACCTGGGTGGAGCCAATCCTAATCTAACGGGTGACCCCTGGGAGGTAGTTAAGCCTAGTCTGATGGGTGACTCCTCATCCTGCGCTGGCTACACAGTTCTGGAGTACAAGGACTGCTACTAATGACCCTGCCTCTCTGATGGGGAAGCCATCATCCCTGCACTCGCTCGGTGCTAAATCCTACTCCTAACTGAAAAATACTAAACTGAGTATACAAAATTAGACTGGACTGATACTGAGTTTTCTGAGTTTCCTGAGTTCTATAACTGAATGAGTTCTACTAATCGTGACATGGCTGATACTATTCTGTAACTGACACTGGCTATTGGTAAACAACTAGATTGTTGGGTATTAAATACCTCCAAGACTAGATAGCATAAAAAGAAAGACATAACATGATCATAAAGGCATAACACTACTTGCTTGCTAACAATGCACTCATTTAGACATTTTGTCAGACACTTGATATACATGAACTTGTGCATGAATGGGATCACATAATAACATGTCATGCTTTAACTAGTCAAATCACATAAGCATTTTATCAAACACTTGTAGGGCATAAGCTTGTACATGATTGGGACCACATAATAACATGTCATGATTCCACTATTTACTTCACATAGGCAATTTAGCAAATACTTGGGGAGCATGGATTATTTATATGATAATGGCCAACACATGAACATCATGATACATTAATCAATTTGTAAATTCAAGGGTTTATCAAGATAATCACATATTCATCCACATACTATTCAATTTTCATGAAACTTGCAATTAAATTATGGATTGAAACTCAGCTAATATCATGAACATGAATTCAATCTAATTCAAACATGGAAATCATGAATATGATATCTTGTATGTTTAAAATGGGTTCTTGGAATTCATGGGTGAAAGGGACCCATGAATGAACACCTAACATACCTTGATTGATGAATTCATGGAGATTGATGGCGAGTTTCTTGGGATTTGATCTTGAATTATAGAGCTAAGGTTAGAGGCTATTTTAATTTGAAAGAAATTGAATAAATAATGACTATTTAGGTTGTTTAGGGGTTAAATCCCATATTTGGGTGGATTTGGGGCCATGGGAAAAGTCTAAGTTGCCCTTGGGACTTAAAATCCCGTAACTAGAATGCTGATTAAAGCCTCACCGCGACGCGGTGAGTGGGTCATCGCTATATACCGCGATGCGGTGGAATCGCGGTGACTCTCTGGATTGTGATAATTATCGATTTGGGCCTCACCGCGATATGGTGCAATCACGGTGAGCTACGGAAACTTGACATTTACTGATTTAGCCTCCACCGCAACAGGGTGGCCTTCTCACTGCTATACTCACCGTGACGCGGCCTAATCACGATGAGCTACTATTTTTCCAATTTGCATGCGATCCAATCCTCGTCCAAAAATTTTGAAACTTATTCGAGACATGCTGTTTTCACCCCTGAGTATAATTTAACTTAATAATCAATGTCTCGGAGCCCGGAGGGTAAAATTTGAAATATTTGAAGTTTAAAGGGAGTCAAAATGGCTAAGTTCCTTAACTCAAAATTTTCAGATTCTAAGCGTTACAAGTACTTACTAAGGGCTGGACTGAGTTATAAATATTCGGGGTATTACATTATTCCATTATCTACAAATAGTTTAAAGACTTGTTGTAAATGTCTTAGATGTTCTCTCATATTATTACTGAAACTAAAATGGCATCTACATAGACTAATACAAAATTTTATAACTTCCAAAAATACTATTCATTTTTCTCTGAAAAATTGAGGGTGCAGTCTTCAGCCCGAATGGCATAACTAGCCATTCAAAATGTCCTTCTGGACACGTGAAGGCTGTCCATTCTATGTTGTCCTCGTGCATCTTACTTTGCCAGTATCCTGATTTACAGTCAAACTTACTAAATACTTTTCTTCCTTGTATTTTATTTATTAGCTCTGATTTATCTGGCAACTTATATCCATCCATGGTGGTATTATCATTTAGTCGTCTATAATTTATTACCATTCTGGCCTTCCTTCGCACTATTTCACTATGGTTTCTTACCATAAAGGTTGCTGATCTATCTCTTGATTTGGGTCTTCTAATTATTCCTAAGTCTAATAGCTCCTTTATCTGCACTTTAAAATCCTTAAGATCTTCATTTGTAGCTTCTATAGATATTGTTTTTATAGTATATTTTGGATTGATTATTTCTAATTTACAAGTAATTTGATTGGAGCCCCAGTGCTGCAAGTATTTTTCTCCAATTATTTCTAGTTTCTCTAGGATTTGTATTATTTTATCTAGGTCTTTTTGATCTTTTATTACTCCTATATATTGTATTCCTTTCTTAAAATTGTATAATTCTGTATTCATCTCTATTAAGGTATAGTCTTTTTCTAATTCCTCTATTGTTAGTGAATTTTATAATTCTTCATACATTGTTATCTTACCATTACATGTATAATTTTCTCCTTTGTCACATTCTAGTGATTTTTTGGGTTTTATCTGAGTGGAGCTATTTGAGCTTTCTTCATCTGATTTATCTTTAAGGAAACGACATTTGGTTACCTAGGTTGTGTTTATACTGGTGAGTGAGTTATATTGCTTGCAAAGATTACCCAATCTCTTGTAACAAAACAACCTCCATTATTTTGTACCATAAAATCTAATCCTAATACGAAGTCTGCCCTTATGTTTAAGTCTCTAACTAGTAATTCATTGAGTTTGTATGATGGTTGATAGAATTTTTCACAAGTATTAATAAAGCTTACCTTTGCTCTTGGTATATATTTTGTATAAGTGTTATAAGTTCCATCCATCTGCATGAATTCTTGGGGTTGTGATAATTCTTTAATTAGTCTAGGTGGTACAATTCTGCTATTTAATATACTTCTTGTACATCCTGAATCCACTATAGCTAATGTTTCAAACTCATAATCTTGAATTCTTATTCTTGCTAAGACTTTGACTGTACTAATGTTCTTTTCTTCATTACATATCATTCTTTTGAATGATACATTCATCGATTTTTTTCGTTTGACTTTATTATTTTCAACAGATGTATTTAATAATTCTACTTCTAGTACCTATTCTTATTTAATTACTTCTTTATATTTTTCGAGGTTATTTATCCTTATTTCTAACTTTTTTAGTCTTTCTTCTAGCTCTAATATTCTATCGTCTGTTGTTTTATCTACTGGCTGCTGTTTGAAAAAACCTTTTAAATTATTTTTTGGTTTTGTAAATTTCTGAAGCTTTTTCTATACAAGTTATACATCCTTCTATGTAACATTTTTTACATTTTGTTCTTTTGTATCTACTTGGGAACCATCCACAATCAAAACACTAATTATTGTCTATCCCTTACCTCTTTCAAATTTATGTTCACATTCTTCTATAATGTTGACTAAATCATGGTAGTCTGAAATTACCTTTTCTAATCCTACTTCATTTATAAATTCTTCTCCTTTAGATTTCGAGGAGTCGATGGGGTCTCTTTCTTCTTCAAATACCTCCATACTCCTTATAGAGTATATATTTTCGCTGTCTGACATGTATTCATCTACATTTATCAGATTTTCATTTACATCTTCTATTAATTGTGTATTCCTAGATCTACTATTGTTTCTTTTTGGACAAGTATTTGCTAGGTTCTCTATACTTCCGCAAGTAAAATATTTTAATTTATTTTTATAGGTTCTGCTAGTGTTATACTTACTTACATGTTTCTGTTCATCTAGGTATGGCTTCCTCGCATTTGATCTCCTTAAGTAGTATTTTTTCCTAGGGCGATAATCTCTTTTATATGATTTTTTACATTTTTTCTTCTTATAATCTTGATCATAATGTTGTCTGGTATATATGTTTTTACAGAGTCCGTATCACTTCTTTTTAATTGTTTTTGTATTGGTATATTTGTACATTTTTCTTGTAATATGTCTATTACGTGTTGTATTCTTTGTCCTATTAACCATTTTGTGTTTGAGTTTTGTACTACTCCTTCTCTTTTGGACCACTTTTCTTCTATCTCTCTTCCTAGAGCCCCTGGTAATTTATTAAATAATTTTTTTCTTAGAGTCTGATCAAACGAGTTTCCACTAATTGCACAATAATAAAAGTACTCGTTTAGAAATTCCTTAATTTTGACCAATTATTAATACTTAATTGTTCTAAATTTATTAAAGCCCTTTTTTGTAATACTACTAATCCACTATTGGGATCTTCGCCCGTTAGTAAAGTATGCACTTTGTTTATAAAATTATATGAGTTAGCCCCCATTTCTATCAATTCTTGAAAATCTTCGGGGAATATTTTCTTATATGCTTTCCATAATGCTTTAGTAGTCTCTCCTAGGAACGTTTCTAGATATCTATACATATATTCTGCATCTGGCTCTTGATTAGCTTGTATGTATTGTATATAATTAATCTACTACAACTACATTCTTCCATATTTCTATTACAACATTTCATGTCTGGGGGTCATGAGCTGCTAGATTTAAAATCTTTCCTTTATTACCACCTTCTTGTAGCTTAATGGGTTCTTCTATTGGCATTCTTCTTCCTCTAGGTTTTATGTCCTGTTCTATCTGTTTTCAGGGTTTATTCTAAATACTCTATATCTTGGTAAATTGTCTGTTGTTATATTTATCCTTAGCATACCAGTTGTCTTTTGGAAAGGGCTTGTACTTGCAGTACTTTTCATAAATTCTTTTATACTTTCTATCTCATCTATACCATAACTAGTTTCTAAATCTTCTTCTTTCCTTTCCTTTTTAAGTGTGTCACCATAATTATCGTTTCTACGTTTGACAAAATGTTCTTTAGTTTCGGTGAGATTGAGGTTCCCCATTTTACAGCCTATACATTTGAACGTTCTATTGTTATTTATTTCTATAGGGCCTTTGTTTTCATTATAGCCTTATTTACTTCGAAACCTTCTTCTAGTATTTCTATATTCATAAAATTAGTATTTTCACATTTTTCAACTTCTTCATCGTTTTTTTTTTCATTCATGTATTGGTAGTCTGTGAACCTTACCGCGGTTTCACCTTTATTGTTTATATACATTAAATTATTAGTTGGCTTTAGTATTTCTTTCTTAGTGAATCTTTCTAGGTTTTATTCTAATCCTGCATATTCTTCTGAATTTATCTTTAGGGGTTTCATTAATCTGATACCCTTATTTTCCATTAAACTTACTACATCATCTATTTTTAATTTAAACTTTGTACTACTATTAGTGACAAGTTTTTCTATAAATCCTACACATATTAGTAGATTATTTCCATTATCCTTTAGTCTGAATATCTATTTTTATATATTTTCCAAATTCTAAAAAATTTATTATAAAGTCTGGACTGCAATAAAAGAGTCTTCCATTAGTTGACATGTCTACTTCTGTTATTCCTATTATAGATCTTTTCAAGTCTGACCATCTATTATCATATATGGTAACTAATACTTTAGTTCTTAGGTTCTTTCTAGTTAATCCTTTTAAACCTATTACTATAAGTCCCATGTGCATGAGGCTCATGTTTGATTTTGTAATTTGTTTTAAAGATTCTTGGCTTATTAATTTTATACTAGTGCTATTTTCACCAATAACACACATTTGTTCTTCTCTATAATGTTTATATAATTGTGCCTGTGAAAATATTCCTTCGTTATATAGTGTTTTAGCACTTAATAGTTTTATTTTATTCTGTTGAAAAAGTTGTATATCCCTATCTACATCTACTATTTCTTCTAGTTGTTGTCTTGAGGTTATCTTTGGTCTATTATTATTTTAGACAACATGTTGGTTTTTAGTTTGTCTTGGGTAAAACTTGATCTTGTGATTTTTGAAAGAAAGTCCATGATTTTTTAGTAGACTTTAGCTTCTTTTTTTCTCTTTGAGGGGTCAATTCTACTTTCTTCAATTGTTCTATTAATTCATCTATACTTTTATCTTGACTATCCTTTTGTTTTGCCTTTTCTATGTTTTATTAAGTTCTAATAGTAATAAAATTATAATATTATTCTGTTTTATGATTAAAGAGGCTGTTTTTCCTTAGGGTTGATAGTCTGATAATCCTTCGAGATTTGATTGAATCTGCGCTGCCTTTTGTAATATTGCTAGATAAGGTTTATCATATAGTGGATCACTCATGAGAGTATTATATTTTTTATTTGATTAATTTTCTTTCTTACCTCTTATAATACTAGCTTTATTTCAGGATATTCTAGGTTACCCTTATCTTTATTAATTAAATCTTTCACGTTCTTTTCTAGTTCTGCTTGTTGGTTCTTTAGGAAGTTAAAATTTTGTTTTATTTTATCTAACAATTTCTTTTGTTTGTTTTACATATCCTCTAATATCTCTAGAGTTTTCAATATTTTAGTGTTTTCTTTTTGGAACGTTTCTCCTAGATTTATTATAAGGTCTACTATAATAGTATTTTGTTGTGGATCTTTTCCTTGTAATATATGTTCTTCGTTGCTGAAATTACACCTAATAAGAGAATTATCTTGTAGTCTTCTGTATCTTCTTTCTGTTGGTACTTTCAAATCTTAATAATCTAATTTCTTTAAGGTATCTATTTTATCCTAACAGAAATGTATTTCTAGTATACTGTTCTCTTATGGATTTTATTCTGTTATTTTTATATTCTATGCAATAGCTAATGTTTCTAGTCTACACTTTAACAAGTTTATACGTTCTACACAATCTAATAGATTTATAGGGTTTGAAATTATAATAGTTTTTGACAGGTTTATCGTTTCTACTACCTTTATTTGATTTATTATAGTTTGTTCTATTTTTAATATTTCATTTCTTTGTTTCAATTCTTTATATAAATGATTGTATGGTTTTTGTACTTGCTTGGCAAAAGGATATGTTTTCATATATCTTTCCTCCTTATTTTATTCTAAATGAATACTTACTACCTTACACTGTTCTCTGAAATAGCTTATTCTTCTATTGTAACATTCTATATCACTTCTAATTCCATGTAGTTTTCACCTTAGTGCACTTAAATATTCTTTGAATGGTTCTGGTAATGATGTTTCTAGTGTTGCTAATAATTTCAAATAACTACGTAAAACTATTTTTAGTTCTATTTTTTCTTCCCTTTGTTTTATTTATTCGTTTAAATATCAATATCTTAGTCGTATATTTCTAGCAAAAGGATGTCTTTTCATCTATTCCTAGATTTAAGATGTCCTATCAACTTAGATTCTAGTTTAGATATTATGGTGATTAGGTGATCTAGTTTTAGAGGGTCTTCCTTTGTACTAATAATTCTCTTATATTCTAAATATAAACTATTTAATTTTTCTCTAGTCTCTCTGTATGACTTAGTATTTCTACGAGGTCTTCTCATTAAGCTAGATAAATAGCGTTCTTTCGTCTCAAAATTTCTTCTACCCTTAGTTCGTCTGTATAGTAGAATATTTTGACCTGTACTTCAGATAATCTATTATCTACTTGTAGTAGTTCTTGATAAACCTTTTTGCTTGAATCTGGCGAAACTTCAAGTAAACTAATGTATAATTGTCTTTTTTCTATTAAAATGTTATATAAATTTATATATTCTTTCTTTAGGTTTTTAATAAACCAATAGTATTTTGAATCGAATATTATTCGATTTTCGTAGGGTCTAGATTTTCTTTTTTGAGTTCTAGAAATATTGTCTGACACCATATATAATAAAGTCTCCTAGAATCTTCAGGCTCTGATATCAATAATATACATAAGTAATAACAAACAAGTAGAGAGGTAATACAACAAGCAAAGTATAATTTAAGTGAAGCAGATAAGCGAATATTTTTCAAATATGATGTAAAATCCTACTCAGTACTCCCTCCTTCGTTATCCTTAGTCATGTGTAGTAGTGAAATTATAAAGACCAATGTAAAGCAGAGGCCCTATACGAAATAAATAACAATAGAACGTTCAAATGTATAGGCTGTAAAATTGGGAACCTCAATCTCACCGAAACTAAAGAACATTTTGTCAAATGTGAATTAAGAAATGATAATTATGGTTACACACTTAAAAAGGAAAGGAAAGAAGGAGATTTAGAAACTAGTTATGGTATATATGAGATAGAAAGTATAAAAGAGTTTATGAAAAGTGCGCCAAGATATAGAGTATTTAGAATAAATCCTGAAGAACAGATAGAACAGGACATAAAACCTAGAGGAAGAAGAATGTCAATAGAAGAACCCATTAAGTTACAAGAGGATGGTAATAAAGGAAAGATTTTAAATCTAGCAGCTCATGACCAGATTGATGTGGCATCTAAAAAATTTAACCACTATAAAAGGAAATGGAAGAGTAATAAATAGAATGATAACGACTATTTTATACTCTCTTCATTCGCTTTTACTTGTTATATTTTGACATGATGCACTCATTAAGAAATAATTATTGATATGAGTTTTTACCATACTATCTTTATTAATTTATGTTTAGAGTATTATGTTTTGAAAATAATTTAGAGAATAAGTAATATGCTAAGGTTAAAACCAAAATATTATGTCTTTTCTTGACATGTCAAACGTGACAAATAAAACTGAAATTCATTTTAAAAATAAGTGACAAGTAAAAACGAATGGAGGGAGTAATTTCATTCAGTTTTAAATAAGTGGTGTTTTGGTGTTTTAGATAATCAATAAATATTAATTATGTTTTTTCAATTTTACTCTTTTTAATGAGAGTTTTATATAACCAAGAAACTACTAAAGAGAGTATATTTTTTTCAAAGTATTTCTCTTTATTTTTTAGAAATGAGAAGTTTTTTAAAGAGTGTATTTAAGCTAAAAACATCACTTATTTAGGAATGGATGGAATATATCACCTTATGAATATAATAATTTGAAAAATACATTAAAAAATGATTATATCTAATACTCCCTTCATTTACTTTTATTTGTCACATTTTTATTTGATACGCCCATTAAAAAAATAATTATTAATATGGCTATTTTATTATAGTACTCCTATTAATTGATGGTTACTATTGTTTGTTTAATTTAGTTTGGAGAATAAGCAATTAACGTTAAGGATAAATAGAAAAAAAAATGTCTTTTCTTGATATGTCGAAAATGACAAGTAAAAGTAGAAATTCAATCAGGAAATAAAGATAAATTAGAAACTAAGTGATTAATTATTTTTTAATTTTTAAATTGGACAAGTAAAAATTGATATTTCTATTAATATAGTGAATAAATAAAAATAAACAGAGCAACTCTTTTCTCTCAAATTTGTCTTTGACACAGCCCTAATTGAACCCACAAATTTAACAATAACTATGTTAATTTAAAAAGAAAAAAAATATGAGTGAAAATGTTTTGATAAAAGTTCCTATTGTTTAAGAGAGTGATTTTTCTTAATACTAGTGAAGTGCACCTATTTTATATGTGTGTTTAAAATAAAATAATAAGATAATCAAGATAATAAATAGTATAATTAAATTTAAGTTTTAGTAAAAAAATTCATAAAGACGATTGGATATTCATCTACCACTTGTATTGAGCGAAATAAAGCATCAATAACACACCAAGTCTGCTGATATTATATTTTTTTAAAACACACAGAATTAAGGAGGAAAAAAGAACATCTTGATATATATCATATTATTCTTATGTACGAAATAAATAACATAATTTTTTTTACAATACAATCATAAGATAACAAAGAATTTTAAAGTATACTTTGACACAAATTGTTTCATAAAATTTTTCAGCTTTCATTGTGAGCATCTTTTAAGAAAAAAAAATTAAGAACTGTGGCAGTTGTTGATCCACTTCTATCAATAGTATCAATTTGAGAATACATCTACCACAAAAAAAGAAATAGAAAAAATCACCATGCATGTAAACTAAATACTACATCTTTACTTGCATTCTAACATAATCAGTCATTTTAAATCTTCTTGAAAGGCATATTATAAGAGCAACATATATGAAAAAAATTTGTAAGTTAGTATTTGATATTATATGCCGACTAACGCTGATTTAAAGAAAAAAGAATAATAGACCTTCAGACAAAAAAAGTTGGGTACATCGAGATAAAAAAAAAAAAAATGGACTTAGTTACTAGGACAATTTAGCTAAAAGTGGCAAAAGAATTTTGAAATGAGGTGTAGGTGACTCAAGTTTTAAAAATTGAGTATAGGTGACAATTACTTTATTAGTGATTAAGAAAGTAAGA
Source organism: Capsicum pubescens (assembly GCA_030864215.1). Lineage (NCBI taxonomy): Eukaryota > Viridiplantae > Streptophyta > Magnoliopsida > Solanales > Solanaceae > Capsicum > Capsicum pubescens. Next base: position 57,992,164 of record CM061540.1, read on the forward strand.
AAAATTTGAGAATAGCCCACAAGTTTTTTAATTTACACTTTGATCCAAGTAAAACCTAACATAACTAGAAACGGAGGGGGGGGACGCGCGTTTTCTCTCTCTTCTCATTATTGTTGTTTTCTCTCTCTTCACATTTTTTTGCTCATTATTGTTGTTGCTTTATTCATCATCTTGTGTTTCATTATCATCATCATCTTCTTCATTATCATCATTATCTTCTTCTTGTTTACCATTGTTGTTGTTGTTACCGCTACTGCTGCTACTTGATCAATTTTTTAGGTCAAATTTAGTTTCGTACTTCACTTTGGCATTACTTCATAGGCGACGTTGGTAAGTAAAATTATAATTTTTTGTTGAATTTATCATCTGGGTACACTACTACTGCTGTTTTTAAAACAGTGGATAGAACCCGAACGTGAATCCAACAGAAGATTCATCTATTTCAACAGATGACTCATCTATTGCGACAGATGACGTCATCTGTTACAACGAAAGATTCATATGTTGGATTCATGTTAATGGTTTTATAGTGTTATAACATGAATCGAACAGATGGGTCATCTGTTACAACAGACGAGTTATCTGTTGCAATAGAGGAGTCGTCTGTTGACACAAATTACTCATTTGTTGCAATAAAACCTAAAGTTGATTTCAACTGATGCGTCATCTGGTGCCATTGGTGATCAATCTGTTTCAACAAGTTACTGATCTTTTACAACAGGAGACTCATCTGTTGGAATCAACTTCAAAGGTTCTGTAGTACATTCCAACAGGTGATTTTTATTGCTACAGATGTATAATCTGTTGCAATATATAAGTCACTTGTTCCAATGATGACTCATATGTTAGAATCAACTTCAGGTTCTATATTACTGTAACATGAGTTACCAACAGGTTAAGTCATCTGTTGTAAGATATAACTCACCTGTTGCAACATATTATTGACTTGTTACAACAGATTAGTCATCTGTTGGGGTTCATGATACGGCACTATAAAATCACTATTAATTTTAAAATTAACTTATTTTTAAAAATGTCTTTATTTATGTTCCACTAATGGAAGGATCAATAACAATAGAGGTGGATTGTCATGGTGAATGGATCGAGAAGAGCAATCGATATGTATGGTATTGGAAGGAGGGTGAAATGCTAGAGACGATAGCTAGACAATCCAAAGTGATGTTTTATATGATGATTTTGTGAACTTAATCATCTGCTATTATGGACTGAATTGTCAATCGGAAGAACTCGTCATTAGCTACATACACAACTCCTTTAAAAATCATAGGGTACTACCTTTCAAGATAACTGATCAGGTTTGATTGCGTGCTTATCTTAGTGATTCAGCTAGGCCGGTGTTAAGGGTGTACATGGTTGAACAATCGAGAGAGAATGAGAACCAGAATGTAGAATAAGAACAATAACAAGACATCTTTGATGATAATCTAGATGATCTGGACATGAATATTCCAGATGATGATCAAATACCTACACCCGTTGCTGCGAGAAATATGATGGGCAGTTCTTCTCAATCAACACAGTCAGGCAATCGTCAAGATGACGAGACTAACTTTTACAAGGGAATGTCATTCAAGGATAAGAAAGAACTATCTAGTTCTTTGATTATTGCTTGCTTGAAAAAAGAAAAATCAGACTAAAGAAGGTGATTAATTCGAGCAAAGTCTTTTCTTTCAGATGTACTAATCCTAACTGAAAGTAGTGATTGAGGGCTGTGAAATACTTATGTTCTGAAAAATTCATCATTAATGTTTATCAAAAGTATCACACATGTGGTTTAGAGAACATTATGGGCCAAAATCCTCACGCCACGACAGAGGTCCTCGGTCAATATTTCTAGAATAGATTCCTTAATGGCAAAGGCCCTTCTACAATTGATATGGCCAATCAAATCTTTATAGAATTGGGTGTTACGGTTAGTTATTAGAAGATATATACGGCCTTAGGGATTCCCAAGGACTTGGTTAGGAGGACACAAGAGGACTTGGTTAGGAGGACACACGAGGACTTGGTTAGGAGGACACACGAGCACCGGTATGCAATACTTGATGCCTACCATTACATACTTAATTCCACAAATCCCAGAAGTAAGATGGTGTTGCCTGTTGATGAAAATGGAAGGTTTAAGTGCTTTTTTGTATCCTATGGTGCTTGGATTCTTGGTTTTCAACATTTGGAAAAAGTCATTACCATCGACGGGACCTTCTTGAGGAGTAAGTATAATGAAGTTTTACTAGCAGTGGTGGCACAGGATATGGAGAGTCACGTCTTTCTTGTCACTTTTTGTGTAGCGGACAAGGAATGCGATGCCTCGTATGGATATTTTTTTGAACAAATACAAAGCTGCATCGAAGATACCAAAGAGTTATGTTTTATTTCGGATAGGCATCCAAGTATCCCAAAGATGGGTTCAATTTTCTACACTTCAGCTCACTTTGATTGTTGTATGAGGCATCTTGGAGATAATATTCGAAATAACTTTCATAGCGAAAGGGTCGTTACCCATTTTATGGAGAAGCTAAAGCATATAATAGAGATGAGTTTTTGACCATTTCAATCAAATAATGGATATGCATCCCAACGCAGCAGAACATCTCGTACATGTCAATTTTGAGAGATGGATCCGGGCATTCTTTTGGGCAAATAGGTACATTCTTATGAATTTAATGTCTTGTTTGAGTTACAAGTTTAGTATGATATCGTACTAAGTGATTATTTTGTATAGGTATAATATTATGACGTCAAACATAGTTGAATCAGTGAATTCATTGTTTGGCATTGAAAGAGAATCTTCTATAGTGGCACTATTTGATGAAATAAACAAGAAGTATGGCAAATTATTTCATGAAAGGCGTATACAGTTCGCGAGCGCAGGAATTAGATTTGTTCTAGAAGCAAAAAAATAAATATCAACGAACGTCAGTTTGGGAAATAGGTTATTTGCTCATCAAATAGTAGATTACAAGTTCACTATCGAAGGTCATGGTGATGTTGTCACGGTCTATCTTCAAACAAGATCTTGTACGTGCATAGTTTTTGACTTGGATAAAAAACCCTGTCCACATACTATGGCAATGCTTCGAGCCTAATACAGTGCACAATATGTAACTAAAATTTATGAGTGCTCGTCTCCATATTATTCGGTGTAAAGATATATAATGACATATAGTGAGAACATTAATTCGGTTTCTTTCGAAGAATCTTGGATTGTTCCTGTAGAGCTTTTGGGGAGATTAATACCTCCCCCATATATTGACCCATGCACTATTAAATCGGAAAGAAGGCGATATAAGAGGAGGCATAGAGTCAGAGTATCATTTCCATCAAGAAAAAATAAGTGCTCCATATTTAAGAATGCTGGCCACGAAAGAACTACATGTCTGGATTGTAATCCACCATGATCGTTGTAATAGCAAAATTTGGGTTGTTGTTTGTTATGGACTTTGATATTTTTAACTCATTATTATGAACGCAAATATTATTTATAATATAAAATATCCTTTTTATTTACTTGTGCATCAATGAAAAAAAAGGTAAAACAAGAATTAAATACAACAGACCACAAAATTATTTTCAGCAGATTACCTATCTGTTGCAACATATGGGCATTTGTGGGAAGAACACAATACAGTTCATCAAATTGGAATGTGTACCTCCAACAGATGACCAATCTATTACAACAAATTGGTAATCTGTTGGAACAACACAAGATAGTTCTTGCCAACAGATGACCAATCTGTTTAAACAAATGGTCCATCTGCTGAAAGAATTCAAAATTCTTGCTACTGCTATTGGATTAAAAAATATTCCTTACCTCCAACCGTCGACTTGTTTAACATTTGTTGAGAAGAAGGAATAGATAGAATGAAAATTAAATAAGAATTAAAAAGTCAAAGTCAACCAAACATAAATTTTTCATTACACAAAATAAAAATACATTAGGTAGGTAGATCCGATATAGAAAAACAAAAATACATACGCTAAAAGAAAAAACATAACATAATTATTATTATTATTATTATTATTATTCTTATTATTATTATTATTCTCAACCGATCAATCATCAACCAGCAGCAGCAGGGCTCTCCACAGCTTGTGAATCTCTTGGAGCATCCTTGCTCTCACGGCGTCTAACTCCCACTAGAGTTCATTAACCTGCCTCCGAAGTTTCCGCATGGTGTCACGCAGAATAACAATGTCCCAAACAAGATCAGTCATATCTAGAACACACATAAATTGATAAAAAATATAAACACAAAATTAAAGAAAGGAGTCTGAATATAATATAACGTATAATACTAACGGGTTGATTTACCAAAACAAAACTTTCCTTAATGAGAAAGGAATATGCTCTTTGAAGAGAAGTGGTTGAAGATGTAATACGAAAGACAAAATGCAAGAAATAAATAAAGTAGAGTAGAATGAATGAGTATGGAGAGAACTATTTATAGAGGATTGAATCTGAATGTGGTAGGCAAAAATCATGACTGTTCACCTCCATTTTATTAATTACATTCAAATTGGTGACTTTTTTATTACTGTGAAAAGTCATGACTTAATTAAATTAAGCTGTGACTTTTTTATTATTGTGACAAGTTATGACTCCTCAGCATCTTAATATTAATTAGTTTTTAAAATTAAGTAACCATTTTTCTCAGTTAAATAATCAAAGACTTCTCACCTTTTCAATAACCATTTCTTTTAATAATATCCATTTTATTGAGTTGTGATCATATTTTGCATCGGATAACCCATTTGTGGCAATATATTTTCCATCTGTAATAACAAATGGTCCATCTGTGCAACAGATGATCTATCTGTTGTAACAAATAGGGTATCTGATGTAACAGATGGACCATCTGTTGGGGGACTTCTTTTTAAATAATCTTCTTATACCTTAGTTAATTCAAACTGATGCCTTTTCGATTACTTAAATTAAAAAAATATATTTAAAAATAAAAAAAGTGAAAAGCCACGACTTTTCGCCTACTTAATATTAACATCGGTTAATTAAAATTAAATAACCATTTTTTATGATTTTAAAATTGTATTTATCATTTATTTCCTTATTATTTATTTATAAACCATTTTTCTTTATTAAATAATTAAAAAGTCATGACTTTTTACCCTTTCAATAACCCTTTTTTTTATTAACAATCATTTTTAGTCAGTTTTCCAACAGTTGGACCATCTATTGAAACAGATTTGTCATCTGTTTGAAGAACACAAACCAATAGCAAGAACTATATTGTGTTCTTCCAGCAAATCTATGCAACAGATGTTTCATCTATTGCAGCATATTGGTCATCTGTAGGTTAAATGTAATGCAGTCTGATGAAGTGTATTGTGTTCTTCCAACCAATGTCCATCTGTTGCAATACATGGGTAATCTGCTGAATATTTTTTTTTATAGTCTGTCGTATTTAGTTTCTATTTAGTTTTCTTTTTTTATTGATGCACAAGTTATTAAAAATATATTTTATATAATAAATAATAACATTTAGATCCCCAACGATGAGTTAAAATTATCAAAGTCCATATCAAACAACAACACAAGTTTACTATTACAACAATCATGGTGCATTACATATGTAGCACTTGTTTTTTCTTGATGGGCATTTAGTCCTTTGACGTTCAAGATGGTAACTCGTTAAGCCTCCGTAGTTTTGTACACTAATTCATGGTGGAAACTGAAGATTAAACATTGTTTGACATTGATGGGGTAGGAAGAATACGGTGTGTGCAGATGGATGGATCCACTTTCATACGTGAGAGTTATGTATTACTGATCAGGTTATCGTGAAAACACACATAAAGTAAAATTATTTTGCGAATGCAGTTTTTTCCCACTTAGGCATTGATCCTTCAAATAAGATCAAGCATTTTATATTTATTTTTGATAGATGCGAACTGATAAGGCCGAAGGGTTCCAAGAAGGTGGTGTCGATCCCCTGTTATAATTTAATGATTGTTTTGCTCATGTTTATGCGTCAAGTTCTGAGAAGGGATCAATATTTGATGGCGTTGTAGACATTCAATAGTGATTGAACCGATTTTAATGGTGTAATGGACTTAGAGAAAGCCTTCGAATCCTCCCACTGTAGCAAACAAGAATGAAAAAATAATAGAAATTACCCTGGTCCAAATTTATATGGATGGGTTGCTCGAGGAGACTATTATACAACAAAAGGTGCTTGGGAGAATACATGTGCGGGAAAGGGGGGTGGAGAAGACCATATATCATCTCAGACCTTATTTAAGAGAAAACATAGGAAAACAAAAAGCTTTTAGCCAATGAAATTGACTTGAAAGATGAAAAAACTAAATGAGCTACAAATGTGAAAGTGTATCCAAAAATCAAAATTCATCAGTCATTGTTGAAAAGAAAAATGGTAGAGTGGACTGGAGCTGGACACTTTTCTAAGGAACTGCGACTAGCTAGCGTGGCTTGAATGAAGACCCACAAAGAGAAGGATCAGAACTCTAAGGAAGTAGCTTGGCGATCACCGAGGATTGGTAAGATTTTCAATCAAGAATGAAACTTAAACCAACAACTCCCAAAGTAAAAATAAGGGAAGCCAATGTGTCAATTTCTAAAGTCTAACTTGCATCTCATGTCTTCTGTTTGTGGTCCAATTCAAGTCAATGGCAGTAGAAACAAAAAGGTCTGAAGTTGGCAGAAATCCCATGCCTTATTGTTTCCACTGTCTATGACCTGACTAGAACCACAAGTTGAAGGCCTAGGATGCAAAACTAACTTTAGAAATTGCCACCTTGGCTTGATCCCTTATTTTTACTTTAGGAGTTATTAGTGCAAATTTCATTCCTAACTGACCATCTTACCACACTCAGTGCTCGCAAATATGCAACCTTAGAGTTCTGATCCTGCGCTTTATGGATTATCACTCAAGCCACACTAGCTAATCGCAGTTCCCTAGAAAAGGGAATATCTCCAGTCCACTTCACCATTTTTATTTTAAAAATTGACTGATGGATTTGTGGATTTTAATTTTTGGATACACTTTTATTTTTTCAGCTTATTTGGTTTTTCATTTTTCATGTCAATTTCATTGGCCAGATTTGTTACACGTTCATTGCTACCCTGTGTTTCTTCTTTAATTAGGTCTGAGTTGATATATGGTCTCCAACACCTCCCTTTCCCTCGCAGGTATTCTCCCAAGCATCTTCTATTGTATAAGCATCACCCCAAGCAACCCAGCCATATAAATTTGGACCAGGGCAATAACTATATTAATTTCCATTCTTGGTTGCAGCAGTGCGAGGCTTTGAAGGCCTTTTAAAAGTCCATTGAACCCTTAAAATCAATCCAATCACTATTGAATCTTTACACTGCCACCAAAAACTTGGTCCCTTCTCCTAACTTGACACATAAACATTAGCAAAATCATCATTAAACTGTAACAGGGTATCGACACCACCTGCTTGGTCCTTCGGCCTTATCAGTTCGAACCTATTAATCTTAACTGTAAAATACAATATCTTGTTTGAATAATTAATGTCTAATCGGTAAAAAAACTTCATTCACAAAATCAGTGTGCTCTATGTGTGTTTTCACGATAACATGATCAGTAATACATACCTCCCACATATGAAGTGGTTCCATTTGCAAGCATCTTATTCCTCCAAACTCATCTTTACTCTAGCCTTTTACATTGGTTGGACAAAAATTGATCCACTTTCACTTTGTTTTCTTTTGGGAGACATATTTTATCTATAAAAAAAGAGAAAAACAAAAAATAACATTACAATTGATTCCTGCATAGTTTAAAAAAAAGGGTAACACAAAATTCAATAAAGGGGTGACATAAAAAAACTATTTGTTGGAACCGGTGACCCATCTATTACAATCGATGACCCATCTGTTGCAATAGGTGATCCATCTATTTCAACAGAAGGGTCATCTTTTGTCAGAAATCAAATAAGTCTTGCTACTGGTTTGATTTCTCCTAATAGGTGCTCCGTTTGTTGCAATAGAAGGATATTCCAACAGCTGATTCATCAGTTGCAACAGATGGAGAATCTGCTGGAAGACCGATACTAATTCATCAGTTGCAAATTGTAACACCAACAGCACCACCAACATCAACAACAAAGAAACAAACAAGAAATAACCAACAAGGCCTTTTAAGTTCTCTCGTCAGATGATTTTTTTGCATATTTTAATGAAAACAACGGTTCGTTAATTCAAGACTCAAAAGATACCTTTCCTTCAATTTTTTCAATAAATAAGATATGGGTAATGGGTAAATAAATAAAAACAACAAATGCAAATAACTAATTTAAACAACCAATGTAAAAATAGGATATTCATAATTTCAATTTTCATCATAGAAAACATGATAAATTTGATGAAACAGGCAAAGAAGGAGATGAAAAGGCAAGAATAATAGCAGAGAGCACAGATCTAATAGTGAATCATACTTGAATGTCAAAAGCAAAGGGATCAAAACACCAATTTCAGTCGAGAAAAGATATAGATTGGTTGTGATTCAAGAGGATCCTCGGGCGAAAAAGGAGAGAAAAAAAAGAACATAGAGAAAAGTGACGTTTGGTATTACCCTAAAGAGGAAAGAAAGAGAAAGAAGAGAGATGAATTATTTAATATGTGGTTGAAAGAGATCAGATAGATTTAAATATTTATTAATAATTTATGGTGGTGAAACTCTTTGAGGAGAACGAGGAGACGATGATGGTGACATTGAAAAGACAAGATAAGACAACTCAATGAGGTGATTTTTGAGTTATCCAACAAAACTTTTTACCTCCTTAGTATTTTTTTATTTATTTCGATTAGAAAATTTCTTTAAAATTAAAAAAGATCTTAAAACAGATAAGTCATATATTGTAAAAGATGTCTACATCTGTTTGAAAAATTCCAAAAGATCAATCATGTATCGCAACAGATGGTAACATTTATTTGTTAATTTCCAACCGATAATTCATATGTTGCAACAAATGTCATTATCTGTTTGATAATTTCTAACATATAAGTCATCTGTTGCAATATATGACATTATCTATTAGATAAAGACCAATAGATACATCATTTGTTGCAACAAGTTAAACATTTGTTTTAATAGATGACTATGATTGTTTGATAATTTTCAATAGATGTGTCATCTGTTGAAACAAGTTAGTCCTTTATTTATTCATATCGCACCATTATTTGAAATATTATTAAATTGATTTAGCTAAAATTAGGTTTGGGTTGATAGGGCCAACTATAATTCTAATTGAGTCATTGCAATTGTATGTTGTTTCGTCCTGACCTGAGTCGTTGACTGATCAATTTGAGTTGAAGCAATTCATATAAAATTATTATTTAAAATATCTAAATTCATTTATCTATAATTAGGGATAGGTTGATAGGGTCAACTACTATTTCAATTGAGTCGTTACAATTACATGATGTTGGTATTGCGTTTGTCCTAATTTGAATTGTCAACTGATCAATTTGAGTTGAAACGATTCATATTAAATTATTATTTAAAATATCTAAATTTATTTATCTAGAATTAAGGATGGGTTGATAGGGTCAACTAGAATTTCAATTGACTCATTGCAATTGTATGATGTTGGTATTGCGTTCGTCCTGACTTGAGTCGTCGACTGATTAATTTGAGTTAAAATGATTCATATTAAATTATTATTTTAAATATCTAAATTTAATTAGCTCTAATTAGGGATGGGTTGATAGGTTCAACTAGAATTTCAATTGACTCATTACAATTGCATGATGTTGGTATTGTGTTTGTCCTGACTTGAGTCGTCGACTGATCAATTTGAGTTAAAATGATTTATATTAAATTATTATTTTAAATATATAAATTTATTTATCTAGAATTAGGGATGGGTTGATAGGGTCAACTACAATTTTAATTGACTCGTTGTAATTGCATGATATTGGTATTGCGTTCATCCTGACCTGAGTCGTCGACTAATCAATTTGAGTTGAACGATTCATATTATTATTTGAAATATCTAAATTGATTTAGCTAGGATTAGGGATGGGTTTATAGGGTCAACTATAATTTCAATTGAGTCATTGCAATTGCATGTTGTTGGTATTGTGTTCGTCCTGACCTGAGTCGTCGACTGATCAATTTGAGTTGAAACAATTCATATTAAATTATTATTTGAAATATATAAATTGATTTAGCTAGAATTAGGGATGGGTTGATAGGGTCAACTACACTTTCAATTGAGTCATTATAATTGCATGATGTTGGTATTACATTTGTACTGACGTGAGTCATCGATTTGAGTTGAAACGATTCATATTAAATTATTATATGAAATATCTAAATTGATTTAGCTAGAATTAGGGATGTGTTGATAGGGTCAACTACAGTTTCAAGAGTTGAAACGATTCATATTAAATTATTATTTGAAATATCTAAATTGATTTAGCTAGAATTAGGGATGGGTTGATAGGGTCAACTACAGTTTCATTTGAGTCATTGCAATTGCATGTTGTTGGTATTGTGTTCGTCCTGACCTGAGTCATCGACTGATCAATTTGAGTTAAAATGATTCATATTAAATTATTATTTGAAATATATAAATTAATTTAGCTAGAATTAGGGATGGGTTGATAGGGTCAACTACACTTTCAATTGAGTCATTGCAATTGCATGTTGTTGGTATTGTGTTCGTCCTGACCTGAGTCATCGACTGATCAATTTGAGTTAAAATGATTCATATTAAATTATTATTTGAAATATATAAATTAATTTAGCTAGAATTAGGGATGGGTTGATAGGGTCAACTACACTTTTAATTGAGTCATTGCAATTGCATGATGTTGGTATTGCATTTGTCCTGACCTGAGTCGTCGACTGATCAATTTGAGTTGAAATGATTCATATTAAATTTTTATTTGAAATATCTAAATTGATTTACCTAGAATTAGGGATGGATTGATAGGGTCAACTACAATTTTAACCGAGTCATTGCAATTGCATGTTGTTGGTATTGCGTTCGTCCTAGCCTGAGTCGTCGACTGATCAATTTGGGTTGAAATGATTCATATCAAGCAATTATTTGAAATATTATTAAATTCATTAATGTTTCAATTGAACTTAATATAATTTATTATGCTGAAACAGTTAAATTTTATCTTTTTTAGAAAAATAATTAAGATCAGTTCGGACCAAATTAACATTTTCAAAACTTGTCATTCTTTTTCAAAATACAAATCAACCCATACAAATTATTCATTTTCGAGATCATTTCAAATCTCAAGTTCTCTCTCTTTTCTTTCTCTCTCCATTATACAAACAACAACTACTCAACATATTGTTCAACCCTTCACAACAGATTAATTTTCTTCCTATTTCCCACCATGTAGTTGTAATTTTCGACTTTATTCTTGCTTGTATCTATCATTTTTTTCGTCTTCATAAGTAACAGAGTTTGAGAAGAGTTCTACATTTGTTTTTTTATATAAAAATTAGGGTTTTTTAATTAATTGTTGAAAAATAATACTTTTAGTTGTATTATCTTCAAGAATGGGTTAACTATTTTGAGTTTAGATGCTAAAAATATAGAAAAAACTGAGAAAACCCTAGTTTTTGTCACAGTATTCCATTGACTATTATGGTATTATTGGATGGTGGTGGTCTTGTTGTTGTTATTGGTTGTGGTGGTCTTGGTGGTGGTGTTGATATTGGTGGTGTTGGTGGTGGTGGTGGTGGTGGTGTTGGTATTGGTGATATTGGTGGAGGTGTTGGTGGTGATAGTGGTGTTGGTGGTTGTGTTGGTGGTCTTGGATTGGTATTGGTGGCATTGGTGGTGGTGGTGGTATTAGTGGTGGTACTGGTGGCATTGGTGGTGGTGGTGGTATTAGTGGTGGTACTGGTGGTGTTGGTGGTGGTATTAGTGGCATTAGTGGTGATGTTGATGGTGGTTTTGCTGATGGTGTTGGTGGTGGTTTTGGTGGTGGTGGTGGTATTAGTGGCATTGGTGGTGGTAGCATTGGTGTTGGTGGTCCATCTGTGGAAACAGGTAGAACATCTTTTGGGAGATATTAACATAGGTTTTCAAATAGATTCCCCATCTGTTGCAACAAATGTTTCAGTTGTTGGCATAAAACAAACCAGTAGCAAGACTACTTTGATCTCATCCATCTGGTTGTTCATCTGTTGCAAGAGTTATGCATCTGTCGTAACAAATGATTCGTCTGTTCCAACTGATGGGTTATCGACTGGAATATTTTTTTGTTAAGTGGGGTATAAAGATTTATTGAAATTAGTCTTAAATTTTTTTAAAAATTATGCAGACATTAATTGTAATGTATTTTTTATTTTTCTATTATTTGTAGCTAAAAGATGTCTCCCAAAAGAAAAGAAACTGAAAGTGGATCAACTTTTGACCACCTAACAAAAAGGCTAGAGTACAACTGGATTCAGAGGAACTTCCTGAACAATCTCAATCAGAGAAAAGTATAGCTGACGAAAGTTATGAAAATGATGTTGAGGGAGGTGGAGAAGGGTATGTAGAAGATGGCGAGGAAAATAAAAGTGAGGGTGAAGAAGAAGAAAATAAACAAGAAGAGGAGGAAGTAAAAAGTGAAAAAAAATGATGATGATCAACATGATGATAATGCACGCCAACGGGGAGTGCATTAAGATCGAAATCCCGGCATTATCCTATTAAAACTATTAGTATTGACAGGTTTCAAGTTGAGATGCCGATAGATAACCCTGCAGAACTAATTGGTGATTTTGTAGCTAAATCTCAGTTAGGGAAACCTTTTGATGAATTTAGGGATACTATGAAGAATGAAAAACTAGAGGAACTTTTTAAGAAGAGCTGTTTTGGACACTTTCTTGAGCTGCCTGAGGACAACAATGTTCGTTTCCAAATGAGCATGGTATATGGTCTTCTCAAGCGCAGGATCAAGTATGTGGGCGATGATAAAGATTTGAAGGAGGGGGGCAAAAAGATGGATGAAATCTGGATTAACTACTGTGGCATGCCGATTTACTTTTGGTATGAAAGAGTTTGCCATAGTGATAGGCTTGAGATGCTATCGTTCAAAAGAACCTCTTATCAATGAAGCACCCCGTAAAAAGTCCAAGGCAAGCAAGGTAGCCAAACCACCGCCATCAATAAAGGCAAGGCATTGTCCAAGAGACCCCCTACCAAAACCAACAAATACAAGGAAAAAATAGACGGGTTATTGGACATTGTTGGACGTGTCTACAGAGCCATGATATTTTTACAACACGATGTTGTTACAACATCTCAAGGATAAATCCATACCAAAGAAATACAAGGAGCAATTGTGCTTAGTTTGGTTTGTCCATTCTGTTATATTGGCAAGAGTCATCAACAAAGACATAGAAGATTATTTGTTGGAGCTTGCTGAGGATCTTGAGAAATTCAACAATTATCCCTGGGGATATGATAGCTACAAGTTGACTGTCAAATATTTATTTACAAAGTTATCCCTAAGGACGATCACCCTGTACGACTTTTCTTGGGCTTTCATGATAAATTTAATCACTATTTGTATACTCTTGCATTAGTTTATATTGAATAATTATTATGACTTTTTTTGTTTTGCTTCTTGTTTATATTTTTTAGGCTTGGGCATTTGAAGTCATTCCTCCCCTCCGAAAGCAGGTCAAGGATTACCTAGATAAGGTTTCTCATCCAAGGATCCTTAGGTGGTTAGCTGCAAAGAGCAACACAAGAATTGAGGAGGTTGATCTCTTTAATCCTTCGGGTGATACAGTAAGTCTTCTTTCAAGTAAAATAATTTAACTCAAAGAAAGATATTGGAACGGATGATTCATATGTTGCAATAAATTGGTAATTTATTGTAATTTATCTTAACAAATTACCCGTCTGGTGCAACAAATTATTAATTTGTTGTGACAGATGAGTCATTTTTTACAATAGATTACCCATTTGTTGCTTTGGTTCTCTGAACTTGACTTAACAGATTACCCATCTACTGCAACTGATGGGTAATATAATGCAACGGATGGTTAATCTGTTGCCACATATGAATCATTTGTTGCACCATAAAGATCATTTGTTACATAAGTTATCTGTGTTAACACATTATCCAACTGACTGCAAATTATTATTTGATTTAAACGTATTTATCTTTTTTTAGGTTGTGCATCCATGGATCGTTCCTACTGAGCAGGAGCTGTAAATGACTTCTTTTATTACTCTAGGTCTTGTTGATACAATAGCAGACCCAACGATAGAGTTAATAAAGAAAAATTGGCTAGAGAAACGACCATAAGAAGAGCAGTTTGGCAAGGTCAGCCTAATATTGAGGCTCTTCATGACCAACCTACTACAAGAGATTCGGGTGCTACTTCTGGGGGTGTTGCTGGTAGAGTTGTTCATGTTGGTGGTAGCCATGCTGATGCCAGTTGTGATGATGAGCATGTTGATGCTCAAGAAAAAATAAATATGTTTGAAATCACCCCTTATACTGGTCCCTCTCACCCTTACACCAGTTTCTTTCACCCTTGCAGTGGTACCTCTCACCCCTCTTCACCCTCATATTCTCATTGCAAATGCAACGAATGCATAGATAGATAGGATAAACTCTTTAAAAAAGTAGAGGCTACCGCTAAAGTTGTCGAGGAATTAAAATTCAAGAGGGGTGTCATACCATCCAAGAAGCTGGGTGATCCATACACTCCTACAGTGGTAGTTAGGAAGAAGAAAAAAGCTATTAGACATATACTCTCAATTATGAAACCAAAAAATATTTGCAACTCCTTCTTCTTCAAAAGTTGTTGAAGTTCAGGGACCATTAAAGATGATGGACATATACACAGAACTTGATGCCAAACAGAAGGTTGTTCTGATAAAGACAATAAATTCCAAGCAACGCGTGAAAACCTTCACCATGAATACCTTTCCCCCCATGACTTCAAGAAGATGACGGATATGGATCAGTGATATCTGAATACGGTAAGTTTACTTTTCCTAACCTAGCCTTTTATTCTACTCCATGAAGAAGAAGCTATACAACAGATGTGTCATCTGTTGCAACAGTTGGGTATTCTGGTGCAACTGGCAGTGGTTCTATTTCATTAGATTACCCATCTGTTGCATAAGTTGAATTAGATGGAGAATCTGTTAACAGATTCAGAGAACCCTGTGCAACATATGAACTATCTGTTGCATCTTTGCACTTTGTTTTTTTTAAATTACTAACCAATTTAAAAATTATCTTGTTATATCACAAAGTGTTTGATGAAATTCTATACCTCATGAGGAGCAGGCAATTAGAGTACCCGAAAGCTTATGATGCTGTCGATAGGATAATGGACTTAGACTTCTACAATAGTTTCAAGGATAGGTAGAACGAGCTCATTAAGCTAGCGTCAACTCCCGGTGGCAGGCAATTAGCATACCCAGAAGCTTATGATGTTGCCGATAGGATAATGGACCTCAATTTCTATAACAATTTCAAGGATAGGTACGATGAGCTCATTAAACTAGCGTCAACTCCCGGTGGCTCGGAATTTGATTTGTTAGATTCTGGGTTCGAATGGGATGAAGATATAATTAATTATGTTAGAGGAAAGAGGTCATATCCACACGGCAAGGACTGGACCAAAGCAAAGAGAATTCTTGCAGTCATGAACATGGAGAAAAAATATTTTCTGGCTGCTAAGATAATGCTCGAGGGGGAAATGATGAAGGTTTATAACTGCAACTTGCCTATCTTCGATGAGGCAAATTTTTTTACCAAGATGCAACCACTGTTAGCATTGTTCCCCAAATTGTTGAGGCAGAGTGGACTGATGAATCATTTTCCAGCAAAAGTGTTGAAGCAAACATGGGATTTTCAAGATCGAAACAAAGAATAGGACCTTCCAAAAAATAAAACTGGTGTCACATGCGGGTCGTACGCGCTTGTACACATCGAATGTTTGCTAACCGACACAGAAATATCTAATCCAACGACCTTTCTGTGCGACAACACTATGGCAAGGATACAAGAGATTTGGGCTTATGGGGTACTAACTAAATGCTTGGAGCCTGTGTATAAAAAAAAAGATGTAGAAACATAAACACCATGACAATTTTTATTTCATGACAATTTTTTATATTTGATAAAAAAATGAATTTTTTATAATGCAATTGATAGTCTATTTGTTGTAACAGATTGTCTATCTGTTCTGATAGATAGTTTATCTGTTGCAATAGGTTGGTCATCCGTTGCATTATGCAGGTGTTTATATCTAAGTATATCAGTTGCAACAGATAGATCATCTATTGGAACAAATCAAAATAGCAGGAAGACATATTTGATAATTTTCAACAGATGACCTACATGCTGCAACATATGTCTAAATCAGTTTAATAATTTTCAACAGATATGTCGCCTGTTGCAATAGATACACTATCTATTGTAATATTTGAATCTAGTATTCCATTTCAATTAATAAGTTCAAATCCAAGGATAATGTAGACAAAATAAAATAAATCAAAGCCTTTAGAGATTGCATGAAATAAATCAACAAATAAGTGAAATGAAAAAAAAATTTATGGGTACAGATGATCTACTCAACAAATAAATCAATAATTTAAGTTTTGGTGCCAACAATTTTTAAGGAGAGGTTATTACTTTGACAGTAAACATCTACTCAATATGGACAAGTTATTCTTCATCCGGTGCTATAAAATTCAACTTTGATCATCGTGGATCTTTAATGTCGCTTGCGTACGTTTTATGAGCTTTCGCCTCTTCGTATATCCATAAAAGAGTAGCATATATTTTACGGAGTAATCCAGCATCAATTTCATCATTTGGTACATGTAATCCATCGCTAAAATACTTAGCGTAAGCGGCAATAAAAAGATCGCAATTCTTGCATTTGTAAAAATTAGATAATCCATATCTTGCAATTAATGTAAGCATTGTGAAATTTATGAAATGAAACAAAATCATGATACTTGATTGATATTTACAGGTAATTCCTTCAACATATTCTACATCAAATGGATTGCCCATTTTATCTCGGTATGCTTCAATCGTCGATCAATCAGTACGAATTTTTTGATAAAAAAAGCCACTTATATCAAGGTTAGTAGGCAATATTTTTATAAGCTTTTGTATCTCAAACGATGACCCAAAATGTTTACTTCCCGACATCGAGTCGTAAACTCGAATGCGCATCTCTCTTTTAGAACGACGACAGCCAACACCCAATGAAATTCATTACCTCAATTGATTGGGATGTACACTTTATCGACCAAATGCTAATGTAAGACAGCTGAGATGCTAAAACCTTTGATGATGTTGATTAAACATTCCTCATTTCGAAAAACTTCTAGCTGTTGTTGACAATACCTATCATAGTCATTATTGATGTAAACTTTGTATAAATAATTGCCTGTTGTGTATCTGTATTGTTCTTGAATTTGCAACTTGACCTTTTTTTGAAGGTAGTAAAAAATGACATCGATGTGCTGCACATATTATCAAATATTTCAGAGTACGTGATAATAAAATTAATACACAGATACAATTAAAAAAAATATTAATAGTAAGATGTATGACATTTAAACCTCATCATTCCAGCAAGTCTGGGGCCGTGACATCAAATAGAACCAATTATTTATTCTGGGATGTGCAACAACAAAGTCAAACATATCAAAACCAAAACCCGATTCGTTCACTTTATAGTGTTTATCATTTGTTTTTTGCATGATTTATATGTGTTAATCTCATGTTTTTACAACAAGAATTGTATAAATCAATATCTTTAAAAAAAATTTATGTACCTGCCGGTATGAAGCTTTAACAGTATATCGGCAATCCATTCAAAATAGTCGTTGATCAACTTTGTTAGTTTTTTTGGAATCTCGTCTGAGATGTTGAACCCTTCAAACGGGTAATTATTTTGTTCTTCCGGACTGACAGACTTTACTTTTTCTTTATCTTTGGAAGCAGTTGTTGGATTATCAACTGTGATATTATGTTGTTCAGCAGTAGCTTTCTACTGTGGCATCCACCTAGAAAGACAGAATTGTCAATGTTAATCACAGAGATACAAAAAAAATAGAAAGGATAACTCATTTGTTTTAGTAAATCAAATAGGTCTTCCTCCTGTTTAAATTGTACCAATAGATTACCCATCTGTTGTAACAGATGGATCATCTGTTGACAGATGGGTAATCTGTTGAGAAAAATTAAAATAAGAGAAAGACCAGTATGATAATTTCTAATAGATAACTCATCTATTGCAATATATGACTCATCTATTTGAACAAACTACAACAGTAGGAAGTATTGATTTAATTTATATCAATAGATGACCCATTTGTTGCAGCAGATAAGTCATTTATTGGTACAAATTTAAAAAGTAGGAAGAACTGGTTGATTTTCTAAAACAGACGAGACCTATGTTGCATAATGGATCTGATGCAACAGGTTAGTAAACTGTTGCAACAGATGCATATATCTCTTTGATAACTTTCAACAGATGTGTCATCTGTTGAAATAGATATATAGTTTATTTGTTTGTTTGTTGGAACGGATGATATATATTTACCTTCTTCATCTCATGCTGCTCTCACATGACCCTTATATATTGATCAAAAGTACAAGACAAAGATAGAGGAGTTACAATTTTGCTTTTTTCGATGCTTAATGATGCCTTGAAAATTTCTTTCCTTCTCCTCTTAACCGCCTTAATCTCTAATGGAGTGTATGAATATGAAATCCTCTTTGATGGAATGACACCCCTCTTAGATGTTAATTCCTTTACAGAAGTAGTTAATGCATTAATAGCATTAATTACTCCATCATGTTTTGCCTTGTAGTCTTGACATTTGCATGCAGAACATACACTAGGAGGGGCAAAATCTATAAAACTAAGATGATCATAATCATAATAGTTTGTTATTTCAAAAACTGCAAGAGGAGCATCATTAGCCCCAACAGCAGCACCACTACCACCAACAACAACTCCATCACCACTAACACCATCAGCAACAACAAGCCCACCCGCCATTTTTTTTTTTTTTGTGATGGTTGTTTCTCCAAACAATTTCTTTTTTATTCTATCAATGACCTTAGGGTCTGATAAAGTTTGTATGGATCAAAAAGTAAGAAAAAATGGCATCTTCAACTCTCGATTGATCCGACCAAGCCACGAATGCACAATCTAAAATAAATCAGTACATATATTAGAATGATGATTAAATTATTTTAAAAAATTATTAATTAAAATAAAAACTTAATTAGAATTAGACTTACTGCTTTTTTCGGAGGGTTGAAGAGATCAAGAAATTTTTCATTTTCATCAATTTCTGCCGACAACCATCTCAGGATTCTTGGACATGAAACTTCTTCCTGATAGTTCACTTGTTGTCTCAAATAAGAAATGGCTTCAAATGCCTAAACCTCTAAAATAACGCCAATAAATCAAAAGCATTAGTCAATAAAAAATAAATGAATCATAATAAAGAAAAGATTTACCATGAAAAGCCATATAAGTTGACTGTCTTTGACGTTAATGAAGTCAATAAATATTTGACAGTTATTTTGAAGTTTTCATAACCCTAAGAATAGCTGTTAAATGCCTCAAGATTCTCGGAGAGCTTTATTAAATCAAGCGGTATGTTGTTGTTAACGTCTTTCGCCCAAAGAATATTATGTACAAACCAAATCAAGCACAATGATTGCTTGTGCTTATTTGAAAGTCTTTTACCTTTCAACGCTTCTATCAAATTTTTATTTTTGAAGCTTGGACCAACAAGGGACACCAAGTCGTCACCATCACTTGACTTGCCTTTTCCTTTTTTGGGTGAGCGGGGTATTTTTTTTAGTTAGAATAGGTATTACTTGAGAAGGAGAAGGAGGATAACATTTTACTCCAGTAACTATGATAAACTCCTCCCAATCAAAATAAACAGGCATGCCACAGTAATTTATTCACACCTCATCTATCTTATCTTTATTTCATACATAAACCTATGGTTGAGAAGATCATATACCATTTTTATTTAGAAATGAGCATTGTTGTCCTCCGACAAATTAAGATATTGCTCAAAGCAGCTGTCCCTGAAATAAAAATTCAATTTTTTATCTCGAAGTATTTTTCTAAAGGCGTTAAAAGATTTTTTCATGGCTGACTTAACCATGAAATCACCAGTTAAATCAGTGGCACCATCGCACTGCATTCTCACAGGATAACCATCAATGTTGAAGGTTTTGACCAACTCTTCGGTAGAAGGGATATTAGCATTTGGATCATTCCTTTTAAAATATTCCTCATATGGTTCATCTGTTGCATTAGACGGTTCATCTGTGGTAGGAAAAATAGTAGCAAGATTTTGTTCAATAAAACAACAGCAATATCACCATTTAATATCAAATACACCATTTTTACCAAGAACAACAACAAATCAACCCAGCAACACCAACACAATACAAATACCAAGAACATCAACTGTGACAAAAAATATTGTGTTGTTTGTACAAACACAAACAACAAAAATCAAACTTAAAAAAACTCAACAGACACCAATAAATCAAATCAACAGTTCGACAACAAGAACTATAATAACAACAAAAAAACATATTTCACTACGGAAAGAGAAGAGAAGAAATACCAGAAATTTAAAAAAAAATTCAGTCCCCATTTCAAATTTAAACAGCAAATATTGAAATTGTTAACCAATATTAAAAGAGAAGTTGGATCAAGTTCCTTTTTTTCTTATTAACTAAAAAGCCCTAATTTCTTACCTGTGAAAGAAGAAAAGGGACGATGAAGAACTCGAAGTTGTTGTCGGCGGAGAGTAATGTTGTCACGTTGATTGATGATTGAAAGTCGAAAAGGAACTCGAAGCCTAACTATTTATCATCGGAAGAATGAAGTCGTCGGGGATTAAAGGGAGAAATTTGCAGAACTGTTGGTTGGGAGAAGCTTGAGAGAAACAGTCGAGATAGAAAGAGGGGAGAGAGGAAAGAGATGATTGATTTGGAGAGGAGAGGGTTGTGGGTTGATTTGTATTTTTGAAAAGATAAGAAAGTTTTGAAAATATTAATCAAGTCCACAATTAACTTAATCAAGTTTTCTAATTATGTTTGACCATTTAAGTTGGTCAATGTCATCAATCCTACATTCAAGAATTAAATGACATTTTTCCTTCAATTTTCTCTAGTTACTAGGAGTTCATATTGTTTCTCTTACCATATATTCTAAAACTCCTTTTTACACTCTTAAGATGGTCATTTCACAGACCCATCTAACGCAAAATATTTTATATATTGGCAACCCTATCATTACCACTCAATAAAGATTATCGTATCATTACTTATTTGTTGAGGTCATGCTTGTTAAATATAGAATTTATTAGACACATATTTTTCTTACTTAGTTTACTTTTATAAGTTATAAATATTGTCACACCCCTTTTTTCACACTCCAAAAAAATTATAGTTTAAAGTTCGAAAGAGTTTTATTATTTAAGTGACAAGAAATGAAAATTTATTTCGGAAAAGGATTATTTACATTTTTTATTCAGAGTCGCCACTTGGCATAATCTGGTGTGCCAAGTCACCATTGGAAAATCCTTTTCAAAACCATTTGACTCTTTAAACTGGTTTGCGAACAGAGACTCCGGCTAAGGAATTCTGTTGACCGAGGGGAAGGTGTTAGGCACCCCTCGATCCCGTGGTTCAACCACGGTCGCTTGGTGGAGTGTATCAACTACTTTGGCACTACGAAATGTATAAACCACACAAAATCACGCAAAATAATCAAACAATAAACAAAACAAAACAAAAATGTAAAGTCCAGTCCAATTATTACAACCCGAAATAAAAAAAAACACTGAAATAACCTACACTAGTCCTAAACCATTCTTTACCCGATGCCTCGGGCCTTGATCACGAACATCCTTAGCGTACAAAATTCTTCGGGGCATTCCCCGGTGAGTAAATACAAATTATCTCGGGGCATTCCCCGGTTAAATAAATACACTTTCCAAATACGATAAACAAGACATTCACAAATATTCCGATCATTCCAACACTACACCAATCCTAAACTTGCCTACCCGAGCTTACTGTTTGCCTACCCGCTCGACGACATATCACATTCAACATCAACAATGTATCAAAAATATCATAATATTCACTTTTATCAATTTTCGATTCTCGTTCCCAAATTTATTTCAACCAACATGATTAAATAAGTCTCAATCAAATCAACCACAGTAATCGCGATTTCTCCAACATAATATCGAAACATATCACCACGTCACAATCATCAAACAAACACAATATTCATTCCAAACATCAAATATAATAAACATGAAATAAAAGAGGGAAATAGAATTGGACCTCAACTTGGAACTTTCGAAGAATATTGCTTGATAAAATAAAGAAACCCGCTTGATGTTGGGCGTATTTACACGCCTAAAGTACTATACTTTAACCATATTTTAGCTAAGTTGTAAGGACAAAATATATAATTCCTGCACTTTTAGTCCTTTTTCCTATAAGTGAGCTAACCAACATGATTAGCATGTTTTCAAGTATAAATGATGAAGATTTCAGCATTTGGTGGACCGTTGGGCAGCAAAGGAAACTTCACGTAAGAAGGAAGGCAGCTTCTGGAAGCTTGTGGACTGAAAGTGATGCATGGAAAACTTGCCCCTGGCAAAAACAGTATTTCTAAAGACTTGGGGATCAGCAGTAACTTAGTAGGATTAGGACAAGGATGCAGTAACTTAGTAGGACTAGGATATGGGTGTTATAAAAACCCTATTTTGTTGAATTTTTCAACATTCGATTCTATTCGATTCTATTTTCCATTACTCGACACTTCTAGTTTTATTCAAACTACAGATTCTGTAAGTTTTAACAGAGAAAAACGCTAACTTGTGGAAAATGCCAAGAGGAAAAATGTCAATCTTGTTGTGACGCCACATTCCTCTTCAACGTGAGATTGCTATAGTTGTGGTATGATGATGATGTCTTCGTTGATTTCCGTTACCCTCATGAGTAGCTAAACTTCTCTGTTAGGATTATGGAAGCCTTATGATATACTATCTATTGCTATGAGTTTGTGAATTCTTGATACGCATGCTACTTATATCATTACTCTCTTCATCTTAATTAAATTCTTGTGGTTGCAAATATAAAGAATACGCCAATATAACATTAACTTGTTCGAGAGAAAAGTTATATGCTTGGAAAAGAGAGTGTGACAAGGAAATAGGGCTATCAACCCCTGTTTACAAGTTAGTGTCGTAACTGGATTAACCTCTTGGAGAGTTTGTACCGTTAGTCATACGCTTTAAGCTCGAGAGAGTTAAAGTGAAATAATCCTTGATGGTCGAGAGATGCTAGGATTTACCATTAGAATACAAACCTCTATAAGTGCATGCATATCTGAATTCCGCATAACTCATAGTTAATAGATACGTAGAACTCATAAGGTGGACATAACCCTAACTTATTCCTTTCTGTGATTAACACCTACTACATTACTCGTTTCATTCTTTATTTTGGTAAACATTATTATAAGCATAAAATCCCCCCTTTGTCCGCAGAACTTTCGACCAAAAGTCTACTAATAGTTGCAACACTTAGTGACCGAGTATTCCCTGTGGGATTCGACACCCAACCCAGTTGGGTTCTATATTTGACAGCGACCGCTTACACTCTTACGAGAGCTGTAGTTTGAGCGTTATCACCGCTCCTGATAGCCTCGGGTCAAACCTCAACCCCAACAAAGATCCAACTCGATATCACAAGTTCTTCGAACAGATTTTAATCCGGAATCGACAATCTCAAATAGAAACAACTAATCCCGAATAGAAATCCCAAAGACAAAAATTTCAATCTCACAACCCAAAAGTAAAAATAATAAGCCCAGATCTAGATAATTCGATGACAGACGAAAATTCGATGCTGAACTGCCGACAGGGTTGACACAAATGAACTGATTCGGCTTCTCCGAAGCTTGAAAGACTCGATAAAGAACAAGACGAACAGTAACAATGCAGTAGCTAAGTTTTTCGGTGAAAAGAACTTGCCGAAAAAGGAGTATTTTCTGCGTTCGTACCTACCCGTTCGCTGCTACTCGCCGATTTCACTATAATCTCGCCGGAGCTCCGATAAGATCTGGTCGCTGGTTGGCGAGGCAGATTTAAAGGAGAACGGTGTGGTTTGGTCGCTGGCAGCATGGCGGAACTGGTGTTGTTGTTGCCGCCGTTGGTAGCTTAGGTCGTTTGGTTGGTCGTTGGCGGCGGTCCAGTTCGCCGGTGGGTGGCGGCGATAGAGAGGATGGTTCAAGAAGAGAGAAGGAGAGGGCTAGCCGGCGCTGGGTTGGACGGCGTATGCCATGGATGCCGACAGGGTCGTTGGTCGATCGCCGGCGAAGCTTGTTGAGAGAGAGAGAGTGAGAGTCTAGAGAGAGAAGGAGAGGGTCTGATCTTTTTTTTTTGTTATCGTCTTTTTCTCTTTCTTTCAGAGTATGTGTGTATATATATTGTATTTATCCTTTTTTTGAGTCCTTTCTTCTTGGACAAGAAAAAAAAAAGGGGAGGGGATGATGTGGGGTAGGGGTAAGGGGTAGGGTATGGGGTGGTGAGGTGGTGATTTGTCACTTTCTTATTGGAGAGGGTTGTTAGGGTGTTAAAAAAATAAAAGTTTGTTAGGGATTTTGTTGAGAGTTATTTTTATTTTATTTTATTTTTGTATTTTTTTTGTGGGATATAATCATGTGGGTGAGGGTACATGATAAGGTAGAAATGAATAAAATCAAACTTTTGAGGGGGACAAAATTACATGTCTACATCATGCCCCCTTTGAATGTAAACACACAGTGTTTTCAGACAAAGAAGTAGACAACGAGATAGAATTTTGTCCCGATCATTATTCAAAGGAAGAAACAGAAGAAAGAAGGACTACCGGGTCTTGAATTAGGACAACCTACCTACCCAAGTCATGAGGGAACCAAGTCCCGAGTAATTCAAAGGACTGGAAAGAGAAGGACTGTACCAAGTTGGAGAGTCGAGTGAGGTTCCATCAAGGTTCCGGTCCGCGGCTCTGTTATTACATCAAAAAAAAATAAAAAAAATTACAAGTTAAAACATAAACGAAATTACAAAAATCCTATCTATACAGCTTCTGTTGATTCTTGACTCGACTTTTCATCACCCTATTCTTCAGGCGGGCTCCTGACTTGCAATTTCTTTCGACTTGTTGCTTGGCTTTCAATTACTTTGCTTTGTTGCATGACTTTTCATTTCTTCACCCTATTCTCCAGGCGGGCTCCTGCCTTGCTATTTCATCACCCTGTTCTTCAGGCGGGTTCCTGACTTTCTATTTCATCACCCTGTTCTTCAGGCGGGCTCCTGACTTGCTATTTCATCACCCTGTTCTTCAGGCGGGCTCCTGGAACCCAACATTAAAACTAGAATAAAATTATCCCAAACAAAAATTATAGTAAAATAGTATTTCACTTTTGAAAGCGTTGTCCCATTTTCCAGGAGGGTTCTGAACATGAAGTAAAAATCCCATTTTTCAGGAGGGTTCTGAACATGAAGTAAAATCTCATTTTTCAGGAGGGTCCTGAACATAAAGTAAATTCCCATTTTTCAGGAGGGTCCTGAATTGAAAGTAAATTCCCATTTTTCAGGAGGGTCCTGAACATAAAGTAAAATCACATTTTTCAGGAGGGTCCTGAACATAAAGTAAAATCCCATTTTTCAGGAGGGTCCTGAACTGAAAGTAAATTCCCATTTTTCAGGAGGGTCCTGAACATGAAGTAAAATCCCATTTTTTAGGAGGGTCCTGAACATAAAGTAAATTCCCATTTTTCAGGAGGGTCCTGAATTGAAAGTAAATTCTCATTTTCCAGGAGGGTCCTGAACATAAAGTAAAATCCCATTTTTCATGAGGGTCCTGAATTGAAAGTAAATTTCCATTTTCCAGGAGGGTCCTGAACATAAAGTAAATTCCCATTTTTCAGGAGGGTCCTGAACATAAAGTAAAATCCCATTTTTCAGGAGGGTTCCTGAACAGAAAGTAATATCCCATTTTTCAGGAGGGTCCTGAACAAAAAGTAAAATCCCATTTTTCAGGAGGGTCCTGAACATAAAGTAAATCCCATTTTTCAGGAGGGTCCTGAACATAAAGTAAATTCTCATTTTCCAGGAGGGTCCTGAATTGAAAGTAAATTCCCATTTTCCAGGAGGGTCCTGAACATAAAGTAAAATCCCATTTTTCAGGAGGGTCCTGAACAGAAAGTAAAATCCCATTTTTCAGGAGGGTCCTGAACAGAAAGTAATATCCCATTTTTCAGGAGGGTCCTGAACAGAAAGTAAAATCCCATTTTTCAGAAGGGTCCTGAACAGAAAGTAAAATCCATGGATATGCATTTTCAATGGTAGCTGAATCAAGTGAAACGAATTTGCCCCTGTTTCAATCAAAGAAAGATTTGTCAGTTAAAAACTTAGTGGTGGCTTGCAGATCTTGGCTTTTCAGGTATCTGCCCAGCACTCGTTCCTTTCATCTTTGTTCCAAATTGCTAACATTTGCCCTGTCTTACCGCATCATTGACCAAGATCCAGATTGAGGGAAATGAGTTCTGACTCAAACAATGGGTTTTCATTTTACCATGCCCCTGAGGTGCACTCTTTTCCCAAATCTGAATAATTCCACGAATCCAATAGCCTGTCGGTTGATAGACTTCCTTTGCTTCGTGTTGAATTACGATCATATTTCTTTCTTGTGCTGTTCCTTGGCTTTTCCTCATATAATTGGAAAGACTGGTAGTAAATTTTGAAATCCTTTCTCGTTTGTGTTGACACAGACTTCACTTAAAATGCAAAGAAATGATGGTGATTTTTGTTTTGATAAATAACATAAGAAAAGAAAAAAACATGAATATGTAAATGAAAGAAAAGGGCAATGTCCCAATATTCAAAAAGAAAACTTATCTGAATACAACAACCAACTCCAATGAGTATGACATGCATTTTGGATTGAGCTGCCTGATCTTCCTATCCAAACTCCCCATTTGTTGTTGAGTTCGTGCCTTTTGCCGCTGAGCCGCTTCTTCAAATCCATTGGACTCATACATCACATTCGACTGACGACATCTAAAAAGACTTTTGCCAACAAATCTCTTTCTTTTCACTTTCCGCCTTTCTCTTAAACTCTCCATCGCCCTACGGTGCCCGTGAGGATTTTAACCAATAAGACTCTCTCATTTTTATTTCTCTCCACTCACCATCGCCTTATGGTGCCTGCAAAGGTTTTCACCAATAAGACTCTCTCATTTTTGTATTTTTTTTCCTGATTTCTTATGCTGAGGGAGACAAGCGGTACTTCTCAATGTATCGTCATATCCATTGCATGCTTAGCCTTAACACTATCAAAAATTGATCTGAAAGACTTTCTTTGGTTGTAACTTGCCTTTTGGTCAAGGTTAAAAAAGATGGTAAGAGGCTCAAACGATACTTGAAGTGGGGGTGGGACTTACAACTTTTGGAATCGACTCAAACAATGCATTAACTCATGCCCCAGTTTTGTTGACTGGGTGAATCTTAAATCTTTATTTGGTTGGACCGAGCCCGAAATAGGGCAGCCTACGTATCTCACTCCCGAGAGAGGAGAATCAGGTCGCACGTAGTTCCATCAGCTTGTTCTTTGTTTTGATTTGATTTTTTTTTTCTTTTATTTTCGAACTCTTTCTTTTATTCTTATTTTCTTGATATTTATCTTTGACTCTATTTTGATTCCAAAAGAGGGATATGAAAGAAAAATAAACGAGGCTCAAACGGGTAATCAAAGAATGACACAATGTTTGGATAAAAGAATAAAATGCCTTCATCATATCAATCTTCAAAAATGCAAGTACTAAACATGCAATAAAATCAAACAAAGGACCAAATATCATACATAGTATCTTTTGACCGCATCAGCATTGTTAGCCATTTTTGCCATTTTGCCTTCAATATCTGTCAAATATAAGGCTCCATTGGGTAACACTTTCTTCACAACGAAGGGACCTTGCCAGTTAAGGGAGAACTTGCCTTTCGCTTCAACCTGGTGAGGAAGGATACGTCTCAATACCAACTGACCAACTTCAAAATTCCTGGGACGGACCTTTTTGTTATACGCACGAGCCATCCTCCTCTGATACAACTGGCCATGATACACGGACGTTAGCCTTTTTTCCTCGATCAAACTCAAATGTTTCAGTCGGGTTTTTACCTATTCGTCATCATCAATCTCTGCTTCTACAATGACTCGAAGAGAGGGAATTTCAACTTCTGCAGGGATGATTGCTTCTGTCCCATACACTAATAAATATGAAGTTGCCCCTGTTGAAGTGCGAACAGTGGTGCGATAACCTAGCAATGCAAACGGCAACCTTTCATGCCACTGTCTAGAACCTTGTACCATTTTTCGCAGTATCTTTTTTATATTTTTATTGGCGGCTTCTACAACACCATTGGCCTTTGGGCGATATGGAGTAGAATTTCGATGTGCGATCTTAAACTGTTGACACACTTCTTGCATCAAATGACTATTGAGATTGGCAGCATTGTTTGTAATGATCATCTTAGGAATTCCAAATCTACAAATGATATTGGCATGAACAAAATCTACCACAGCCTTCTTTGTTACTGACTTGAAAGTTACTGCTTCCACCCACTTTGTGAAGTAGTCAATGGCTACCAAAATGAATCTATGTCCGTTTGATGCCTTCGGCTCAATCGGTCCAATCACATCCATTCCCCAAGCCACGAACGGCCATAGAGCGGCCATTGCATGCAACTCAACAGGAGGAGAACGTATCAGATCACCGTGTACCTGACATTGATGACACTTTAAAACAAATTGAATAGAATCCCTTTCCATAGTAAGCCAGTAATAACCTGCTCGAAGAATCTTCTTTGACAAGACATGACCGTTCATATGCGACCCGCATACTCCAGAGTGTATTTCAACCATGATTGCCGAGGCTTATTTTGCATCTACACACCTTAAAAGTCCCAGATCTGGGGTCGTCTTATACAAGATTCCCCCACTCAAAAAAAATCCACTAGCCAAACGCCTAATAGTCCTTTTTTGATCGTTGGTGGCGTATGCTGGGTATTCTCCTGACTGAATATACCGCTTGATATCCAAGAACCAGGGTTCTCTATCGATCTCTTTTTCAACCGCATTACAGTAAGCATGCTGATCACGACTCTGTATATGCACTGGATCGATGTAGGCCTTGTCAGGATGTTGGAGCATTGAAGACAGAGTGGCTAAAGCATCAGCAATTTCATTACGAATCCTTGGAATATGCCTAAATCTTACTGACACAAACCATTGACATAGCTCCTGCAAGCATTGTCGATACGGGATGGAGCTTCAAATCTCGCGTCTCCCAATCGCCTTGAATTTGATGGACGAGCAAATCCGAATCTCCCAACACTAATAATTCCTGGACTCCCATATCGACAGCTAACCTCAAACCAAGAATGCAGGCTTCATACTCTGCCATATTATTAGTACAGTAGAATCGAAGTTGTGCTGTTACCGGGAAATGTTGTCCCGATTCAGAGATAAGAACCGCACCTATTCCGACTCCTTTCATATTGACAGCTCCATCGAAAAATAACCTCCAACCTGGATCAGCCTCTATAACAACTTCATCGACACACGAAACTTCTTCATCAGGAAAATATGTCTTTAACGGCTCGTACTCTTCATCGATGGGATTCTCAGCAAGATGATCTGCCAAGGCTTGGGCTTTCATGGCGGTTCGAGTCACATATACAATGTCGAACTCGGTAAGCAATATTTGCAACTTTGCCAATCGACCCGTCGGCATAGGCTTCTGAAAGATATACTTCAAAGGATCCATGCGAGAAATGAGATAAGTAGTATAGGATGATAGATAATTCTTCAACTTCTGTGCTACCCAAGTTAGGGCACAACACGTCCTTTCAAGAAGAGTATACCTGACCTCATATGCGGTGAACTTCTTGCTAAGATAATAAATAGCCTGCTCCTTTTTACCTGTAACATCATGTTGACCCAGGACACAACCGAAAGAATTGTCCATGACTGATAAATACAAGATCAAAGGCCTACCAGACTCTGGGGGTACCAACACGGGCGGATTTGACAAATATCTTTTGATTCGATCAAACGCTTCTTGACATTCTTCAGTCCATTTTACCGCAGCACTTTTTTTCAACAACTTGAATATGGGCGCACAAGTGGTTGTGAGTTGAGCAATAAACCTTCTAATGTAGTTCAGTCTTCCAAGAAAACTCATCACCTCCATTCTATTCTTGGGCGGGGGCAAATCCTGAATGGCTTTGATTTTTGAGGTATCCAATTCAATTCCCCGACGGCTGACTACAAACCCCAACAGCTTTCCAGATGGCACTCCAAATACATATTTGGCCGGGTTGAGTTTGAGATTATACCTGCGAAGCCTCTCAAAGAACTTTCTTAAATCTTTAACATGGTCGGCCTGACTTTTTGACTTAATAATCACATCATCCACGTAGACCTCAATCTCCTTATGCATCATGTCATGAAACATAGTGGTCATGGCTCTCATGTATGTTGCTCCAGCATTCTTCAAACCGAACAGCATCACTCGATAGCAATAAGTTCCCCATGGTGTGATAAAAGACGTCTTCTCCGCGTCTTCATCATCCATAATGATCTGGTGATATCCGGTATAGCAATCCACAAAAGAGGCAACCTCGTGTTTAGCACAGTTGTCTACCAAAATGTGGATGTTGGGCAGTGGAAAATCATATTTCGGACTTGCTCTGTTCAAATCACTATAATCAACACACACTCGAATTTTGTCATCTTTCTTTGGTACAGGAACAACATTGGATAACCACATGGGATAACGAGACACTCGAATTACTTTGGCTTCAAGTTGTTTCATGATTTCCTCTTTGATTTTAATACTTACATCGGTTTTAAACTTCCTCAACTTCTGTTTGATAGGGGGGAACGCGGGATCAGTTGGCAACTTGTGAGCCACTAATTTTGTGCTTAAACCGGGCATATCATCATAAGACCATGCAAAAACATCCTTATAATCAATTAATGCTTGAATCATTCCCTCTTTTAGCTGTGGCAAAGCATGTACACTGATTTTAGTTTCCCTAACATCTTCTTGATCCCCTAGATTTATTGGCTCAGTCTCATTCAAATTAGGATTCGGTTTGTCTTCAAAGTGTTCCAACTCTTTGCTTATTTCTTCTAGTGCTCCTTCTTCATTATATTCCCCATCCCGCTTCATTACATCTTGATTAGTTTGGATTTTAAGATCAGGCTGAAAATTCCGCATGCATGTCATGTCATTAGAATCAGCATAAAGAGAACTGTGTAAGAAAAGAAAAACAAAATATATTAGACACAAAACAAAAGGGACATTGCATTTCATTAAATAAAAGATAGAAGGGTTTAAACACAGACGCCAACATAACATAAACAAACTAAAGTCTGAATTACAACCCTGAATTAACTCGGATAAAGAGAAAGAAAAACAAAATAGACTACCAAAACTCCCTCCTGACGGGGAGAGGAGTGACTTCCCAATTATTGAGCTGGACAGCTGGACCTATGAATTGCACGTCTGCCATACTGGTACCTTCTCCTGCTTCGACCATATCAACTTCGATACAAAGGTTCTGGAAGTCATCAACCAATTCAACCTCAAATTCTACATGCTTCGTGACACCGCTCTTAACAAATGATTCACTGAGTAGTGGCATTGGGCGAGGGAGTGACCATATTTCCTTTTTCCTTCCCTTGGCTTTCTTCAGATCTTCAGCTGTAGGCTCAAATCCCAGACCAAACGTGCCTAGGTTCTCACACTGACATATGGGATGAACTATATCGTGCAGAGACGCTCCCAAAACCTTCCCTGGCTCAAATTCGTATTTCCAAAGTTCACTCACCATCATGATAGAAGCAGAAGACAATTGTGGTCCCGGTATAGCCTGCCATTCAAGGATACGATTCACTGGCACTGTATCAAAAATTTGATAGACGAATGTCTCCTCTACGTTATTTGCTTCAATAAGAGACAAGGGAGAATCTTCATAGGCTGACAAATCACCTTCACCATGAATAACTACTTCTTGCCGGTCATGCTCAAACTTGATCATTTGGTGCAGTGTAGATGCAACCGCCTTGGCCTTGTGAATCCACGGCCTTCCCAACAAAAGATTATAAGAGGATTCTACTTTCAATACTTGAAACTCTATGGCGAACTCAACAGGCCCTATGGTCAACATTAGTTCTATTTCGCCAATGGAATTTGATTTTGTACCATCGAAAGCCCTAATGCATACATTGTTGGGCCTGATCCTGTCAGCACCAATATTCAACTTTTGCAAAGTAGAAATAGGGCAAATATTTTCACCTGAACCTCCATCAATCATAACATGAGTGACATAGAAATCTTCACACTTCACTGTAATGTAAAGGCCCCGGTTATGCCCTGTACCTTCAATAGGCAATTCATCGTCAGAAAAGCTGATCCGATTGACCTCAAAGATTTTTCCAACCATTTTCTCAAGCTGGTTGATTGTAATCTCCCTTGGAACATATGCTTCATTTAATACCTTCAGTAAAATATCACGATGCTCCTTGGAGTGCAACAACAAAGATAAAAAGGAAATTTAAGCAGGGGTTTTCTTCAGCTGGTCTAATATTGAATACTCTGGAAACTTCATCTTTTTCAAAAATTCTTCGGCTTCTTCTTCGGTGATAGGCTTTTTGATAGATGACGGTCCACTCACCGTTGGCTTGGACTTTCTTAAGCTTTCAGGCACGAAACATCTTCCTGACCTAGTCAAACCCCCTACCTCATCTACATCTTCCACTACTTCTTTCCCATGATAGGTCATCACGGTCCGTCCATAATTCCAGGGAATTCTTTTCGTATCAACTATCGGAGGTTGGGTCACCGGTTTGAGGACAATAGGCGCTGCCAGTGCTCCTTTCACCGTCAAGATAGGCTGACTCAGAGCTCCCACCACCGTCAACTTAGGTTTATCCTGACTTGAATCAACATACCTTCTGGCGCTCTGTACTGTGATCAGAGGTTTCTTTGTGCTTTCTTGCGCTTTATCTTCTCGCATTCCTTCCTGGTTCAATGACATTGCTTTCAAAGACTCCGCTACATTCACCGATTTCTCCTCAATGGTCTGTATCTTGACAATAGGCTTATAACCCCTCGAAGACTCTTTCCCATCATATATCAACTCTAACATATTGGCTTCAGCATGGGTTGGCAGCGGATTCTGGTTAATGTTTGGACCCTCCGGGGCCTGGACCAGCATCTGATTTGTGTCAATTAAATCTTGAACAGCTCTCTTTAAATGCTAGCATTTCTCGATATCATGGCCTGGCATATCAGAACAATACGCACACCTTAAAGAACAATCGAGATTCCTTGGTGGTGGATTTGAAAGCCTTCCTTGAATTGGGCTTAAAACCTTCAACTTTCTCAACCTATCAAACAAGCTAGCATATGACTCCCCAAGAGGCGTGAATTGATTTTTGAACGCCTTCTCCTTCTTATACTCGGGCCTAGGTTGAAAACTGGGTCTGGAAGGGTTTTGGTAATTTGGTGGAGCGAATGGGCGATTTATGGAGTTTACGCGCGCCACTGCGGGTAAGAAGGGGTTTGGGCATATGGCTGCGCGCTATATACTGGGTACGGGGGTGGTGGAATGGAATATAAAGGGTTTTGTGGAGGGTAGTAATGGTGGGGAGGAATATATGGAGCTTGGGCGTAGACTTGGGCTTGGGATTGGGGATAGGGGCGAGGTGGTCTTTTGGGATAGGAATGGGTTCCAGCTACAATAGTCGCCACGTCCTCTTTATTCTTTTTACCTCCAAATGCGCCATATCCACCTTGAATTGCTTGTGTGGTGGCTTTCAATGCGGCAAAACTCACTATTCGTCCGGTCTTGATTCCGTCCTCTATCATCTCCCCCATTTTGAGGACTTCAATAAAAGACTTCCCCATTGCCGGGAGTAAATATTGAAAATAAGTCTCATCCTGTGCCTGAATGAAAACCTCTACCAACTTACTTTCTTTCATCGGAGGCTTTACCCTGGCGGCCTGTTCACGCCACCTTATCACGTATTCCATAAAACCTTCAGTGCTTTTCTTCTTCATGTTGACCAAAGATTTTTCGTCCGGAATTAGGTCGATGTTATACTGAAAATGTTGCACAAACTCAGAAGCCAAGTCGTCCCAGTTGTTCCACTTGTCGATATCTTGATCGATAAACTATTCTGAAGCCAGATCAGAAAGACTCTCGCCAAAGAAAGCCATGAGCAGCTCTTCCCTTCCTCCTGCAACCCTCAACTGGTTGCAATAGCGTCTCAAATGGGCCACGGGATCACCGTGTCCTGCATACTTCTCGAACTTAGGCATTTTAAAATCGAGTGGAAGGTTGATGTCTGGGAACATGCACAGATCTTTATAAGAAACACTCTTATAACCTCCGATTCCCTGCAAATTTCTCATGGCCTGTTCTAAACTTTTCAACTTCCGCGCTATGACTTCTTGTTCCTCTGTTGCGACAGGTTTCTCTGAATCAAATGGAAATGCAGGTGGCTGAGTGTACCCATACGGTTCATTCATTCTCAAAGTCGGCTCCGGGTCATAATACTGACTATCTGGAACTTTCACTACTGGCTCACTGGCAGACCGAGGAAGCCTCATTGTGGGACGCACAGCATATATGGGAGTTTTATGTGGTGGCGGGGCCACGAATACCGGTGTGATCGGTGGCGCTGGCTGAGCAGCTGGTCTTGATTGGGGAGCTGCCAAGGGCACACCAGAATTGCCAGGATAATAATGTCGCGGAGTGAATCCTGGCGCGTGCTCAGGTGACTCAGTAAGAGCAGAGAATTGCGCCTGAGAGAGCGGTGGGCAATTAGAGATATTCCCAAGACCTTCAGGAAGCGGAGGAGGAGGCATTCCGCTGGCCCATGCCCGGTGAAAATCTATCAATTGTTGCCTGAGCCTTACTACCTCATCATTGTGTTCTGAACTTTCTTCCCTGTGATCCTGATCCGGGTCAATGAGCGAATTTTCAATCTCCCTGCTAGCCATGACAAGCTTTGCTTTGGATCTAGTGAAGTATGGGTGACTAGCCAGAATGCTGCAAACCTATCACTGTTATCTGAAAGAACATGCTCATCAAAGACGACATCCGTTAGGATTAGGGCACACAACAAGCATGAGAGTCACATTGGTAAAATTGTCCTAAATTCATGTTCATTTCTACCAGCTTTTGAGGGTAGCGAGGTCATTTCAGCATCATCCTGATTTTTATCTACACCAATTTTTTTATTATTATTATTATTTATTTATTTTCGTATCCATCTCTATTCTTTCCACTTCTCTCGTTATCTACCTTTATTTTATTATTCTTTATGGCTTTTGTTTTTTTTTTCTTTAAAAGAGGAAAAATAATGAAAAACAATGAAACAAAATGATTAGATCGAACCCAAAAGTAGATTGCCTACGTATCATGTTGTACATGAATCAGATCTTGCGTAGTTGGGGCAGCATGTGCGTAAACACTACCCACCCCTTTTTTTTTTTTTTTTTTTTTTTTTTTTGCAAAAACGAAAATAAACAATCCAAGGAAAGACGTAACAATAAAACATTTTGAAGAAATAAGACAACAAAAACGTACAAAAGTTTGGGACCACTTTAAAACTAAACAACAAATACGAAACAACATTATAAACCCCTAAGACGACACAGGTGAAATTACTAGTAAAGACTTTAATACCCAAAACAACTTGATTTTGACTTAAAACCGACACCACTCTACAGTGACAGACACATAAAAGACTCAAACTAAATAAAGATAAGAAGTGCTCTTTCAGACTGGTGCTCTGCGTGATGACCCTAGCTGATATGGACCTGCCTCTGAAGTTCTCTTTCTCCCATTTAAACTTTTTAGCATATCCTGTAAAGACACCCTGATACCGGGGAAGAAGCTTCGGGCCCGTAGTCCTGCTTCATGAGGAGTGCACTTGGAAAGATTATTCTGACACCTTTCTACTGTCTTGAACAAGTCTGCTAGCTGAACCCTCAGTGTTTCCACTTTGGACCCTACACTTTCATCCTGATGATCGTCTACTATGCATTCTTCCGGTATTCTCCCTC
This sequence comes from Capsicum pubescens, assembly GCA_030864215.1. Classification (NCBI taxonomy): domain Eukaryota; kingdom Viridiplantae; phylum Streptophyta; class Magnoliopsida; order Solanales; family Solanaceae; genus Capsicum; species Capsicum pubescens. The sequence continues at coordinate 58,028,400 of CM061540.1, forward strand.
TAAGCTGCGCTGGTAAGGGTTGACTGATACCCCGAGGGACAGATTGAAGCCAGACCTCATATCCCCGAGTGTGGCCCGGATTATCCAAACTTTCTTTGAATGTGTCCACACCTAACTTTGTTGCATGCTTCCAAAACTGCTCATACCTGCTCTCACCTAAGGCTTGGTCTTTGAAGTACTCAACATCCTTCAGAAGATCCACTGCTGGTGGCACGTCCTGTAGCCTACCTAACTGGTGTATTACCCTAGAAGGAATGTATGGTCTAGTGCAATTGAGCCCTATCATAACTAAAGGGAACTGCGCCTGACAACCCAACAATACTATCTTTGGTCGAAGCCACAGATAAGTCCACAAAATGTTATCCCCGGTTCTTGACTCAAGAAATTCAATCCAAGCGTCGACTCCCACGGGTAGCGAGAATTTATCCAAACGCAACCTGAGGTCCATAGCTTTCACTCGATTGGGTATACAACGATCTACCACGTCTGGTCTAACTAAAGAAGGCGCATGCAAATGCTCCATTATCCATAACTGCAATATCAGGTTACTTCCCTCAAAAAATCTCATCCCCCCCTTCACTTCGGTTAAAGCCTTATATATTTCTGTTAAGATCATGGGTATGAGAGTGAACCTGCCCTTTTGATTAATGCCCTTGTCGTTTTGATCCTTACGAAATAGGGTCATCACCACAGATTGCAAACGGGTATTAATGCGTCTTTCTTCTAGTGGAAACACTAAAATGCCTAACAAAGCGAGGGTGAAGACTTCAAGACGCTTTCTCTCCCATTTCTCCTTAGTCACATGAAATTCATCCCAAAAGCAATCAAAACCTTCCGAGGGCCCGAATCTAGCGAAAAAGAGTCTAAGGAAACCCACGAATCACTTAAACAACCCAAACGTATACCCTTACTTTTTAAACCACAAGACTGCAAAAATCTCACGCCAGTATGATTTCGTGCTCGGATCATATCCTTCTCGATATAGGGCAAATGCAACAAACCGAATATTTCTGCCAAAGTAGGAGTCATTTCACATTCCCCAAATCTGAACACCAAACTACTTGGATCCCAAAAGGTCAACAAAGCCTCTATTAAATCTGAACGAGGGGTAACATGCAGAAGTTCCGGCAGATCACCTAATATTTTAATCAGTTTCTGCTGATCAACATAGTTAAACATTTCCCACCACTTGATTAACTTTTTGGGCACCTTGACAACCATCAGAACTCTAGACTTGGTGGACAAATCCATCATGTAATAACACATAAGACGTTATCTCAAAAATTCGACAGGAGTAGAAGATTACCAACCCATGGGATTTTTGACTCAAGCATATGTCGATGGGACAGACCACATTCATGACTCCAATTTGCCGAACAGAAGTACTGAACGAAATCAGTCTACTTGGCAAACAACTCTAGATTACGTGGCGAGAGACCTAGGCTAATAATAGGACAAAGGCCAACACAAAGATTTTACCAGATCCACAGAGGGTTGCCTACGTATCCCAACCTGAGGGAAGGGAATCAGGTATGCGTAGTTCATTCAGATTGGACAATCAACGATTAACTAATAAATTGACCCTAACTTAAGAGACACAATCAAAAACAAACGAATAAAAATTTTCAACTAGACACTTTAACTAAGACTGACACCATCAATTATAAAAAAAAATCTTTTTGGTATTTTTGCTTTTGACAAATAAGTAGAAAAGACAAACAAAACCTCCTTTTTTTTTTTTTTTTTTTTTTTTTAGCTTACGGTATTTTAAGAAGACAAATGCAAAACGTAAAAAAAAATCTTTTTGATTTTTTGGATTGTGAAGAACAAAAGTCATAAAGAATTCTAAAATAAACTACGACATTCCTTTTGATTCATTCTTTTCGACTCACCTTTTCTATTTTTCTTCCTTTTTTTTTTCATTTTTTTACCTACGCACCTTACTCCTAACAAATATTTATTCTTTCAAATCAGTCCGTCAAATGACCACGTTACCCTTAAATATGCAACAGTTAGCATGTAGGGATGCTTTAGAGGTGAGTCTCCTACAATGGACCATGTGGGTCCCGCTAGGTCTCCGCATGATGCACATAAGCATGACCTAAAGGCTGACCTACGTTGTGGTTCACTAACAAGGCTGTTTGGGGGAGCGTATGATCGATAGTGGCTGCTTTGCTTTCCACCTACTCCATAACACCGACGGCTCCCCCCCTAAAATAAGGGTGACTCAACTAAAGGTTGTGTATAACACGTGTACTACGGACTTGTTGCAGAAAGAAGGCCGGGGGGCGGACTCATGATGACAGATATAAAGCGGTAACACATAAGATAAATACTATAAACAAAGAGCACGAAAACGCACAAAAGTGAAAACAATAACACCAACAATAATTACAAACAATGCTTATACACTCGTAATGCCAAACAAAGCCGATACGACTCAAAAATAAGATCGAATTCTGAAATGTTCCCCAGCAGAGTCGCCAGAGCTGTCACACCCCTTTTTTCACACTCCAAAAAAATTATAGTTTAAAGTTCGAAAGAGTTTTATTATTTAAGTGACAAGAAATGAAAATTTGTTTCGGAAAAGGATTATTTACATTTTTTATTCAGAGTCGCCACTTGGCATAATCTGGTGTGCCAAGTCACCATTGGAAAATCCTTTTCAAAACCATTTGACTCTTTAAACTGGTTTGCGAACAGAGACTCCGGCTAAGGAATTCTGTTGATCGAGGGGAAGGTGTTAGTCACCCCTCGATCCCGAGGTTCAACCATGGTCGCTTGGTGGAGTGTATCAACTACTTTGGCACTACGAAATGTATAAACCACACAAAATCACGCAAAATAATCAAACAATAAACAAAACAAAACAAAAATGTAAAGTCCAGTCCAATTATTACAACCCGAAATAAAAAAAAACACTGAAATAACCTACACTAGTCCTAAACCATTCTTTACCCGATGCCTCGGGCCTTGATCACGAACATCCTTAGCGTACAAAATTCTTCGGGGCATTCCCCAGTGAGTAAATATAAATTATCTCGGGGCATTCCCCGATTAAATAAATACACTTTCCAAATACGATAAACAAGACATTCAAAAATATTCCGATCATTCCAACACTACACCAATCCTAAACTTGCCTACCCGAGCTTACTGTTTGCCTACCCGCTCGACGACATATCGCATTCAACATCAACAATGTATCAAAAATATCATAATATTCACTTTTATCAATTTTCGATTCCCGTTCCCAAATTTATTTCAACCAACATGATTAAATAAGTCTCAATCAAATCAACCACAGTAATCGCGATTTCTCCAACATAATATCGAAACATATCACCACGTCACAATCATCACACAAACACAATATTCATTCCAAACATCAAATATAATAAACATGAAATAAAAGAGGGAAATAGAATTGGAGCTCAACTTGGAACTTTCGAAGAATATTGTTTGATAAAAATAAAGAAATCCTCTCCTGATAGCCTCGGATCAAACCTCAACCCCAACAAAGATCCAACTCGATATCACAAGTTCTTTGAACAGATTTTAATTCGGAATCGACAATCTCAAATAGAAACAACTAATCCCGAATAGAAATCCCAAAGCCAAAAATTTCAATCTCACAACCCAAGAGTAAAAATAATAAGCCCAGATCTAGATAATTCGATGACAGACGAAAATTCGATGCTGAACTGCCGACAGGGATTGACACAAACGAACTGATTCGGCTTCTCCGGAGCTTGAAAGACTCGATAAAGACCAAGACGAACAGTAACGATGCAGTAACTGAGTTTTTCGGTGAAAAGAACTCGCCGAAAAAGGAGTATTTTCTGCGTTCGTACCTACCCGTTCGCTGCTACTCGCCGATTTCACTATAATCTCGCCGGAGCTCCGATAAGATCTGGTCGTTGGTTGGCGAGGAAGATTTGAAGGAGAACGGTGTGGTTTGGTCGCTGGCAGCGTGGCGGCGCTGGTGTTGTTGTTGCCGTCGTTGGTAGCTTAGGTCGTTTGGTTGGTCGCCGGCGGCGGTCCAGTTCGCCGGTGGGTGGCGGCGATAGAGAGGATGGTTCAAGGAGATAGAAGGAGATGGCTAGCCGGCGCTGGGTTGGCCGGCGTATGCCATGGATGCCGACAGGGTCGTTGGTCGATCGCCGGCGAAGCTTGTTGAGAGAGAGAGAGTGAGAGTCTAGAGAGAGAAGGAGAGGGTCTGATCTTTTTTTTTTGTTACCGTCTTTTTCTCTTTCTTTCAGAGTATGTGTGTATATATACTGTATTTATCCTTTTTTTGAGTCCTTTCTTCTTGGACAAGAAAAAAAAAAGGGGAGGGGGTGACGTGGGGTAGGGGTAAGGGGTAGGGTATGGGGTGGTGAGGTGGTGATTTGTCACTTTCTTATTGGAGAGGGTTGTTAGGGTGTTAAAAGAATAAAAGTTTGTTAGGGATTTTGTTGAGAGTTATTTTTATTTTATTTTATTTTTGTATTTTTTTTTTGCGGGATATAATCATGTGGGTGAGGGTACATGATAAGGTAGAAATGAATAAAATCGAACTTTTGAGGGGACAAAATTACATATCTACAAATATATAGTGAAATGTACCTTACTTCATTCTATGTTATAATTGATATTCATGATGTATGTTCCTATCGAATAAAAAAGCAAATCAAACCCTAGAATAAATTCATGCCAAAGCTCCATATAAAAAACAAATACTAAGAGTCTAAGAGTTTATAGAAAATAAAGTTGAACCAAAATACAAACTTAATCATTATAATTCATGACAATTTACTACTTTAATTAACTTTTTAACTTTTTGTTGATAATTCATATTTATTTAGCAGTGAGGCAACTTAATATATAAAAGAATATCTTCATTAATTAAAATAAAACAGAATGATAATTTATTTAGAATATGCCTTATTCTCTACTATTTATCTTTTTTGACATTTAACATTATACTAAATATTTTTCAATAAAATATTCATAGTTATTTTGTTTAATTTCTTTTCACATTTTAATTTGTTAAATAATAAAGAGAAAAGACATAAAATCACTATTGAAGTTGTCCTAGATTTGTTAAAAGACATTTTAAGTTTACGGGCGTCCTATTACCCCACAAAAACTAGTTCAATTTCACACTTTTGATCGATTTTCTATTTACAATGGTTTTTACAAGTTTTGTTGGGTAATAGAATGCCTGCAAATTAAAGTATTTTTTAACAAATCTAGGACAACTTCAATGGTAATTTTATGTTTTTTCTCAATCATAAAATATATCTTGATACCTTTTAAGAATACATGCTTGTACATGCACCCATACTAATAGTATTAAATTTCTCATAAAGAAATTAAAATAATAAGACTATGACTAATCTAAAGTCTAAACCTATAATATTCAGTCATTCAAGACTTTCAAATACTATTTTTATAAGACTAAATCGAAACTGTCTCAATTAAAGACTAAGTTAACTTCAAATACACTAAAACAGAATTCATAAACAATAATTAAACTGAATACAAGTTGTATGTCAAAAGACATTTAAGAGAAGAAAAATTGTGGTCATTCAACACTTCCCTATTTGAATAATCAAATAATGAAAACTTTAGTCCGTAAGAAATTATCTTCTCAATGATTAGCTATCTCTGTTGCTATGATTTCATCACTGATAAATTCATTACATGACTTTGGGAAGTATTTATGGATATAAAAACAGTAAACCAAAGGCCATCATTATTCTTAGTAGGCCAAACTCATAGGTGGCCTCCTAAACTTGGCACGAACTTTCACTTAGGCACCTTAAGTGAACGTTATTCACTTTTGGCACCTCAAGTAGCCATAAAGTGTGTCACTTTGACACTTTTTGCTGATTCAGCAAAAAGAGTGTATTACACTCGCGGTTTGACGCATGATAGTTGTATTATCGCTCATATTTTATTTAATTTTACCATCTTCTCCTCATTTTTTATCCAAATAATTTTTAAATTATTAATTTAAATAAACAAATAATCAAACACCTCCATTCACCCCTAGCCCCCAAAACCCATCTTCTCCAAACACTCCCACCCACTTACCAAAATCATTTCTCCAAATTACTGCATTTGAAAAAATGGAGTCCTATATTTTTCATAGGAAGTATTGCTATGTAATTAGGGTTGGATTTGGAAACATAATCATAGGTGAATTCAAGATTAAACTTGACGTGCTTGACCAATAAAATCTGACCAGTGAACTATTAAACCTTTGAAATTATTGGTTCCCAATTTCATATTTGTTGATATTACATGTAGCCACATTGCACAAAAAATGCTTCTCCTCTTGAGTAACTTGTGAATGACCACACAAATTTACACAAGTGTTCAACTTTCTTATTTTCTCAAGCTTTATCTCCATTGTTATAGATCTAATATCTTTAAATCCTAACATACATGGAAAATAAACTACAAGAATCAAAAGAAGAGAAAAAAGAAAAATGCACAAGAAAATTAGATTTCAGTGCTCTTCTCTTGTCAACTAGGCGTTCTAATGAAAAATCATTAATGTCTTGCTCCAATATCCCATTGATGATGACAGTTTCTACCTCCATTGATGATGGCAGTTTCAATGATAATTGCTTCGGTGGTTGAGTTTAGTGATTGTGATGCTATGATGGTAATGAAAATTTGATAGTGGGTATTAAATAAAATGGAAGAAAATTATATGAATAGAAAAAGGGGGAAAAAAACGTTGGGGGTGGAGGTGGCAAGGGCAGGCGTTTGTGGATTGAAGAAGACAATATGAAAGACGTGGGTGGATGGGGGTAGGGGAGGGTAAGGTGGCGGCAAGCGATTTAGGGGATGGGATAGGTTGAGGAAGATGATATGGGGTGGGGTTGGGTGGGGTGGTTAGGAAGATGATATAACGTGGGGGTGGGGTTATTAATATTTTTTATTTAAATTAATTATATAAAAATTATTTTTATAAAAATGACAAATATTTTTTTATAATTGGTCCCTTTCTGTCTTTTAATCTTTTTTTCAATAAAAAAAATAATTATAGGTGTATATAGTTATGTGGCAATTTAAATAAGTTGACACAAATTAATTGACCGTTTTTTTCACGTTGGCAGTGAGTGAGATGCAATCACGGGTGCTGATGTTGAAAGGTGTCAAAGTGACACACTTTATGACTACTTGAGGTGCCAAAAATGAACAACGTCCACTTGAGATGCCTAAGTAAAAATTCGTGTCAAGTTTAAAGGGTCACCGATGAATTAAGCCTTAGTATCATGGAAAACTTGAAATATATAGTCGCCCTTTCTGCAGAACTCCTTGATATTCTTCTTAATTAAGATTAAATTATAAGATAAAACACAAAAGTATGTGTTGGACTTCACTATAGCAAGGACTAATGATGTTTTGTCATGCTACAGAAAGAGATCTAAATTGTCACTTATCTGCCTAACAAATCTTGTACGGAGAAATATCACGGTGAAGTTAAGTAATAACTTGATTTTTCTCATAACTCTGAGGCCTCATTTGTTTGCACGTAATGGAAAATATTTTTGGAACATTTTTTGAAAAATGTTTTCAATTTTCTCATATTTGGTTGTCTTAACTGTTTTGAAAAATGTTTCCAAATCAACTTATTGTCCTCAAATTTGAAAAAAAAATTTCTTAAACTCTTTTTCAACCTCACTCTCAAGTTAAAATGTTCGTACAACTCTCAAAATCATCCTCCCCTACCTCAATCCCCAATCCCCAACCCCCCTCCCCCCAACCAAAAAATAAATTAATTTTTTTTTATCCCACCTTCACTCTCCGACTTCGACCCCTAACTCCCCCCCCCCCCCCAAAAAAAAAAGTTAGTAATTTTTAAAATTTATTTTTAATTCTTACCACAGCCTCACTTTCCGACCCCTACTAGCCCCCCTCAAAAAAAAAAAATTTTTTAAGAAAAAGTTAAAACATTTTTTCATACCCCATCCCTATCACCTATTCTATCCCACCCCCACCCCCCCTTCCCCCCTAAAAAAAATATTAATTTTTTAATTTTATTTTTTTTAAGTTTCAAAACTTTTTTCTTATCCCCATCCTTCTTATCCTATTTTTTCTCATTATGTTTTATTAAATATATACAAATACTTTTAGTAAAATTTTCTTACTTGCGTAATGAACATAGGAACATAAGTAAGAAACAAATTATTTTCCTAGAAAACCTAGAAAATATTTTCCTCGTTCATACCGAACATTTTCTAAAACAAATATTTTCTGGGGTCAAAATTTATTTTTCTAGAAAGTATTTTCTACTCTTTAGCTAAACAATAAAATATATTTTCTAAAAAATATTTTTTCATTCAACAATTAAACACTAGAAAATATTTTTCAAAAAATATTTTTCACTCATCAATCATACATAAAAAAAAAATAACTTATTTTCCATAAAAAAATATTTTCCTTCCTACCAACCACACCCATAGATATACTATGTCCAAACTTAAAGCATCAAATCGTTTTCAATGAGCATTATTGAAATTATTAATGACAAGTAGCCGGAGGTGTAGGTATCACTTTAATTAATTGAGGGGCCAAAGGAGTGCTTCTCTATTATACTAAACATCATCTCCACACTTTGAACTTTTTTGGTTGCTCGAAGGAAAAAGTCATTGTTTTCGCCTTAAACTATACACGAAAAGTCTAGTACACACTTAAACTATCATAGTGACCTATTACACACCTATAATATATAAAAGTGAAACTATTACCTCCCTGCGATACTCAGTCCAAGGCGCGTCTCTTACACTCAATATAGGCACATCCAGCCTTTTAAAACTCAAAAATAAACATTAAAAAAATATATTTGCCCAACAATTATATTCAACAATATCCTCCATTTCAACCAATTTGGGGCTCCAAACTAAAGAACCCTAATCCCCAAATTTGTCATCCAAAATCAAAATTCAAGATTATTTGTTTGAAGAATTGGTAATTAAATCTTTTTGATCGTTTGATTTCTTGCCTTATTGCGAGAAAATATGGTTCTTTTGTCTTAATTTTGTTGAAATTTGATAAATATTTCTTTCCTCAATTGTTTGTTCAACCTCTCTTAAAGCTTATTTTTGTACCATCTCCGTTGAAATCAACCGAATCAACTCGTAACAATCGTAATTGCACCTGCGCAGAAAAAAATAGCAAATAGTAGATAGCAGGGATGAGCAGGTCGGGTCAACCTTCGGATCTCAAAAAATATATGGACAAGCAGCTTCAAATCAAGTTGAATGCCAACCTCTTAGTCACTAAAACTCTTTGTGGGTTTGATCAGTTCATGAATTTGGTCATTGACAACACTGTGGAAGTTAATGGCAATGAGAAGAACGAAATTGGCATGGTGGTGATTTAGTATTTGATTAGATAACAGTTAGTATGACAATGGATTTTTGTTTAAGTTTGAACATCAATTTTCACTATTCAATTAGTGCACTATGTGTTGAATGCAGTTTGTCTGTGCTCCAATGTCTTTTAATTGGAAATTGATGTTTCCTTTTGATGTTAAAAAAAGAAAGAAAAAGGTCAAACCCATTGATAGGACCTCAAACTTGTCCTGAAAATTCACTTAAACCCCTCAACTAAGGTTTGTACCTATCAGACCTCTCAAGTGCTAAAATTGATGCCTATTAGGCACAAAATGTTGAGTTGGCAAGGAGAGTGTGTTACACTCTCCTTGGGCGCGTGAACAGTATATTAAATAATATTTTACCTTTTTTTAATTAAAAAATTTATATTTAAATTATTTTATTAATATTATTTTTAATTATTATAATTTCTTAATAAAAAGAATTAAAAAAAATCACCCCGTCCCCCCCCTCTTCATCATCATCTTCACCCCCTCTCCCCCTCTTACCGTTTTCTTCGCAACCCCCGCCCCCATTCATCATCTTCTTCACAATCCTCCGTCATCAGCGTCTTCCTTTGCAAACCACGACTTCAATCATGAGAACTTACAGCCACAAATCAAACCATGAAATTTACCAGTAGTAGAATTAGAAGAAAAATCAAATAAAGAAAAAGTTGAAGGTTCCATTTTTTTCCAATTGAGAGAGAGCTATATACACACACAGAGGTCACACACAAAAATCTCACAATACACTTTTCTCTGTCTCTATTTTTATACACAGAATAAACATACACAACAACACATATTGCGCACACACACAGATGCCACCGCACATACGCACACATATACACGCCGGAGGGGAGGGAGAAATGGGGTAAAAATTGAGTGACCGAAAGAGGGAGATCGAGGGAGTGATAGAGATTGAGTTTGGGAGAGAGATTGAAAAAAACAGAGATTGTGTGATTTGAGAGAAAACCGGCGAGAGAGAGCGTTCGTCCGACGAGGTCAATGCCGGAACCACTATCGTTTTGCTTGCTGCTGTCACGACGATACCATCGCCGGGAACCACGAGTTAATTTTTTTTTCACTTGTTCTTACTAACCAAATAAAAATAAAATTGGGTCAATCAAGTTTCCGGCGAAGCTTTATTTTTACCGGCTAGACCGACACAAATTTAAAATTTGCTTGAAATTATTAAAGAAAATAAAGAAAAGCCATTGATGTGGCAATGGTGATTTTGTAAGGAAAGAGAAGTTGGGTTGAATGTTAATGATAGGGTGGGCAGGGGTCTGGGTGGGGTAGGGGTCGGGGTGGTGTAGGCGTGGGGGTGGGTTAGTTTAGTTTTAATAACTAATTATAATATTTTTAGTTCATAATTTTTTTTTAAATTTATTTGCAACCTGTTTTTTTTTATTGGGCATTTTTGCCACGTCACGCGTGTGTAACACACTGTTTATATACATTTTGCTGATTGTGTAAAAAATGCCTAATTGAAACAAAATTCGGGGGGTTTAGGGGTTTGATAGGTACAGACCTTAGTTTAGGGGTTTAAGTGAATTTTCAGGACAAGTTTAAGGTCCTATGGATGGGTTTGGCCAAAGAAAAACAACCATAACTTGAAATGAAAAGAGATAAATGATTTTTGATTGTCAACAATAAAAAACACAGCAAAATTAGGTGTTTATCTCTTCTATCGGATTGAAATTTGCTAAAAACATGAAAAGAAAAGAGAGATGAAGTTTCAATTTTGGTTCGTATTGATGCTCTTCAGATTTGATTTTTTCTTTCCATTCATATTCTACCCGAATGGATTGGGTAGGGTGAAAGAATTGGGTTGGGTCGCATTAGAATTGAGTTAAATTAGTTAGGTCGGGTTAGGTTTATTAAAGGGTCCATTAATTAAATAGAAAAATTAAATTAAACACGTGGCAGCACCACAGGGCGAGTGGAGTACACTCCGCTCATTAAACTTGGGCATAGGTGTCGCGGGGAGATAATAGTTTCACTTTTATATAGTATAGGTGTGTAATAGATCACTATGATAGTTTGGGTGTGCTAGACTTTTCATGTATAGTTTGAGGTGGAAACGATGACTTTTCCTTTGCTCGAATAAAGTTTTGAGCACTATTTTATGCTTGATTTATATTTTAAAAATAATTTTTGTTTTTAAATTCTAAAAATTGTTTTTTTCTTATTTAAAACGGTTTTTAAAAAAAAAAATTAGCAAAACATCTTAACTTAATAAATAAATATTTTTTTTTCAAAAGAATTAGCTTTCGAGAAACTTAACCAAACAGATTTGTATGTATTTGCAACTTTGAACGAGATCTTTCGCATTAGAGGAAAATTTAATCAAAAAGAATTCTTGGAGTGTAATGGAACACGATTAATTTATTTTGCAACATTTAATTCTTTTGTAGTTGAAAAATTTATCAATGTTAGGTGGGAGAAAGGATGTAGACGACATTAATGATTTATGGTACGAGAAGATTACTCCCCCTAGTTTAAAATAAGTTAATTTTTGATCTATATATTAATGTTTAAAATAGTAAGTAAATTATTTATTCTTCACGAGATATGTTGAAAATTTCTTTCAATTTTATTCTTCATTTACACTTTCTAGGTTATGAGTTTCAAAAAACTTAATTGACTTTATTTTAATATGATTGAAATTTTAAGAGTATTTAGTTAATAGCTAAAAGGATAAAAATAAAAAGTGAAATACAATTTTTATCCTAATTTCCTTTCCTCAATAAGTATGCCTCGAGATAAAAAATCACTTATTTTGAAATAGAGGAAGTATCTTGGTTAGTCATTTTTCCATATACTCACGTACTTCTCCTCCGTTCTTAAATAAGTATTTGTCATGTTTTATTTTTTACATATTCTTTAAGAAAAATATTAATTAGAGGGTAATTTGATTGAGCTATTAGTACTTTATTATTACTACTCATTTCAATTTTTTATTTTTTGCACCATATTAATATCTCTCTAATCTCTATATTTATGACTAAGGATAAATATGAAAATAAATAATTAATTATATTTTAATTTTTAAATATGACAAGTAGTGTGAATTATCTCCCCACTATGTGGGAATACACTGGATATGTTATTGTTGTATTGTGAATTATCTTTTTTTTTTGTGAGGATGATAAGTATTTAGAAAACGTAGGAAGTATTTTTTTTTTATTTTTTTTTTTGCGCTTATTCCAGCTCTTTGAATCATTACATGCACAATGTTAGCGTATTTGAAGCATTTTAATAATAATTACTTTGATTATTAAAGTGAGCATCAAATGTGCTGCCTAGAGCACTTTACTCATGTTGGATGTTATTGCTCCAGTGGCATTATGACCTATGTTTACTATTGTAGTATTAACGTTGTTGTAACCTATGCCTTTACTAATTCTTCCATTGTTGATAGTATTCTTGATTTACTTTAGAGTTAATATGTGACCAACTCATTTGAGTTAGTGGAAACCTTAAGGCAAAATGAACGTGCATGCATTATGTAACTTGTGTGCAATGTCTCTTGTTTAGTGATGAATGAATTTGGTCATCATTTTTCTTGAACTTCATGTAACCACCTATTCTTTATTCATTCATTATTCTATTTTTTATGTGGTGTAACTCTTATAATCTTTAGCTAATGATTTTCCCTTTTTATTATCATCATTCATTCTTATTCATTGCATGAAAGACTTTCTCTCCTATAAATAGAGATGATCTTGCATATTTTACAACTACAAGAAAACATTGAGTTAACAAAAGTTAGTAAAAAAAAGAGTTTATTAGTTGAACGGGTGTGTCTTTTTTTGAGCTTTGAACTCAACTCTTGTCCAAGATTGTTGAGTTGTTCTTTGTGAGAAGACTGTTGTATCCTGGAGGGAACAAGTCAAGAAGATTACTGTTGGACCAGTGAAACATTTGCTGCAGTGAGCTTGAATCTCCTTAAAGAGAGCGAGATATCCACGCCTCAGTCGAAGAAGAAGATTTTTTTTTATTTTCTTCACTTGTAATTTTCATTTGTGATTTTATTGTAATTTCACCAACACATAATTAATTTATTTTGTATCATATGTTTGAATGATCATCAATTAATTATACACATATATGTGAGTCGATTCATATAAGTTAAGTTTTTTATTTTGGTAATCGATTATTTAAAATAATTAAATAATTTAGTGTAGGTACGTAGCTGAAGTTAGTTCTAAATTGATAACATTGTCAAATAAATTGAATTTATAAATACTTAAATAGACGTTATTGTAAGAAGAAAAATAAAACAGAACTTGACGGTCCTAAGGGTGTGTTTGGTATGAAGAAAAATATTTTTTGAAAAATGTTTTCTAATTTTCTCATGTTTGATTGGCTTAAAAGTTTTGAAAAATGTTTTTCATATCAACTTATTTTCCTCAAATCTAAGAAAAATGACTTCCCTTCAACAGGTAAGGAAAACATTTTTCAAAACCCTTTTTTCAACCTTACTCTTAAGTTGAAATATTCATACAACTCTCAAAATCATCCACCTCTACTTCGACCCCACCCCACCCCCTACCACCCCGATAAAAAAGAAAATATTTCAAATTTCTTTCTTACCTCATTTCCCTATACCCAAAACCCCAACCTCTACTCCCTCCTCCCCCCCCCCCCCTTCTCCCCCAACCAAACCCCTTTAAAACAATATGTAATTTTTTAAAAAAATTTCTTAACCCTCCCCCTACCCGACCCCCACCCCTATCAACCCCCTCCCCCCTAAAAAATAATTAAATTTTTTTTAAAATTTTTTTAAAAAAATTTAAAATTTTTCTTACCCAATCCTCACTTCCCTACCCCGGCCCCACCCCCTATCATCCCCCATTCAAAAACTATTTCAAATTTTTTTCCTACCTCATCACCTAACCAAAAACTCAAACCCTACTCCTTTCAAAACAAAATTTTTATTTTATTTTTTTAAAAATCAAACTTTTTACTTTTCCTCCATTACACAACCCCACCCCTACCAACCTACCCCCTTCAAAAAAAAATTAATTTTTTTCTTACCCCACCTTTACTCTCCTACCCCAACCCCCAACTCCTACTAGCCCCCTCCCCCCAAAAAAATAATTTATTTTTAAAAACAATCAAAATAATTTTCTTATCCCACCCTTACTACCTATTTTGATAACATCAACCTCACCTACCAACCCCTTCCCCAAGAAAAATTAATTTTTAGAATTTTTTTTAAAAAAAATAAATTCAAAACTTTTTTCTTATCCATCCTTCTTATCCTATTCGTTCTCATTGTTTTTGTTAAATATATACAAATGGTTTTAGAAAGTATATACTTACCCAATTTGCATAACGAACACAAGAATATATGTAAGAAACAACTTATTTTTCTAGAAAATATTTTTCTTTCTTCATATCGAACACATCCTAAAAAATATATTTTCAGGGTCAAAAATTATTTTTCTAAAATATATTTTTACTCTTTAACTAAACACTAAAATGTATTTTTTGAAAAATATTATATTTCATTCATCAATCGAACATTAGAAAATATTTTCTAAAAATATTTTTCATCCACCAACCAAACATAAAAAAATATGTAAGAAATCAACTTATTTTCTAAAAAAATATTTTTCATGGAAACATTTTTCTTCGTACCAAACACACCCTAAAAGGAAAAGCAGTATTAACCACATGTTATTCTTTTCTTTTTGGTGGAGCCCACTATGAAGAAAAGTCAAGAAACAATTAATTACAAAGAGGAATTTAAAACCTCAATTGAAATATCAACAGCCAACGTACCATGATTAAGGCTTGAACTGAATGCGATAAATATTTTGTCTTGTGAGATCACTGATCTGTATCATCACGATAGTGATTGGGAAAAAAATTAAATATATTCCCTTTAGTCTATTTTACTTGGTGTTCTTTTTAAATATATTTATTTTAAATTAGTTGTTCATTTTACAAATCAAAAGTATTTAATTACTTCATATTACCTCGAATATTAAATAACTAAAGAGTTTAATATTTTCTCCGTCACAAATTATTCGTTCCAAATTAAGATGACATATTGATTAAGAAAAATAATTAATAACATGTCTAGTTTATCATAGTACCCCTATTAAATAATGTTTACGTTTTAATTTGAAGAAAAAATAATTAATGCAAAGGGTAAAATATGAAAAAAAATTTGTTTCTTCTTGATTAATGAAAAAAGATAAATAAAATGGAAAATCAAATTAGAAAATTTGAAATGGAGGAAGTAGTTATATTTAGAGTTTCAAGACAACTTTCATAGGGTTAATATACTTCTAATTAATATTTTTTTAATGAGTGTATCAAGTCAAAAGAGGTCAAGTAAAATAAAACGGATGGAGTATTTATTTAGTTAATATTTACCGTAATCAAATAACTATATAAAATAAATAACATAAATCTCCACTTATATTGTTGGGGATGATCGGAGATGACCAAATCTCCACTTATATTGTTGGAATTCTCCGGCATTCACCGAAAAAGATGAAGCTTTGAGAGTTTTTTCAACGAGAGAAAGTGAGAGAAAGGAAAAAATTAAGAGAAAGGTGAAATGCAGTGGGAAAGCGGTAGATATTTGAAAGTATCTGAGAACAATGAGGAGGGAGATCTGAGAAGATAAAAATAAGAATGTGATGTATCAATTGTTATGGAGAGAAAAAAAAATATTAGATGAGATGTATTTAACAAAAAAAAAAAGTTAAATTTTTTAAGTAGAAATGATAAGTTAAGCAATGCTATTATGCAATTTTTTCTAATAGATATGTTATTAAACATTTTTATTACTTAATCATGGGTGAGTAATATGTTATTTAAGTTATAACTTTTGAGAGTGGATTTTCAATTTGTTAGTAATTTATATGTATTATTATTTTATTTAGATGATAGTACGATAGGAGTTGAAACATACTTGTTGCGGATTGAAGTATAATTATTGTTAATGTTGTTGTCGTTGCTGTCTAGTTTATAAATTTTAATTATAATTATTTATTATGTGGTTTGATGTATGCATGAGGTGAATAAATTTTGAAAAGAGCTTTTTGGACGATAAAGTTCAAATATTTTGTACAAACACTAGTTGCTTGTAAATCAGAGTGAAAAGAAAAAGTAGGAAAAAAATTAATATATTGGACCAAATTAATTCAGCTAACATTAAAAAAGGAAAAAAGGAAAAAAGAAACATACTTACACGTTGGAATTCTTATTTACACCCCCATAAAACCCAATATGTAGGTCCACTTCTCTAAGGTGTCGTTTGGTAGAGTGGAATAACAAATTTAATGCATGCATTAGCTTTATGCATTGTTAATATCTTGTTAGATATACTTTTTCCAACCTATGTATAACTAATGCAGCACTAGTTATACACTCTATTGTGTATTATGCTATAAATAACTAATACTATTATTTTTCTATGTATTAGTAATACAAAGCTTTAAACACATGCATTAACTTATTAAATGACTAATTTATCCCTCATTTTTTTTTTCAATTCCTTTTCCGTTCTTATTTCAAACATATACTCATTTCACCGAAAATTGAATCTTGTAAATAATATAAAATTGTTGCAAAGTAGCTTATCTTTTGAATCTTTTATGCCAAACGAAATTGAATATTATAATTTACTCAAATTTTATCTCTGTTTAATCTTTTTTGTTTTTTCAATTTATTTCACTTTTTTTCCAACAAAAAGTTAGCCGATTTCGTTGTCCAGACTTTCCAATGAAATGTGAAATCAGCATCTTTGACGACGAAAAGCACACCGATTTCGTTGCCCAGACTTCCAGTGAAAATGTAAAGTTAGCTATTTTGGTGTCTTGAACTTTCTAGTGAAGAGTTTTCAGTTTTTAAATTTTCGTGTCTGAACATTTCAGTGAAGAGTTTTCATTTTTAACGCAAGATTGGAAAGAGAGTGGAATGTCAAATAAAGGATATTTTAATAAATAAACACTATTTGATAAAAATTATATTTATATTTTATTTTTAATACATCAAATCAAATAGTGCATAAGAAATATTGTTTGCATAACTTATATCAATCCTAATACAAACATTATCAATACACATTATTTAACATTATTTTTATACACTCTATCAAACGACTCCTAAAAGAAGAACAAAATACAGTGGATATTTGACTAACTCAATTTCAAAAGTTAGTTTATGAGGAAAAGATTGTCCGATTTCATATAAGGATAACAACTGTTCATCCCCTTTTTTGTTGTGGGACTCTTTAATATTTTTTCCTCATGCTTAGATCTTTTTAACCGGAGCGGAGACAGACTAAAATGAGAATCCAACATCAATGAACAAAAAATTAGAATGAATTTGACTTCTTGAGCATAACTCAACTATAAAAGATAACTTATGAGGAGAGGATTGTTAAACTACATATAAGAATGGGAAAAAATATCATTTTCACCCCATACTATACAAGAAAAGTCCAAGTCACACCTAGATTATATAAGTGAGCTATTACACATCTTAACTATATAAAAATGATATTCTTACCTCCACGCGACCCCCATTCTAAGGCGCGTGTGTTACACTTATTTTAGGCGCGTCCAGCGTATTAAATAACAAAAGTAAATGGCTAAAAACATTAAGGGAAAAATCATCGTTTTCACCCCAAACTATAGTCGAAAAGTCGAATCCACACCTAAACTATATAAGTGACCTATTACACACCTTAACTATAAAAAAGTGATACTTTTTACTGACGTGGTGCTGACGTGACAGCGCGTGTAGAACACTACACCACATGCAAGTGGTGGTAGCCTGACAGGGTGTAAATAGTTTCACTTTTTTATAGTTTAAGTGTGTAATAGGTCACTAGTATAATTTAGGTGTAACTTCGACTTTTCAGATATAATTTGGGGTGGAAACGATGCCTTTTCCCTGTAAGAATATCAATTGCACGTTTTTTTCCTTGACATGTAACTCTTTAACAGAAAGGTGAATACAAATTTAAAATTTTCAAAATAATTTAAAGTAATATATTATAATTCGTAAAAGAAACTTTTATTTCCCAGTGCATTAAACTTAGTTCATAATAATGCAAAGAAAAAGAAAGAGAATAAGTGCATAAATCAAATACAAAATAAACTCATTCCACATTTTATTCTGAAATTATTACTCCCTGTATCATTTTATTCGTCCCAAATTTTTTAATTTGTTGTCTCATTTTACTTGTCCTATTTTACTTATCAAGATAAGATAATTTTTTTTTTTCATTATACCCTTACTGTAATTGATTACTCCTTATTATTAGTATTCTTAAAAAATGTTATAAAGAGGAGTACTATTAAGAGTACATCATTAAGAATATAAATGGTGCTTTGGTATTAGTCATTCATTAATATTGGAACTAACAATAAGACACAATTAAGAGGGATAAAATAATAAAGTTATAGTACCAATTATTATTTTCTTAATAGCTGTGTCATCTCAATTTGAGACGGATAAAATAGAACGAAAAGAGTATCTACCATTCCTCTCACCAACCAATCTCCAAAGGAGCGACCAATTGACTGATCTACTTTAATAAACATTATCTCCACTTTTTAACTTTCTTCTCCTTTTTCTTTTTCGATTTCCCATGTCCCACTTTAACCGAGGGACCAATTTGCTATACTTTAACAAAAAAAAAAAATTAAGGGAAAAAATATCGTTTTCATTTTAAACTATACTTGAAAAATCAAAGTCACACCTAAACTATATTAGTGATCTATTACATATCTAAACTATAAAAAAATGAAACTATTTACACTCTGTCAGGCTACCACCACTTGCATGTGGTGTAGTGTTTTACACGCGCTGCCACGTCAGTACCACATCAGTAAAAAGTATCACTTTTTTATAGTTAAGGCGTGTAATAGGTCACTTATATAGTTTAGGTATGGATTCGACTTTTCGACTATAGTTTGGGATGGAAATGATGCCTTTTTTCTTAATGTTTTTAGTCATTTACTTTTGTTATTTAATAGGCTGGACGCGCCTAAAATAAGTGTAACACACGCGCCTTAGAATGGGGGTCGCGGGGAGGTAATAATATCACTTTGATACAGTTAAGGTGTGTAATAGATCACTTATATAATTTAGATGTGACTTAAATTTTTCCTGTATAGTATGGGTGCCCAAAAATTAATAAGCATCAACTCCCCATTCAACTATGTCTTCTTTTCTTTTTAATTTCGTTTTTGTTTGCCATTTGAATATTTATATATTAGAAATTAATTAATTTAAATGCATGCTGAAAATTATACATTGAAAAGTAAAACATTTCACATTCAAAACTCAAACTTGAAATAGGATAAAAATGAACTAATGTGTACCGCTAAACCACACCACTTTGGGGTGGGTAAGAATTTTTTTTTTATTTCAATAGTATTTAATTGAGAGTGAAATGGTTTGGAAGTGGGGTTCAGGAATCAGGAGTGACACAGTGTTGGGGCCGATCAAGGGGTGGGGGTTGGCGACATTGGGTGCGTGGGTGATAAAAATGAACTTGAATTATCACTTATGAAACTTTTTTTTTTTTATTTTCATTAGGAAAATCGTTTTCCCAATACCTTTTTAAAGAAATGTATTCTCTTAAACAAAATATTTTCAAAATATATATGTTGACCAACCAAACGTTGACTAGTAAGAAACTATTATCCAAATAATATTTTCTCCATAACAAACACACTCTTAGTCTAAAGTATTCTTGGACTGTAATTGAAAGCATTTAATTTATCTTGCAACGATCAATACAATTAATTGGTCAATTAATTTTACTTATGTAGTGTCCGTGGATACAAATTAAATTATTTTGTAAAGAATAAAATATTCAAAATGATTTAACTTATATATACACAAACTTTATATATTATAATATTTAATTACTTGAAACAGGTTTACTATCTTATTTTTATAAGTTACAAACAGAAGGCTTAATTAGTGTAAACGCATAGTTGTATTAGTTTGATAATATCATTTTTGCGTAATTCTTTTTACATGGTTGATTGTAAAAATTTAGCTCGTTAACTCATAAAACAATTGGCAAGCAATACTGAATTTACAAATACTTAAATAAATGTTGTTGTAATAAGGAAAATAGAACTCGATGGTACTCTATTCTAACATGAAACCTACATGATAAAATAAGTAATATTACCACATGTTATTATGGTGTACTAGATACAGAGAGCCCGCCAAGTACAGATTCAATATATGTTATTTTTTTATTTCAATTTATGCCTTACATATGAAATTTAGATGGTCAATTGATTTTTTGTATGACTTTAAATATTTTAAGTTGTTGATTAGTATTTCTATAACATAGATGAAATTTTAAGAGTCGATCAAACTATTTTGTATAATTTTTAAGTATTTTAAATTGTTAATTATTGTTGTGATTATAGTAATGCCTTTACTTAATTTTCAGATAATATATGATACTCTTTCTGTCTGAATTTATGTTGCACTGATAGAATTTGGACAGTCAACAAAGTTTTAATACAACTTTTAGATATTTAAGTTGTTAATTATTACTCTATGATTTATAGTACTTTCTACATAATTTTTAGATAATATATATTACTTCCTCTACTCTAATTTATCTGGTATTGATCGGACTTGAAGAATCAATCAAATTTTTAATGTCTTTTAAATATTTTAAATTATTAATTATTATAAATATAGTACTTTTATGTGTGACACTGATAGAATTTTAAGAGTCAAATAATTTTTTTTATACATTTTATATATTTTAATTTGTATAGTATTGTAATTTATATTACTTTTTACGTAATTATTTTCTTTAATTAATAGAAGTATTTAATTTTTGTGGAAAACTTTGATTTTTTATGTTTTCTTGATGTGTAAAAGAAACACCACGTTGAATGAAATTTATCTAATTCTCTCTTTATATTTTTAAAAGACACAAATCTCAAAATGTTGGCACAATTAATAACAAAGAGAAAAATTATCAATTTCTTTGGTCAAATTACATGAATTGAATTTCACTTAATATTTACTACTACTTTATATCCAGCCTCAGAATAAAAATAAAAGGGTAAATGAATCAATTTGCTTTTTGACCCTAAGCTACTTGAGTAAATTGAACGAATAGTGTCTTTTAAGTTTTGAACGAAGGATTGAAGACATTGACCAACTTAAAGGGTCAAACATAATTAAAAAACTTGATTAAGTTATTGTGGACTAGATTAATATTTTCAAAACTTTCTAATCTTTTCAAAAATACAAATCAACCCACCTCCCTTTCCAAATCAACTGTCTCTCTCCTCTTTCTCTCTCGACAGTCTCTCTCAATTCTCTTCCAACCAACAGTTCTGCAAAATTTCTCCCTTCAATTCCCGACAACTTCAAGCTCTGGCGACAAATAACTGGGCTCATTTCTTTTCGACTTTCAACCGTCAATCAACGTGACAAGCAGTGTTCTCTGGCGACAAAAACTTTGAGTTCTTCGTCGTCCCATTTCTTCTTTCACAGGTAAAAAATTATGTCTTTTTAGTTATGAAGAAATAGAGAAACTTGAGCCAACTTCTCTTCTAGTATTGGTTAACAATTTTAATATTTCTTGCTTAAATTTGAAATGTGAACTGAATAAAATCTTAATTTCTGGCATTTCTTCTCTACTTTTTCCGATGTGAAATATAATTTTTTGTTGTTATTGTAGTTCTTGTTGTCGAACTGTTGATTCGATTTGTTGGTGATTTTTGGTCACCGTTGATGTTCTTAGTGTGTGTGTGTTGTTTGGTGTTGTTGCATTGATTTGTTATTTTTCTTGGTAAAAATGGTGTTGCAACATATGAACCATCTAGTTCAACAGATGAACCATCTAGCGCAACAGATGAACCATCTGATGCAACAGATGAACCACCTGATACAACAGATAAAACATCTGATGCAACAAATAAATCATCTGATGCAACTGATGAAATATCTAACAGATCATTCATCTATTGCGACAAACGACTCTTCTATTTGGGAAAAATCTACACAATATTGATCCAACAAATAACTCATTTTACAATAGATGAGTGATCTGTTTCAACAGATGAGTGATCTGTTTTTATTATTTCCAACGGATTACTCATCTGTTACAACATGTTGGTTATAAGTTGCAACAGATAACCTACCCGGTACAACAGATGGGTGATCTGTTTTTATTATTTCCAATAAATTACTCATCCGCTGTAATAGGTTGGTTATAAGTTGCAACAGATAACCTACCTAGCACAACAGATGAGTGATCTATTTTTATTATTTCCAATGGATTACTCATCCGCTACAACAGGTTGGTTATAAGTTGTAACAGATAATCTTACCTGGTGCAACAGACGAGTGATCTATTTTTAATGCTTCCAACGGATTACTCATCTGCTGCTACAGGTTGGTTATAAGTTGCAACAAAAAACCTACCTAGTGCAACAGAAATGTGATCTACTGGAACTATTATTTTAATGTTGTACATATTGGATATAGTGTTATCCCTTTTTAATGATGCATTATTCAATTATAATCTATTTTATGTTCTTGTTATTTTTAGATTATATGGCTCCCAAAAGTCCAAGTAAAGGAACAAGTGAAGCAGCTAGGCTACATCCACCACTCTATGAGTGCTTTACAAGCGTTATCTCAATCAGGAGCAGAATATGATGAATATGAGAAGGAGGAATATTTCAAAAGAGATGATCCAAATGTTAATAGCCCTTCCACCGAAGAGTTGGTCAAAACCTTCAGCATTAATCGTTATCCTGTTAGAATGCAGTGCGAGGGTGCCACAGATTTAATAGGTGATTTCATGGTTAAGTCATCCATGGGAAAATCTTCCGACGCCTTTAGAAAAATACTTCGAGAACAAAAATTAGATACTTATTTCAAGGACAACTGCTTTGGGGAATATCTTGATTTGCCGGAGGACAATAACACTCGTTTCTAAATGAAAATAGTATATGATCTTCTCAAGCATAGGTTTATGTATAAAAACAAAGATACGATGGATGAGGTGTGGATAAATTACTGTGCCATGCCTGTTTTTTTTGGTTGGAAGGAGTTTGTTATAGTTACTGGACTAAAATGTTATCTTCCATCTCCTTCTCAAGTTATACCTATTCTAGCCTAAAAAAGCACTCCATATACCCAAAAAAGGCAAAGGCAAGTCGAGTGATCGTGATGACCTGGTGTCCATTGTTGGTCCAAGCTTTAAAAACAAAAATTTGATAGAAGCGTTGAAAGGTAAAAAAATTTCAAAGAAGCACAAACAATCATTGTTCTTGGTTTGGTTTGTACATAATATTCTTTGGGTGAGAGACGTTAACAACAACATACCACTTGGTTTGATAAAGCTCTCCGAGGATCTTGAGGCATTTAACAGCTATCCTTGGAGTCATGAAAGTTTTAAAATGACTATCAAATATTTGTTGACTCCGTTAACGCCAAAGACATTCAACTTATATGGCTTTTCATGGACTTTCATGGTAAATGTTTCTTTTATTATAATATGATTTATTTTTTTTATTCAATAATGGTTTTGATTTATTGACGTTATTTTATAGGCTTGGGCGTTTGAAGACATACCTTATTTGAGACAACAAGTGAACTACTAGGAAGAAGTTTTCTGTCCAAGAATCTTGAGATGATTATCGGCCAAAACTGATAAAAATGCAAAATTTCTTGATCTCTTCACACCCCCGAAGGATGCAGTAAGTATAATTATAATTAAGTTTTTGTTTTAATTAATGATTTTTTGAATGATCTAATCAACATTCTAATATATATAATGATTTATGTTAGTTTGTGTATCCGTCGCTTGTTCCGACCAATCGAGAGTTGAAGATGTCATTTTTTCTTACTTTACGGTCTGTGCAAACTTTATCGGACCCTAAGATTATTGACAGAATAAAAATAGAATTTTTTGGAGCAACAACCATCACAAGAAAAATAATTTTGGAGGGTGGGCTTATTGTTGTTGATGGCTATAGTGGTGATGGAGCTGTTGGTGGTGGTAGTGGTGCTACTGTTGGTGCTAATGATGCTCCTCTTATAATTTTTAAAACAAACCATTATGAGTATGATCATATTGGTTATACAGATTTTCCCTCTCCTAGCAAATGTTCTACATGCAAATGTCAAGACTGCAAGGAGAAACATGATGTAGTGATTAATACTATTAATGCATTAACTGTTTATGTAAAGAAATTGACATCTAAGAGGGGTGCCATTCCATCAAAGAGGACTTTATATTCATCTACTTCATTAGAGATTAAGTCTAAGAGGAGAAGGAAAGTAATTTTCAAGGCATTATCAAGCATCCAAAAAAGCAAAATTACAACTCCTCTTCCCGTCTGTTGCTCTATTGAGCAATGTACAAGGACCACAGGAGAGCAGTACGAGCTGAAGAATGTGAATATATATTGTCTGTTCCAACTAACAAACAGACACATATCTATTTCAATAGATGACACATTTGCTAAAAATTATCAAACAGATATATACATCTGTTGCAACAGTTAACTAACCTATTGCATCAGATACAATATCTGTTGCAATATATGTCTCATTTGTTTTAGAAAATCAAATAGCTGTACGTACCATTTTTATTTGTACCAACAGATGACTTATCTGCTGCAACGGATGGGTCATCTGTTGGGACAAATTAAATTAAGACTTCTTACCATTTCATTTTTTCTAAACAGATGAGTCATATGTTGCAACAGATGGTTCATCTGTTATAAATTATCATACAGGTCTTCCTCATGTTGTAATTTATCTCAACAGTTGATCCATCTGTTGCAACAAAAATATAATCTATTTGGGACAATTTAAAACAGGAGGAAGACCTGTTTAATTTGCTAAATAGACGAGTTATCCTTTTTCCTTTTTTTTTGTATCTGTGATTAGCATTAACCAATTTTGGCTTTCTAGGTGGATGTCAATGTAGAAACTACTGCTGAACAACATTGATAATATGCTACTCTTTTATGTAAATATGGAGAAACGAAAGCGCAGAAATCGTATGCAAGCGACATTAAAGATCCACGGTGACCAAAGCCAAATTTCATAGCACCGGATGAAGAACAACTTGTTCATATTGAGTAGATCTTTATTGCTTGAGTCTGTCAAAGTAGTAATCTCACCCCTCCTTAGGAATTGTTGGCATCAAAACTTAAATTGTTTATTTATTTTTTGAGATCCGTACCCATAATAATTTTTTTACATTTTATTTATTTATTGATTTATTTCATGTAATTTCTGAAGGCTTCAATTTATTTTATTTTATCTATGAATTTTATTTTAGCCTTAGATTTGAACTTCTTAATTGAAATGGAATACTAGATTCAAATATTATAATAGATAAGGTATTTGTTGCAACGGATGACATATCTGTTGGAAAATATCAAAAAGATTTATACATATGTTGCAACATGTAGGTAATCTGTTGGAAATTATCAAACAAGTCTTCCCACTGTTGCAATAGATAGACTTAGATAGAAACATCGACATAATGCAACAGATGACCAACCTATTACAATAGATAAACTATCAGTCAGAACAGGTAGAATATCTGTTACAACTAATGGACAATCTGTTGCATTATAAAAAAATTCAACTTTCATTAGACATAAAAAATTATCACTACATGTAAAGTGAAGTGACTTGAAATAAAAAAGGTGGAACCTATCGACAGGCACCTAAAGTTGGAGCGATCTTTCACTTGGGCAGCTCACGTATAATTCACGCAACCAAGGCTTGTTGAACCCCCATTTTTGCTGACTTGGCACCTGATTTGCCCCCCCAACGGTTATTTTTTCCTCTTATATATTCATCTTCTTCCTAAAGTTTAACCCTAAATTCCCAAATCTTCTTCTTCATCATTATTTTTTCTCTATCCAAATTCTTTAAATTATTTGTATTTGATTTTTCCGCATATTTTTTTCATTTTTTCCAATTGAGCTTGAAAATATCGAGCTCATCTTCCACTATTTTTTGTGATAAAGATTTTTGATATTGTAAGTGTGGTCACGAAGCTCTATTGAAGACTTCTTGGACTCAACAAAATTCAGGTCGTAGGTTTTTTACTTGTAAAATTTCAAAGATAATATTTTTTATTTAATTAGTTGATTAATTATTGACTTGTAATTATTTTGTAGTTGTTGTATTATTTTTATAGAAGTTGGGTGGAGGTGATTACTTTGATTGGTATGAAGAACGACACCCTTCACAAGCAAATTGTGTAATCTGGGATTTGTTGAAGAAAGTCAAGGCTTTAGAAGAGACACAAAATCGAGCAAGAAGATACTACATTGTTGGCGTTATTGCTACTGGTTTGGTGTTGTTGGGCACATGGATATGCAAGTCTAATTGCTGAATTTTCATGATGGTGTATTTGTATTTGCTACTGGTTTGGTATTGTTGAGCACATAGATATTCAAGCGTAATTGTTGTAAAATATCAAAAAATTGCCACTACATGTAAAGTTACATATGTAAAGTGAAGTGACAAAATAAAAAATTATTATTTCACAGGCTCTTCTTTATACACAGGCTCCAAGCATCCAGTTAGTATCCCATGATCCCAGACCTCTTGCATGTTTTCCACAGCATTGTCGCATAGAAAGGTCATTGGCTTGGCTATTTTTATGTCGGTCAGGAAACATTCGATGTGTGCAAGCGCGTGTTACCCGCACGCGGCACCAGTTTCATTTTTTGGAAGGTCCACGTCCTTGTTTCGACCTTCAAAATCCCATGGTTGCTTCATCAACACTTTCGCTGGTAAATTATTCATCGGTTCTCTCTACCTCAACAAGATAGGAAACAACTCCAACAGTGGCTGCATGTGGGTAAAAAAAATCGTCCTCGTCCAAGGCAGGTAAGTTGCAGTCATAAACCTTGATCTTTCCCTTATTGATTAGTATCTCAAAAGCCCGATAATGTATGTCATCCATGTTAATGACTCCAAGAATCCTCTTTTCCCCGGTCCAGATATTGCCGTGTGAATTTGGCCTCTCTCCTCTAACATATTTTATCATTTCTTCATCCTATTGGAACCCAAAAACTAACGAATAAAATCTCGAACCACCAGGATTTGACGCTCGCTTACTGAGATCATCGTACCTATTCTTGAAATTCTTGTAGAAGTTAAGGTCCATTATCCTATCGGCAACATCATAAGCCTCTGGGTACGCTAATTGCCTGCCCCTTATGAGGCAGAGAATTTCTTCAATATACTATGATATAAGAAGTCAATTTTCAAATAGGTTAGTAATTGTAAAGAAGGAAAACATAGTATAAAGATGCAATGGATGGTCCATATATTGCAGAGGATTCTCTGAATCTGTTTACAAATTACCCATCTAATTGTAACACCCTACCTTTTTCGGGCTAGAATTTAAATCGTTGTTCCTATACGTACGGACTTGAACAAAATTATTCTATGTATATACAAGTGTGATTAGAAAATATATTATGTGGTAATGACTTCTTATATTTATCGAAGTCATAGTACCCTCCTAACTTATAGACGAGTTGAGGACTTTTTCATCGATAGAGTTTTGATAAATGCTTCAGCTATGGTCAACTTTCAACAAGTGTATATCCCAGCATATATTGATTTAGGTGTCCTACTATATATCAAATAAAAGTTCTTTGAATCTTGTTTCCAACGCATTTGGTTTTACCTTAATCCGATATCAGAGTAAAAAGTTATGATTGTTTTACTTCAGCATGTACGTCTGTCAACTAAGCGATATGCTCCACCAAGTGACCGTGGTCGAACCACGGGATCGAGGGATGCCTAAAACCTTTCCTTCGGTCAAAAGAATTCTTTGACCGAAATTTCTGTTCGCGGATCAGTTTAAAAGAGTCAAAAACGGTTTTGAAAAAAAATTCTCAAAGGTGACTTGGCACACCCAATTATGCCAAGTGGCGACTCTGAGTTTTAAAGTAAATAATCCTTTTAAAAAAATCATTTTCTTTTGTCACTTAATAATAAAAACCCTTTCGAAGTTAAAATCAAATCTTTTTTAGAGTTAAAAAAAGGGGTGTGACAGCTCTGGCGACTCTGCTGGGGATCGAACCCAGAATCGACTCTGGGGCAACAATATCCAACCACTTCAAATGTTCATTTTCTCACTCCCCAATCCAAGACTACCACATACTCAGCTCCACCTGTTGTTCATACTTTTGCGGTGCCACCCCCACCTGAAGCTCTTACATTTGATGTTCATCCACAAGTTGTTCCTCCCCACTCTACAAGAGAGCCTGCATTGAATATTACTGGTGATCAGCGTTACACTTCCAATCCTACATTCAAGTTGACTGGTCTTTACGGTGACACTCACCCGCCTGAATTTCCTCCTAACACTGAGAGGCCCGTTATGACAGAAGAACAAGAGGAAATGACTAGAAAATTGAGAAGTTTGGAACTGACTATGAAGAACTTGCAAGGACTTGAGGGTTACAAAAGTATCTCATAAAAGGACTTATGCATGTTTCCAGGTGTCAACCTTCCTCCTGGATTTAAAATGCCAAAGTTTGAGAAATATGACGGACATGGGGACCCAGTGGCACATTTGAGGCGCTATTGTAACCAATTAAGGGGCGCTGGAGGGAAGGAAGAACAACTCATGGCTTATTTTGGGGAGAGTCTTTCAGGCCTAGCTTCAGAATGGTTTGTTGACCAAGAAATTGATAAGTGGATTAGTTGGGATGACCTAACCAATAGATTTGTGCAATAATTTCAATACAATGTGGAGTTGATCCCTGACGAAAATCCCTAACTAGTATAAAAAGAAGAATACTGAGAGTTTCAGGGAGTATGCGATTAGATGGCGTGAACAAGCGGCTATGGTGAAACCACCAATGAAAGAAAGTATGATAGTAGAGGTATTTCTTCAAGAGCAGGACAAAACATATTATCAACACTTGTTACCTGCATTAGGCAAGCCATTCATTGAGGTCCTTAAAATGGGGGAGATAATAAAAGAGGGAATTAAGACTGGTCGCATTGTGAGTTTTGCAATATTGAAAGCGAATACTTAAGAAATTCAAAAGGGTTCAGAAAGTGTTGGGGAGAAAAAGAATGAGGAAGATGCATCTGCTATTGTAGTTGGACAGCAGGAAAGGTCAAGGAGACTACGTCGTCGTCGCTCTCAGGCTCAGACCCAAGTTCGTGCCCAAACTCTACATAATCACTCCCAAAATCCATTATACTCTGCTCCTCCACCTTTATATCTATTATATAACGCACAACTACATGTTCAACCCCCATCTTACCTACAGTGGAACACACCAACTCTTCAGAGTCGTTCTCTATCTCCACAAACATACCAAAACCTTTCTAAGCCTGATTTTCAATCCAAGCCAAATAATGAAATGAGGCAGAAGTCGAGAGATTGATTCACACCAATTGGAGAGTCGTATTCTAGTTTATTTTAGAGATTGGTACAGTGAGGCATGATCACTCCTCTCTTTGGGCACACTCTTAATCGGCATTCAAGAAATTTTAATCCTAACGTGCGATGTGCGTATCATTGTGATGCTCAGGGTCATAGTATTGAAGATTGTCGAGATTTGAAAAGAGAAATTAAAAAGATGATTCAAGATGGATCAATTATGGTGCAGAATATTGAAAGTAAGCAAAACTCTAGTCATACTGATATCTAAACCAATGGCTAAGTTGTCAGGCTGAGCAATTGAGAAGTCACCCCTCTCCCTACTAGGAAGAGGTCTGGTAGTTTGTTTTCTTTTATTTTCTATTTTTCGGAGTATTTCAGGGTTGTAGTTCGGGATCTATCTTATTTTTTCCCTTTGTCGTTTATGTTCAAACCCTTTTATCTTTTATTTCAACTAAATAAAGTGTCCCTTTCCTTTTATGTTTCAAATATGTATTGTTTGTTTGTTTTCTTTATACAGTACATTTTATGTTGATTCTAGTGATATGACATGCCTGCGGAATTTTCAGTTAGATCTTAAAATCTAGTTTGAGCATGAGCATTGAATCATAGGGTTAAAGTTAGAAAAGAGAGCATCTGAAAAAATAGATAGAGTGCTGAGAAATTAGGCGACAAGTTTAAGCCTTCTTTGAAAATAAAGGCAATTATTTTGAGAATCACAAGAATAACTTGGTCATCAATTGAAAGACATGTCTTAATTAGGTCAAACAATGTCTGCGTGATCCTATCAAAAAGAAAAAAAAAGAAAATCAACTCCACGAAAGCATGAGTCATTCAATGTGAGGGATGTACAACAAAGGTGGAGTTGTATGTTCGACGAGTGTAGAAGAAAATGTGGCACATATGTTCGGGGCAAGTTAGTGTTGTAAAATATGTCATAAGTGTTATTGATCGTGTTCTTTTACATTGCATGCTATGTACTAGCATCTTAAAGGATTGATATGACGAAGGTATTTCATTCTGCTATCCAAACTTTGTGTCATACTTTGTTTACCCCATTTGAGCCTTAATGTTATTTTCTTTCGTAACCCTCTTTTGGAATCAAGATAGAGTCAGCAGAGCTCAAAGGAAAAATGTCGAGCAAAGCATTAGAGTCAGAAAAACATCAGAAAAAAAAGAAGAGAAGAAAAAGAAGAAGAAAATATGACCAAAAATAAAGTAAAGAGAATAGTGCCTAGAAGAATAGAGTCAGAAAATTTCAAAGAGAAAAAGAGTCAATAAAAGAGAAAAAGAAGAAATCAGCATCAAGCAAAAGAAGTTGCCAGAACTACGCGTGACCTGATTCTCCTCTCTCGGGGGTGAGATATGTAGGCTTCCCTACTCTGGGTTCGGTCCAACAAAATAAATAATTTAGTATTTTCCAGTCAAAAGAAACTGGGGCATGAGTTGATCCTCATTGTTTGAGTTGATTCAAAAAGTTATAAGTCCCACCCAACTTCGAGTGTCGTTTGGGCCTCATGCCATCCTTTCTTTCTAACCCTATCCAAAAGCCAGGTTACAACCAAATAAAGACCTTCAGATCAATCTTTGAGGATGTTAAGGCTAAGCATGCAGGGGATATGATGATGCATTTGGGATCTACTTGTCTTCCTCAGCATCAGAAATCAGGAGAGAAATAAAAAATGAGAGACTCGTATTGGTGAAAACCCTCACGGGAACCATAAGGCGATGGTAAGTTGAGAGAGATAATAATGAGAGAGTCTTATCGGTGAAAACCCTTACGGGAACAATAAGACAACTGTGAGTTGAGAAAAAGGAAAATGGGAGTCTCACTGGTGAAAAATCCTCACAGACACCATAAGACAATGGTGAACTGAGAAAAAAAAAGGAGAGAGGCTTGTTGGCGAAAGCCCTTCAGGGTGTCACTAGCCAAATGAGGTCTTAAATGCAATTGACCTAAGGAAAAAACTTTGTTCCAAGGCCATTAACTCAAAAATAATTGGTTGAAAGTTCAGATGAAAAGATCAAGCTGCTTAATCCTAAATGCATGGCATAATCATTAGAGTTGATTGTCATTTTTAGATGAATTTTTTGTTTCTTTGTTTCAAATGGGGACATTCATTGTCTTTTTTTTCTTCTCTTTATCTTTCTTGAGTTAGTTATTCAAATAAAAAAAATTATCATTTTTTTTCTTTTCTTGTCTTTGAGTCAAGTCCGTGTTAAAACAAGTGAGAAAAGATTAAAAAATTGGCTACCCGCTTCTTTAATTGCTCAAAGCAAGACAAAAGCTAGCACATGAAAGAGACATGATTGCGGGCCATAAAAGGGCATGCAGAAAGTTTTGTCAATAGATAAGTTGAGGAACTCATGGAAATAGCAAGGATCAATGGGTCTATCTGAGAAGCATGGAAAAGCACAGATACTGTGTTTGTTTCAGTCACTTTTAATAATCTGAGTTTGGGTCAATGATTCAACAAGTCAATGATATATGCTAATGGTTGGAAGCATGGTTAAATGTGACGAGGGCAAGAGCGATCGCCGCAAAAGAAAAAGCCACAAACCAGCCCCCATGTTTTAAACTCACAAGCTTTCTTTGGTGAAACAGGAAATATATTACCTTCAAAGTAAAGGCTTTAGAGCATAAACATCAAGGGTTACAATACCTCACTTTCACAAATGCAGGAAGCAATGTTGCTGAACAGGTTTGATAATAAAATCATGGTAAAAATTCATCATCCTATATCCCTCGGAGACACACTTGTCCAGGGATTTCATTTTTCATTTGCTAGGTGATACACTTCTTAAATTGAACCTTGACTCCTATAAGACGTACCTTTTAGTAAGACGTACCATTTAGTCGAATCATTTCCCTTGACCCCTAGAAGATGTACCTTTTAGTCAAGTCATCCCCATTGATTCCTATAAGGCGTACCTTTTAGTCGAGTCATCCCCCTTGATTCCTAGAAGGCATACATTTTAGTCGAGTCATCCCCCTTGATTCCTAGAAGACATACCTTTTAGTCGAGTCATCCCCCTTGACCCCTAGAAAGACGTACCTTTTAGTCGAGTCATCCCCCTTAATTCCTATAAGGTGTACCTTTTAGTCAAGTTATCCCCCTTGGTTCCTATTAGGCATACCTTTCAGTCGAGTTATCCCCCTTGATTCCTAGAAGACGTACCTTTTAGTCTAGTCATCCTCTTGATTCCTATAAGGCGTACCTTTTAGTTGAGTCATCACCTTTGATTCCTATAAGATGTACCTTTTAGTCGAGTCATTTCCCTTGATTCCTTGTAAGATGTTCCTTTTAGTCGAGTCATCCCCCTTGATTCCTATAAGACGTACCTTTTAGTCGAGTCATTCCCTTTGATTCCTAGGAGACGTACCTTTTAGTTGAGTCATTCTCCTTGATTCCTATAATGATGTGAATTTCGAAAAAGTCCTTTGATGATAAACTGGGGCAAAATTTAATTCTTGTGTTGGAACTTTACTTTTCTGGCAAACGAAACCTCTTTATAATAATATTTATTTGGGATAATTTTTTTTTTTAGTTTTGATGTGATTTCAGGAGCCCGCCTGGAGAACAGGGTGAAGAAATGAAAAGTCAAGAAACAAAGTGAAGAAGTTGAAAGTCAAGCAACAAGGTGAAAATTTGAAAGTTAACAGATTGAGAAATAGCAAGTCAGGAGCCCGCCTGAAGAATAGGGTGATGAAATGGTAAGTCAGGAGCCCGCTTGAAGAACAGGGTGATGAAATAGCAAGTCAGGAGCCCGCCTGAAGAATAGGGTGATGAAATAGCAAGTCAGGAGCCCGCCTGAAGAACAGGGTGATGAAATAGCAAGTCAGGAGTCCGCCTGAAGAACAGGGTGATAAAATTACAAGTCAATAGCCCACCTGAAGAACAGGGTGATGAAATGTCAACTCAGGAGCCCGCCTAAGCACAGGGCGAATAAATGGAAAGTTAAGCAACAAGGTGAAGCAAGAACAAACAACAAGTGATGAAATTACAAGCCAGGAGCCCGCCTAAAGAATAGGGTGATGAAACTTAAGTCAAGAGTCCAACAGAAGCTGTATAGATAGGATTTTGTAATTTCATTTATGTTTTAACTTGTAATTTTCATTTTGATGTAATGACAGAGCCGCGGAACGGAACCTCGATGGAACCTCACTCGACTCTCCAACTCGGTATAGTGCATTTCCTTCCAATCCTTTGAGACACCGTCACTTGATTTCTCCATAACTTGGGTGGGTAGGATGGCTTAAGTCAGAACTCGGTTGTTCTTCTTCTTTCTGTTTCTTCCTTTGAATAATGGTCGGGACAAAATTTTGTCTTGTTGTCTACTTCTTTGTCTGAAAACACTTTGTGTTTACAGTCAAAGGGGGCATGATGTAGACACCTAATTTTGTCCCTCCCCGATATCACTTTTATTCATTTTTACCTTATCCTATCGTTTACCCTCAACCATGTAATTATCCCTCCATAAAATGAAAAAAAATAACAAACCCATAACAAATTTTATCTTGTTTTAATCCTATCCTAACAAATTTTATTCTAACAACCTACCCCATACCCCCTCACCCCTACACCCCATGTCACCGGCCCCCCAGGTTCCTTTTGATTTTCTTTTAACCAAATACACTAACAACAAAAGGGAAACATACAGACCCACATCATCATCATAATCACATTCTAACAGAGAAAAAGGATACCAAAAAATTCATTCACGAAAAAAAAAGAAAAAAAGGAGATCATCATCATCTGGAACCAAAAAAAAGTGAGGCGGATTTTCTTTTCTTCTGGATGAGTCCATTTCCTTTTCATTGGGACCAGTCCATTTTATTTTCCTCTCCATCATTATCATCAAGAGAGCTGATAATCGAGAGGGAGAGAGAGAGAGAATGAAGCAGAAGATTGGAGAGTAACAACGAGAGAACAACGTGAGGGACTTTGAGTGAGAAAAATTTGACCGGAGATCGAGTTTTCCAGCAACTCTTCACCGGAAATAACTTCACCAGGTCCGATTGAACTCTGAAATCCATTGAAAACTCAATTTAAACCATCTCCATGGATGCAAACCAGGATCGAATTGTTAAATCAGTTTGAAATCGACTTATTTCGGGTTGATTCCAGTCGTTTTGAGTTCAATTTTAGTTTGTTCAGGGTCAATTTTGGCCTGTTCAGGTTAATTTTGGTTTGTTCGGGTTAGTTTCGGTCATTCAGTGCTTGTGTTGAATACTCTCAGTCTCTTTCGGGGATTTGGTATTTGAATCGGACTGCAAGTTTGGGTTTTGTATTGAGTTGGTTTGTCGTTGAGATTTTCAATTCGAGCTTTTGGATTCGGGTCTTCTTTAACTCATCATTATCAATGAAAGTCGATTTTGGAAGGTCAATCTCTTTAACCCGCTCCTTTTTTTATTTTATTTATTTTTTCCTTGTTTAATTGGTTGTGATTATGTGTGATGGGATTATCCTTTTGTTGGATTTTTATTGATGTTGATGTTATGATCATGACGTTTGGTGATTCAGCTTCGGAGGTTTGAGGAAAGATCTTGATCATGTTTTAATGGATCGATAAAAAAGAAGTTGGGGGTTATAATTGAAAAATTGATGAAAAGGTTAGATTCAGATAATTTTTGATTTATTGTGTTTGAATGTAAATGTCATCGAATTGGATAGGCAAACCTAGGTTGGGTAGGCAAAGTTTAAAATCTGTGGTTTTGTTGACTGTTTGAAATTTTGTTGAATGTTTGAAATTTGGGTGAATGATTTGGTTTTCTCACATTGAAAAATTATACTAATTTGGCCGGGGAATACCCCGAGGTATTTGTATTGATTTATCCGGGGAATGCCCCGAAGTATTTTGTACTCGGAGGACGTCCGTGATGAAGGCCCAAGGCATCGGGTAAAATGTCAAAGCATAGTTTAGGATTAGTTTAGAATAGGATTTATATTTTTTTTCTTCACATTTTTCTATTTTCAGATTGTATAAATTGGACTGGACACTATAATTTTGGATTTGTTTGATTGATTGGTTTGTCTGTTTTTGTGTGGTTTATACACTCTTAGTGTCAAATTAGCCGATATGCTCCACCAAGTGACCGTGATCGAACCACGGGATCGAGGGGTGCCTAACACCTTCCCCTCGGTCAACAGAATTCCTTAACCGGAATTTCTGTTCGCGGATCAGTTTAAAAGAGTCAAAAACGATTTTGAAAAAGGATTCTCAAAGGTGACTTGGCACACCCAATTATGCCAAGTGGCGACTCAAAGTTTTAAAGTAAATAATCCTTTTAAAAAAAAATCATTTTCTTTTGTCACTTAATAATAAAAATCCTTTCGAACTTAAAATCAAATCTTTTTTAGAGTTAAAAAAAAGGGTGTGACAGCTCTGGCGACTCTGCTGGGGATCGAACCCAGAATCTCTGATTTATTTTGGAGTTGTTTCAGCTTAGTTTGGCATTATAAGTGTATAGACATTTAATTTGTTTGTTTTGTGTTATTGTTTTATCATCGTTAAGTGCCTACGTGTTCTTTGTTTACAATCTTTCTTTATGTGTTACCGCTTTATATCTGGCATCATGTGCTTAACCCGAGTCATTCTTTCTGCAACTAGTCCGTAGTACACGTGTTGTACACGACCTCCTCTGGTTGATTCACCCTTATTTTAGGAGGGGGAGCCATCGGTGTTATGGAGTGGGTGGAAAGCTCTCGCAGCCACTATCGTCCATACGCACTCCCGAATAGCCTTGTTAGTGAACCCCAGCGTAGGTTAGCCTTTAGGTCATGCTTATCTGCATCATATTGAGACCTAGTGGAACCCACCTAGTCCTTTGTAGGATACTCACCTCTAAAGCATCCCTACGTTCTAAATGTTGCATCTCTGAAGATAAAGTGGTCATTTGACAGATCGATTTGGGGAAAGCATGTGTTAGAAGTAAAGTGTGTAGACAAGAAAGTGTTGAAACAAAGAGAGAAAAAGAAAAGGTGAGTAAAAAAAGAGTGTTTCGTAGTTTTAGAGTTCTTTATGGCTTTTGATTTTTTTTCACAATTCAAAAAGATTTTTTACCTTTTGCACTCATGTTCTCAAAAACATCAAAAATATTTTCCTTTTATTCCTTTACCATGCATTCATGATTCAAAATTTTCAAAAAGATTTTTTTCTTAATAGGAGCTTCTTTATAAAAGAAAATTCAAAAAATGGTAGTAGTTGTGTTCATTTAATAAAATGAAAATACCAAAAAGATTTTTCTTTCGTAGTTGTTGGTGTTAGTTTTATGTGAAGTGTCAAATGAAAAAACTCAAAAAAAAATTATTTACATTGTTCATCGTCTGTCTTTGGTCATGTCTCTTAAGTCAGGGTTCAGTTCGTTATTTAATCCTTAACTGTTCAATCTGGACGAACTACGCAGCCCTGATTCTCCTCTCTCGGGAGTGAGATACGTAGGCAACCTATTGTTGGTTCGGGGATCTTATTTAAAAAATTAAAAAAAAAAAAATTCTTCAGTCTTCATTTAGAGTAGGTGTTTCACATACATCTTTAAATGAAAACCACAAAAAAGATTTTCCTTTTATAGGTTCAAGTTTCATTTTCATATGAAATTTAAAATTGAAAACCCAAAAAAGAGTTTCTTTGGTAATCATAGGTTTCATTTTGTATAGGTTATTAAAGCCGAAAAATTCAAAAAGATTTTCGTCTATTCTTTTGGCAATTTATCATTTTTCTTTTCTTCTTAAAATTTCAAGAAAAAGAAAAAGAAAAAGAAAAAGATCTTAGTTTATTTGGCCATTTTGGCAAGACTTCTCGAACTACGCACACCTGATTCTCCTCTCTCGGGGGTGAGATACGTAGGCGCCCTTTTTGGGTTCGGTGACCTTTTCAAAATAAAAAAAAAAGGAAAAAGAGGTTTTAAAAAATTGTTGAACTCTAACGCATTTTGCTATCTCTAGTCCAGTTAGTTTAAGGTGGTTGATTTGTGGCATTTTGGCTGGTCCTCTATATTGCTCCAAGTCACAGAGAAAGTTATGGCCAACAAGGATGCCGAGTTAGTTGTCACTAATCAGATAGGGAGTTTGGGAAATGAGAATTTAGGAGCTAATGAAGAGATTCGGAAATTGAGGAAGCAAATGATAGAAATGCATCGAGCTTGGGCTAATGGGTTGCCGCCTCCTCCAGTTCCCACTGATAATCTGGAATATCTTTCTAGATTTCCTCCCATGTCACATGCACAATTTTCCATTTTTGTTGATATGCCACAACATGCATCAGGATCGACTCCGGGGAAACAATATCCAACCAATTCCAATGTTCATTTCCTCACTCCCCAATCCAAGACTACCACATACTCGACTCCACCTGATGTTCATACTTTTGCGGCGCCACCCCCTCCAGAACCTCCTACTTTTGATGTTCATCCACAAGTTGTGCCTCCTTACACTACAAGAGAGCCTGCTTTGAATATTACTGGTGATCAGCGTTACACTTCCGAGCCTACATTCAAGTTGACTGGTCTTTACGGTGACACTCATCCGCTTGAATTTTATCCTAACACCGAGAAGCCTGTTATGACAGAAGAACAAGAGGAAATGACCAGAAAATTGTGAAGTTTGGAACTGGCTATGAAGAACTTGCAAGGACTTAAGGGTTACAGAAGTATCTCATATAAGGACTTATGCATGTTTCCAGGTGTCAACCTTCCTCCTGGGTTTAAAATGCCAAAGTTTGAGAAATATGACGGGCATGGGGACCCAATGACACATTTGAGGTGCTATTGTAACCAATTAAGGGGCGTTGGAGGGAACAAAGAACAACTCATGGCTTATTTTGGGGAGAGTCTTTCAGGCCTAGTTTCAGAATGGTTTGTTGACCAAGACATTGACAAGTGGATTAGTTGGGATGACCTATCCAATGGATTTGTTCAACAATTTCAATACAATGTGGAGTTGATCCATGACGAAAATCCCTACCTAGTATAAAAAAGAGGAATACTGAGATTTTCAGGGAGTATGCGATTAGATGGCGTGAACAAGCGGCTATGGTGAAACCACCAATGAAAGAAAGTAAGATAGTAGAGGTATTTATTGAAATGAAGGACGAAACATATTATCAACACCTGTTACCTGCATTAGGAAAGCCATTCATTGAGGTCCTTAAAATGGGGGAGATAATAGAAAAGGGAATTAAGACTGGTCGTATTGATTGTTTTGCAACATTGAAAGCGAATACTTAAGCAATTCAAAAGGGTTCAGAAAGTGTTGGGGAGAAAAAGAATGAGGAAGATGCATCTGCTATTGTAGTTGGACAGCAGGAAAGGTCAAGAAGACCACGTCGTCGTCGCTCTCAGGCTCAGACCCAAGTTCATGCCCAAGCTCCACATAATCACTCCCAAAATCCATTATACTCTGCTCCTCCACCTCCATATCCTGTATATAATGCACAACTTCATGTTCAACCCCCATCTTACCTACAGTGGAACACACCAACTCCTCAGAGTCGTCCTCTAACTCCACAAACATACCAAAACCTTTCTAAGCCTAATTTTCAATCCAAGCCAAATGATGAAATGAGGCAGAAGTCGAGAGATTGCTTCACACCAATTGGAGAGTCGTATGCCAGTTTATTTCAGAGATTGGTACAATGGGGCATGATCACTCCTCTCTTTGGGCACACTCTTAATCGACATTCAAGAAATTTTGATCCTAACGTACGATGTGCGTATCATTGTGATGCTCAGGGTCATAGTATTGAAGATTGTCGAGATTTGAAAAGAGAAATTAAAATGATGATTCAAGATGGATCAATTATGGTGCAGAACATTGAAAGTGAGGAAAGATCTAGTCATGCTGATATGCAAACTAGTGGCTAAGTTGTCAGGCTGAGCAATTGAGAAGTCATCCCTCTCCCTACTAGGAAGAGGTCTGGTAGTTTGTTTTGTTTTCTTTTCTATTTTTTCGGAGTATTTTAGGGTTGTAGTTTGGGATCTATCTTGTTTTGTCCCTTTGTCGTTTATGTTCAAAACCTTTTATCTTTTATTTCAACTAAATGAAGTGTCCCTTTCCTTTTATGTTTCAAATATGTGTTGTTTGTTTGTTTTCTTTATGCAGTACATTTTATGTTGATTCTAGTGATATGACATGCCTGCAGAATTTTAAGTCAGATCTTAAAATCTAGTTTGAGCATGAACAATGAATCAGAGGGTTAAAGTTAGAAAAGAGAGCATCTGAAAAAATAGGTAGAGTGCTGAGACATTTGGCGACAAGTTCAAGCCTTCTTTGAAAATTAAGGCAATTATTTTGAGAATCACAAGAATAACTTGGTCATCAATTCAAAGACATGTCTTAATTAGGTCAAACAGTGTCTGCGTGATCCTATCAAAAAGAACAGAAAGAAAATCAACTCCACAAAAGCATGAGTCATTCAATGTGAGGGATGTACAACAAAAATGGAGTTGTATGTTCGACGAGTGTAGAAGAAAAGGTGGCACATATGCTCGGGGAAAGTTAGTATTGTAAAACATGTCATAAGTGTTATTGATCGTGTACTTTTACATTACATGCTAAGTACTATCATCTTAAAGGATTGATATGACGAAGGCATTTCATTCTGCTATCCAAACATTATGTCATCCTTTGTTTACCCCATTTGAGCCTTAATGTTATTTTATTTCATACCCCTCTTTTGGAATCAAGATAGAGTCAGCAGAGCTCAAAGGAAAAGTGTCGAGCAAAGCAATAGAGTCAGAAAAACATCAGAAAAAAAAGAAGAAGAGAAGAAAAAGAAGAAGAAAATATGACCAAAAAGAAAGTAAAGAAAAGAGTGTCAATAAGAATAGAGTTAGAAAATTTCAAAGAGAAAAAGAGTCAATAAAAGAGAAAAAGAAAAAATCAGCATCAAGCAAAAGAAGTTGCCAGAACTACGCGTGACCTGATTCTCCTCTCTCGGGGGTGAGATACATAGGCTTCCCTACTCTGGGTTCGGTCCAACCAAATAAATAATTTAGTATTTCCCAGTCAAAAGAAACTGGGGCATGAGTTGATCCTCATTGTTTGAGTCGATTCCAAAAGTTGTAAGTCCCACCCCACTTTGAGTGTCGTTTGGGCCTCATGTCATTCTTTCTTTCTAACCCTATCCAAAAGCCAAGTTACAACCAAAGAAAGACCTTCAGATCAATCTTTGAGGATGTTAAGTCTAAGCATGTAGGGGATATGATGATGTATCTGGGATCTACTTGTCTTCTTCGGCATAAGAAATTATGAGAGAAATAAAAAATGAGAGAGTCGTATTAGTGAAAATCCTCACGGGAACCATAAGGCAATGGTAAGTTGAGAGAGATAAAAATGAGAGAGTCTTATCGGTGAAAACCCTTACGAGCACTGTAAGACGACTGTGAGTTGAGAAAAAGGGAAATGGGAGTCTCAATAGTGAAAAACCCTCACAAACACCATAAGACAATGGTGAATTGAGAAAAAAAAAAGAGGCTTGTTGGAGAAATCCCTTCAGGGTATCACTAGCCAAATGAGGTCTTAAATGCAATTGACCCAAGGAAACAACTTTGTTCCAAGGCCATTAACTCAACAACAATTGGTAGAAAGTTTGGATGAAAAGATCAAGCTGCTTAATCCAAAATACATGGCATAATCATTAGAGTTGACTGTCATTTTTAGATGAATTTTTCATTTCTTTGTTTCAAATGGGGACATTCTTTGTCTTTTCTTTCTTCTCTTTATTTTTGTTTTATCTTTCTTGAGTCAGTTATTCAAATAAAAAAAATTATCATTTTTTTCTTGTCTTTGAGTCAAGTCCGTGTTAAAACAAATGAGAAAAGATTGAAAAATTGGCTACCCGCTTCTTTAATTGTGCAAAGCAAGACAAAAGATAGCACATGAAAGAGACATGATTGCGTGCCGAAAAAGGTCATGCAGAAAGTTTTGTCAACAGACAAGTTGAGGAACTCATGGAAATACCAAGGTTCGAAGGGTCTAGTTGATGTTATGATCATGACGTTTGGTGATTCGGCTTCGGAGTTTTGAGGAAAGAACTTGATCATGTTTTAATGGATCGATAAAAAAGAAGTTGGGGGTTATAATTGAAAAATTGATGAAAAGTTTAGATTCAGATAATTTTTGATTTATTGTGTTTGAATGTAAATGTCATCGAATTGGATAGGCAAACGTAGGTTGGGTAGGCAAAGTTTAGAATCTGTGGTGTTGTTGACTGTTTGAAATTTTGGCATTTCAGCTCCGTATCATAAATTCTACGGGCAACTTAGACCTTTCCCAAGACCCCAAACCCGTCCAAACAAGGGATTTATACACTAAATAACCAAAATAGTTCATTTTTCATCCAATTTTCCACAAATCAAAATATTTTCTCTCAAAGGGGCAAGAACCCTAGTCAAGAAATCAAGAACAAGTCTATGAATTTCTTCAAGAATCATCAAGAAAACATCAAGATTTGTGTTTCCCAATCCAATAACAATCAAGACAAGTTATATATCTTTCAAGATCAAGCTTCAAGATTTGGGTTTTATTACTCCATGATTTATCTCAAGCTCCAAGAAAACTAGTTGACTAGGTATTCAATTTCAAGAAAGTTCCACCGTTAATCTTTAAGAATCTTCCATCTAAGGTATGCGTAGCGTTCATCCATGGATCTCTTTCATCCATGGAGCTCAAGAATCAAGTTTTAAAATCATGAATTGTGATTATCTTGTTGTGGTATGATTTTTTTTCATGTTGATGGTTGCTATTTGGTATCTTGATATATTTTCATGAAGTATGTGAGCATGTTAGTTGAAATCCATAAATTTTGGGTGGCTTAAGATTGTTAAATTGATAAGTATACCTATGCCCAAAGTTATGCATGTAAAGTGTTTGATAAAATGCCTAGAATGTAGAAATCATGTATTATAGCTTAGGGATGAACTATATGATAAATTCATGCTAGTCTATTATGTTCAAAGGGCTCACATGTTGTTGTTGTGCAATATTTGTGTTAATGGAATGTACATGATGATTGGAGAATAGATTCATAGTGTGTCTATATGCATTCCATGTTATGTACAAGATCATGATTATGAAGTACCTCATGAGTTATCCCCCAATTATTACAATATGAACTAAATGTTTAATGCTTGCTATTCCCATATGTTTAAACGGTTTCCATGCTATTGTTATGAAAAGTATATGTTGTCGGAATGCCCATGATATTAGAACATGAGGTTTATGACTTGATTACAAGAATTCCCATTCATGTTAGATATTATGATGACCATGTACTTCATGCAATCCCTCACTCATGTATTATGGATTATTATTGATGGTCATGTATTCAAGAAAGTCACGTTGTGTCAGTTTCCTTCCATCGA
The DNA here is from genome assembly GCA_030864215.1 of Capsicum pubescens. Taxonomy (NCBI): domain Eukaryota; kingdom Viridiplantae; phylum Streptophyta; class Magnoliopsida; order Solanales; family Solanaceae; genus Capsicum; species Capsicum pubescens. Next base: position 58,071,573 of record CM061540.1, read on the forward strand.
GTCCTGGGGGTACTTGTACCCAAAAAATATAGTTGTGTGCCTACAGTAAGTCATGTTTTCATGATATCCTCAGTCAAGCCATGATCCATAGAACTCAGTCAGTTATGCGAATCAGGAAAACCCAAAAATCTCAGAAATCTCAGAAATCTCAGTAACCTCAGTATTCCCAATCAATCTTAGTAACTACAGTACCCTCAGTCAGTCCTCAGATCTCAGTAGCATTTCGTCAGTCAATGGAACTCAGTAAATTCGGAGCTAAACTATACCATTAGTATCAGTTCAGTTAATCAATTCAGTGTCTATTCAGATGGGAGTAGGAATTAGCACCGAGTGAACCTAAGGATGAAAACTCACCTGTTATTTGAGGGTGCGATTCTTAGAAGCAATCCTTGTGTTCCAGAACTATGTAGCCAACATAAGTTGAGACATCGTAGCCTTCTATATGAGGGTAGATGAGGTGGCTTAACCTGTTATATGAGGGTTCCCACCATTCTCATTAGAGTTACCTGTTATTTGAGGGTTACTCACATGTTGTATTTACCAGTGGCGCGGTATTGACACCTTTTCAATCAGGGCACAGATTGGACCCCAGCTCAGCTATTATAGAACATTTGGGGATGTAGGTTAGATGACTACTTCCCACAGTCTCAGTTACAGTCTCAGTCTCAGTAACAGAGCTCAGATAGTTCTTCAGATTTCAGGACTGTCAGATACAGTCAATTCAGATACAGTACGGAACTCATCTAGTTCCATCAGATTCAGGACTGTCAGATACAGTCACTCATGTTATCTGTTATATCAGTTCTCAAAACTCATGTTATTAGTCATATCAGTTATCAGAACTTATGTTATCAGTATTCAACTTTAGGACTGTCAGATACAGTCAACCAGACCAGTTCTTCATAATCAGAACTATCAGACATAGTTATTCATGTATTAGTAACATAGTATCAGTCCCTCAGTATTCAGTAATACAATATCAATCTTTCTCACTCATCAGTGACTCATATGTTAATATCAGTAAACTCAGTAGTCAGAACTCAGTATTCAATCCAATCATGATCTCAGTTATAGTTACGTAGTCATGTATGTATTCTCACATTCATATCAGTCAGCATTGTTCATGCATATAAACCCTTTGCATTTAGTTTACCTCACTCGTATACTCAGTACATTCAGTTGTAATGACGCATTTGCTCTATGGTGCTTTCTCTTATATTACACCATAAGTTTAGAGGCACGAGTTCCAGAGCAACAGTAGCATTAAAGATTTAAGCAGTTAGAGTTAGAAGTGAGTCCTCATCCTCCGAGGACATGATTATTTCTTCAGTATCTTATTAGTCAGTTTATTAGACGGATTTAGTTGGGGACATTTCCCATCAACTCCTTATTTAGACAGTTTAGAGGCTTTCAGACTATAGCATGTCAGATAGTCATTTCAGATTTGTTTTGGTATTGCTATACCATTTTTAGAAATTATTATTATTATTCAGATTATGTTCAGTAGTGAACCTTATGGTCTTTTAGTTCATGTTTCCACATTAATATACATATATTATGCAGCGTACAAGTACAGATATCAGTCGTGGATTAGCTTGTGGTCCTTCAGGGTCATGAGCACCGTGTAGCATTTTGGTTCAGAAAATCGGGGCGTTACAACTATGCAGAATAAGTTTTAGACTTCTTTTAGCTTATACAATTTGAGAAAAAGATAGGATACAGATTTTAGAACTAAGTGTAATGACTCACGAGATTTATTCTACATGCCTCACTATTCATGATTTATGATCTTTAGATTTCAGATTTACTCAAGCTATGTGAGTCATTTACATTAGCATGCATGATTTTACAAATTGTGATATATTGTTTACTTACTTATTGCATGCACCCCCATATACTCAGTACATTCTTAAAGTACTGATCCACATATATGTCTATGTTCTACATTATCTCATAATGTAGGTACGATTTGTAGCACGCATACCATATTCAGACAGTTGTAGCTTCCAGTCAGCAGGTGATGAGCCCTTTTGATTCAAGGGCTCGAGTCAGTCATACAGTTTGAGTAATATTTTATTTTACTTCATTCAGTCGTATTGACTTGGGATAGTTAGGTGTCATGTCCTGGCTACCTATAGTCAATGCTAGTAGAGGCTTCATAGATAGTCAGTAGAGTTGTGTATTTTATTTCAGTTTTGGTCTTACATAAAGCAGAGTTGTAAACATTCTCCTACAGTTGTATTGATCATATTCAACTAAAGTTGTATCTTCCGCGTATTTTGTTTAGATTTATATATCTTATTTAGTTGCTCGTGAGTTATGCCAGTATAAGGGTTAGCTGGAGATCACTTGTGGTCATAAGCACCGTGTGACGTCTCGGTACCTATAGATGACTTTTGGGGCTATAGAAATCTAAGAGTTGTATCTCAGAAGAAAGTATTAGCAATGGATTTTACTCTTTCAGGTGTAGTCTTTTGGGTTAATTCTATTACTTACGTGTATTGTTATACTCCCAAGCTCTAGAGTAAAATGGTTGTAATTTAGTTAGAGTTTAGTAAAGGGGTTCCACAGACTTAGAATGATGGCTTAAAGCTAAGGGGGAGACGATAGGTAGGGATGGCAATGGGGCGGTGCAGGTGCGGTGCGGTGTGGGTTTTAAGCATGCGGAGCGGTGTGGGTTTTAAGTTATGCGGTGTGGGGAGGGTTAAAGTAAGTTTTTTTTAAATGGTGCGGTGCGGTGCGGGTTGCGGATATATGCGAGTTTAAATTAAAAAAATCTAAAAATTAGTATTATTCTCGTGAATATACCTAAAATTATATGTATTCTTTACTTAAAATTTTATGATACTTAAAACGACATGTATAACACTCTAAATAAATAATTTTAAAGTAGCTTTTTTAACATCTCTATTCATTTTAATAAAAATATGATATTTGATCATTACTTGTAAACGTTATACATTTTGACAATTTTTCAGTGAAAAAAGATATAATAGAAATTAGTTATTATTTCCCACTTGTAGATTTGAAAATATTATGATTTTCAATGGAGTTAAGAATTTTTCAAACAAAAAAGGAAAAAATAAAAAAATGGGGCGGTGCAATGCAGTTATGCGCGGGTATGAATGTGAGGCGGGTTTAAGCGGGTTTAAAGGTGATACAATGCGGTTTTAAAACTTGCAGGTTTAGAAAAAACTCGCACCGCACCACACCATTGCCATCCCTAATGATAGGATAAGTAACCAAGTCAAATTCTCAGATTCTAGTAGTGCTGCCAGTGTGGGAGGAAGATCCTCGGCTCATTCTTATTTCAATATTAGTACTTTAGTCATCACGATATCTAATCATGCCTTACGTGTCGGCTTCATGATCATAGTTCTGTTCATGCATATCATAGAAAATCATGTACTCTACTAATCCCTAGTATGAGGAGATCCAGTTTATTCCGCAATACAAATCATGTTCCAGGAATTTATGAACTCCACACTCAGGTCATACAACTCATGACTCATGCACTTATGCTTTATAGGATACTCAGTTCCCGTAACTCATGCTACATTCAACGAAATTTAGATTATGTTATGTATATCCTCAGTTGAGATCTCTTGATGAATCCATAATGTTGATATTCCATTCCTCAGGCCTCAGTTAAATGTCAAGTTATCCTTTCAAGTTTTAGGTCCTTATGTTTTAACCTTTTCAGTGACCTCTCCTTATGTAAGGATAGTGGTGATGAGTAATTATTTGGCTACGAGAAATTATTGTATGCTTGTTCGATCTAAGGTTATAAGTGTGAAGTAATATTGAGGAAAAGTTTTCAATATATGTCATAATTAGTTGAGAATTCTTAGTATGTCGTATTAAGTATAGTGAGAGAAATTTGTTGTTGATAGAAGTTTTAATGTTTCAGCTCAGTTACATCCTTTCTTAGAAGACAATCATGTCCAGATTATTCTATATCTCTAATTCTTCAACAAGATCTCATTCGTCATTCGAGGACGAACTATTTCAAGGGGGAGATAATGTAACACCCCACTTTTTTCGGGATAGAATTTAAATCGTTGTTCCTATACGTACGGACTTGAACCCAATTATTCTATGTATATACATATGTGAGTAGCAAATATATTATGTGGTAATGCCTTCGTATATTTATCGAGGTCTTAGTACCCTCATAACTCATAGATTAGTTGAGGACTTTTCCATCGATAGAGTTTTGATAAATGCTTCATCCATGGTCAACTTTAAACGAGTGTATATCCCAAAATATATTGATTCAGGTGTCCTACTATATATCAAATAAAATTTATTTGAGTATTCTTTCCAACGCATTTTGTTTTACCTTAATCCGATATCTGAGCAAAAAGTTATGATCGTTTTACTTCAACATGTACGTCTGTCAACTAATTGACGGCCTGAGCTGATAGGCCATCAACTGTGTGATGAATTATCAGCCAAGTCGTTAGCCCAAACTAGAAACCCATCAAATTAAGCCCTTAACTGACGACCTGAGTTGATAGGCCGTCAACTATGTGACGACTTGTCAGCCAAGTCGTCACCCAAGACCAGCAACTCACAAAATCAGCCTCTGAGTGATGACTTGGTATGATAGGTTATCACATATGTGACGACCTATCATCCAAGGTCGTCACCCTTAAAAATTTAGAAATTTAATTTCATTTTCGTAGGGTTATTTTGATCTTTTCCTCACCTCAAACCCTACCCCTCCCACAATTTAAAGCATCATAAGGCATTATTTTCCTCATATTCAACTACATAACACGTTATTTCTTCTCCCGTTCACAAGAACAAGATTAGGGTTTCTTCTTAAGTTCATCTTCCAAGAACTTCAAAACACCATTACTCCTTCTTCAAGATAAGCAAGAATCTAAGCTTTCGAATCCAAGAAATTCAAGAACGTTCCCGAGAACACCAAATTCAATTCATCCTCTTCAACAAAGAAATCAAGAATTAAGTTCCATAATCCAAAAATCTCAAGAGAGCTTTCAAGATCATCTCCTAGGGTTTCAAAGTCAAGTTCTCTACATCAAATCAAGTCTATTAAGGTATGTGGGGTTTGAACAAGGATAAATCTTTCATCCTTGTGCCCAAAGACTTATTTTAATTATAATTTTCTGAATTATATATGATTTTCCATTAAATTCAAGTTGGGGTTTATTCTCATTGTTGTTATTTACAAGCTTATGGTACTCCCAGTGATTTAGACTGTTAATTACATGAGTTTATTATATTTTCATGCATTTTGCTGAAATTTTCAGATTTTATGATGAATTATAAATGTTTATATTATCAAGCATAAATTTTGAGATGTTTTCACATGAGATTAATATATGGGTCATTAAGCCCTATTCAAAGATTGTTATTTCAAGATTGTTTGTAGTAAGAGTACCTTATGATGAGATTATCCTTAGATTTTGAGAAAGATTTGACCGTTTGGTCAAAATAGATTCGAAATCCACTTTATAGATTAATATTTTAGATTTACAGTTGGTTTTTATTATTAACCATTAGATTACTTTTAAAGTGGATTTTCTTGAGATTTTGAGCATGAGACTGGGAGTAGTATTTAGCACCGAGTTGAGCATATTACTACGATTTTATACCCCAGAACTACGTGCTACCGTAGGTACAAATATTTATTCCCACTTTACGTGGATGACTAAGATACTGATCACTGAGATGAGATTATTCTATTATGATGGCAATTGTAGAACATCCCTAACCTTACGAGGGCTAGTTGTGGGACACCATGGATGCTCACATGGTGTACATGTCAGTTAGAAGATCCTCCCAAATAGATGTCCCCCACTCTTAAAATAGTTTACTAATTTAAATTCTTGAGATAAAGTGTTTACTATGCAGAACAAGTTTTAGACTTCTTTTAGCTTATACGACTTGAGAAAAAGACAGGATATTGATTTCAGAACTAAGTTTAATGACTCATGAGATTTATTCTACATGCCGCACTGTTCTTGATTTATGATAATTAGATTTCGAATTTACTCAAGCTACGTGAGTCATTTATATTTAGCATGCATGATTTTACAAATTGTGATATATTGTTTAGTTACTTATTGCATGCACCCCCATATACTCAGTACATCCTCAAAGTACTAATTCATATATATGTGTATATGCTACATTTTCTCATAATGTAGGTACGATTTATAACACGCATACCATATTCAGACAGTTGCAGCTTCTAGTCAGCAGGTAGTGAGTCCTTTTGATTCAAGGGCTCGAGTCAGTCATACAGTTTGAGTAATATTTTATTTTTCTTCATTCAGTCGTATTGACTTGGGATAGTTGGGGGTCATGTCCCGGCTACCTATAGTCAATGCTAGTAGAGGCTTCATAGACAGTCAGTGGAGTGGTGTATTTTATTTTAGTTTTGGTCTTACATAAAGCAGAGTTGTAAACATTCTCCTACAGTTGTATTGATCATATTCAACTAAAGTTGTATCTTCCATTTACTTTGTTCAGATTTATGTATCTTATTTAGTTGCTCAAGAGTTATGCCAGTATAAGGGTTATCTTGGGATCACTTGTGGTCATAAGCACCGTGTGACGTTTTGGGACCCATTTTCGGGTCGTTACACTAATGCAACTTATGCAAGATATGGGTAATATGTTACAATAGAACTACCACAAGTTGCACCAGAATACATAGCTGTTGCAATAGATGATACATCTGTTGCGTAGTTCTTTCTTTATGGAGTAGATTAGAAGGCTAGGTTAGGAAAAGTAAACTTAACCTGTCCACGTACGACGTACACATATCTGTCAAAATCTTAAAGTCTTGGGCGGAAAAGGTATGGATGAGGTAATCTTTTGCGCCTTGATTGGCATTCTTGGCCCATTGTAGATCCCTCTTCTCATTGGCGCCAAGTTCCGTGTATATATCCACCTTCTTAAATGACCGCTGAACTTCAACAACTTTTGGAGAGGAAGGAGTTGCAATTTTTTTTTTCAATTGGAGAGTACTTGGCTAATTTCTCTTTTATTACTCCCAATCGCCACTGTATGAGTGTATGGCTCCATCACCTTTTTGGATGGTATGACACCCCTCTTGGATTTCAATCCCTCAAAAACTTTAGCGATAGCCTCTATCTTTTTAAATCGTTTATCCTGGTTATCCTTGCACTCTTCACATTTGCAACGAGAACATGAGGGTGAAGAGGGGTGAGAGGGACCGGTGTAAGGGTGAGAGCGACCTGTGTAAGGGTGAGAAGGACTTGTGAAAGGGGTGTTTTCAAACATATTTATTTTTTCTCGAGCATTAACATGCTGATCATCACAATTGGCAGTAGCATCAGCATGCCTGCCACCAACATCAACTACTACACCAGCAACACCTCTAGAAGAAGCAGCCGGATTTGTTGTAGTAGGTTGGTCATGAAGAGCCTCAACATTAGGTTGACCTTGCCTAACTGCTCTTCTTATGGCTGTTGCTCTAGCTAATTCCTTCTTTATTAACTCCACCATTGGGTCTGCTATTGTATCAATAAGAACTAGAGTAATAATAGAAGTCATCCCCAACTCCTGCTCAGTAGGCACGATCCATGGATGAACAACCTATAAAAAACAGATACATTTAAATCATATAATAATTTGCAAGTAGTTGGGTTACATGTTAACACAGACAACTTATGCAACAGAAGATCTTTCTATCGCAACAGCTGATCTATTTGTCACAACAAATTAATAATATATTGCATCAGATTACCCATCTTTTGCATAATTTGCAGTACATGGGTAATCTGTTTAGTCGAGTTCAGAGAACCAAAGCAACAGATAGTAATCTGATGCAAAATATAAATCATCTGTTATAATTGATTACCCATTTGTTATATCAGTTGCAGTGGATGAGTAATCTGTTACAATAGATAACCCATATGTTGCAACAGATGACACATCTTATGCAATAATTGATCTTTTTATAGCAACAAATAATCTATTTGTCGCAATGGATTAACAATATATTGTATCAGATTACCTATCTGTTGCATAATTTACAGTAGATGGCAAATATCTTGAGTCGGGTTCAGAGAACCAAAGTAACTGATGGGTATTCTGATGAAAAATATGAATTGTCTATCACAACAGATTACCCACATATTGTATCAGTTGCAGTGGATGGGTAATTTATTGCCATAGATAACCTATTTGTCGTAACATATGGCACATCTGTTTCAATATCTTTGTTTGAGTCAAATTATTTTAATCGAAAGAAGACATACTGCATTATCTATAAGATTAAAGAGATCAGCCTCCTTAATTCTTATGTTGCTCTTTGCATCCAATCACCTAAGGATCATTCAAAGAGAAACCTCATCCGGGCAATCCTTGACCTGCTTTCGGAGGTGAGCAATAGCTTCAAATGCCCAAGCCTAAAAAATATAAATAGGAGGCAAACAAATAGTGATTAAATTTACTATGAAAGCCCAATGAAAGTCGTATAATGTGATAGTCTTTGGGGATAGCTTTGTCAATAAATATTTGAAAGTCAAGTAGTAGCTGTTATATCCCCAGGGATAATTGTTAAATTTATAAAAATCCTCAGCGAACTTCAACAAATCATCTTCTATGACTTTGTAGACATTTTTTGCCAATATACCAGAATAGGCAAACCAAACTAAGCACAATTGATCCTTGGAATTTTTTGACATGGTTTTATCCTTGAGATGTTCTATCAACTTACTTGCTTTGTACCCACGTCCAGTAATGTAACGCCCCGAGTCTGCACCCCGAACGCCACACGATGCTTACGATCCCAAAGGACCACAAGCTAATCCATGACTGATATCTTCTGTGAGAACTGAGTAACAATACTGTAATAAATGCAAAAAAATAGGTTGAAATACCATAAGGTTCAAAACCTAAAATACTAATAAAGAATACCAACTATAATAATAATTTGTACAATCGAATACTGTCTGAAAGTCTAGTCTGAAAGCCTCTATCTGTCTGAATATGGAGTTGATGGGACAAGTCCCCAACTAACTCCGACTACTAAAATAAACTGAATACTGAAATAATAAAATAATATGATAACTTTGTTATCGAACTATGAGGACTCCCACTAGGTTTACTACTGATAGTCTGGGCTGCTAGGTACGGTCAGGAGCCCCTGCGCCTGAACCTATGATATAAAATATCATAGCATAAAAGAAAAGGTATGCGTCGGTACTTTGAATGTACTAGTATGTTAAGTGAGGTAGGCTGATATGCAAAGGTTCATATGTATGAACAATAACTGACTGAATAACATGAATACATCTGAAAGAGAGTACATGTATAACTGAAACTGATGAAACACTATTTATGCAATACTTTGCACATATCTACATACGTTGTGTATGAGATCATAGTAGCACTGGATACTAAGTTCTGATAACTAAATAACTGATATCTGAGTTTACTGATAACTGTATTATTAATAGCTGGGTGACTGTTTCTGACAGTCCTGATTCTGTAGAAATGAACTGAGTTCTATACTGAGCTGGGTGACTGTGTCTGACAGTCCTGATTCTGTAGAACTGAACTGAATTCTATACTGAGACTGAAACTAAAACTGTGGAAGGTAATTATCTAACCGAGATACCCTTCTCTGAACTGATTGGGGTCCAACCTGTAACCCTAGCTGGAAGGATATCAGTACCGTGCCATGGGTAAAGACAAGTGTTGAGTCACCCTCATCTGGCAGGTGCTCTGAACGAGAATGGTGGTACCCTCAACTGGCAGGTAGAACACCTCATCAACCTTCAACTGGCAGGTTGATGTCTCAACCTACGCTGGCTATGTAGTTCTAGAATGCCAGGACTGCTTCTAAGGATCACACCCTCTACTGGCAGGTGAGTCCTCATCCTTGGGTTCACTCAGTTATGAATCCTACTCCCAACTGAATAGACGCTGAACTAATTTCTAAACTATTCTAGGCTAGACTGAATTATTACTGATCATGTTAACTGACTGAACTGGACTGAGTTCACTAAGTACTGTAACCGATTGAGTGTTCTGAGTTCTATTTATTGACTGGATATACTGAGTTCTATATTGACTGAATGAAACTATACGTGACATTACTAAGACTATTCTGAAGCTACTGTAGTTTTAGGTAAACAGCTAGAATGTCGGGTATTAGATATCGCCAGGATTCGATAACATGAAAAGTAAAGTATAACATGATCTTGAAAAGCATTACAATGTTCATAACTCATTCATAGAGATATTTTATCAAACACTTGTAAGATATAAGCTCGTACATATGCTTGCATAGCATGATTTCCCCATTTAATCCACATGTGCAATTTATCAAACACTTGGGGAACATAATCTATGCACATAATACTAATAAATATGTAGGCATCATGATTTCCAATCCCAACTTACAAATTCAAGGGCTTTAACATGAATTCACATAATACTACACACATGTCCCATAAATTTACATGAATCTTGTAATAAATCATGAATTAGAAACCTAATTAACATCATATTCATGAATACATTCAAGCCCAACATGGAATTCATGAATTCAATAAACTTGAAGTTTTAAAAGAGGTTCTTGAACTCCAAGAGTGGAAGGAAACTCTTGGATGAACACCTAACATACCTTGGTTGTTAATTATCTGAAAGTTGTGCAGAATTTCTTGAAGCTTGAATCTTAAATTGGAAGCCCTAGGGTTTTGTTTCTTAAGTAATTTTGAGAATAATGAGTGTTTTAGCCCTAAGAATGACTTAATCTCATACTTTTGGGGCTGAATATGGGTAGAAAATGACCCAATTACCCCTCTGGATGTGGGCTTTTAATGACTGAAAACGTGTCCAGTGACGCGCAGACTGGTGCACCACGTCAATGGCATCAACGCGATGACCAACGCACAACATTGAGTTCGCATTGGTTCACTGGAATTACACTGAAAGCTGGGGGAAAATTATCTGTCGACGTGGTGGGCGACGCGACGCGTTGGATCGCATTGACCCACTATTTTGGTCACCCAAACATAGTTCAAACGAGGTCCAAAAAATTCAAAACTCACCCGAAATGACCTACTGACATTCCTAATCATGAATCAACCAAAAAAATCGATATTTTAAGGTCATAAGGGTCGTAAAATAGAATCACCAACTTATGAAGGCTAAAATACTTCTAAGTATAAACACTTAGCTGAAATTTCTAAGTCTGGGACCTCTTTTCAAGCTTTAACAGACTGAGTTAAGCTTAGAATTTTGCGGGGTATTACAAGCAATGTCCAACAACCCATCTGTTTTTCCTTATGTTTGTTGGTTTTGGTGGGTGGTCGTTGGTACAATGCCTTTCTTGTATTTGATGGTGGTGGTTTGGCTGTCCTACTTACCTTAGACCTTTTGCATGGTGTTTCGTTGGTGAGAGGTTTTTCTGGAAGATCTCATCTCAAGCCCATCACTATGGCAAACTCTTTTAAGCTAAAACAAACCAGCATGCCACAGTAGTTGATCCAGATTTCATCCATCTTTTTTTCCCCTCCTTTGAATATTTATCATCCCCCACATACTTGATCCTGCGCTTGAGAAGACCATTGTAAGACTCCATAAGATCCTAATCTCATTTCAGCTCACTCTTACATGCAAATGAGGGATCCAAGACTTAGAATATTTTAATAAATGTTAGGACTTAATCATTTATATAGCCCTCAAACTTTGATGAATTTATTCTCAACCTTTTCGACATTGAAAAGTTAGTTTTTAAGTTGATTCATGATCGGGAAAGTCAATAGTACATCTCAGGTGAGTTTCAGAATTTTCAGACAAGCGTATGGGCGTGTTTGGACTTCCTAAACAGTAGCGGATGGCGATTAGCCCGTGGTTCCCTGCCTAGTCCGGTGCTGGGTGATAACAGAACAAACCTAAAATCCGAAAATAACAACACAACTAAAGTGAAAAAGATGAGATGAAGAAAAACAAACAAACACACATTCGAATTTATCACAAAAACAAGATAAAATGCATAAACTTAAAGGATTGTTAGTGAGGCATAAACCTTTACAAATTATAAGAACTATGGTGTGTATCAAACACAAAAACCCTCTAAAATCCACAAAGGCAACACCACACTTTTACGTTGACACAAAAGGGTCTCGAAGTGTCCCAAAGCACTAACGTTTCTAAGCCGATTGTCAACTCAAGTGAATCCACACTCAAGCTAACCCTAGTTTCAATTATGGGGTTTTCCAAGCCCTACACTAAAGGAGATACATTCTCAAAGTGAGAAGAAATCTTCAATATTCATCAAAATCTAAATGGAAAATAAGCCTAAGGTGTTTATTTATAGCTTATTACATAAAAGACCAAAATACCCTTAATGAAAAGGGGCTCCTATGGAGTGTAAAGAAAAGGCACAAAAAAGACCATTACACCCTTAATGAAGGGGCGGTCATGGAGTGTTTGATGTGGCCTTCTTCACACTTCAACATATGCCTTTCCTTGTGTCTTTTTGGTCTTCACAATTATTCTTCAATACTTGGAACTCTCGGGAATCTCATCAAGGCAAGCTTCCAAGCAACCTTCCATACATGGAATTGTTCTATTATGGGCTCAAAATGGGTCCCCCATTCATGTTCCCATGCCCTCAATGTGACCACAATCGGTTTTTTCTTGTGCTGTCCTCACATGATGTCATAAAAAGCTATGATAGCCATTTGGCTTGTATTATCCTCCCCTTCTTGAAAAGGATTCGACCTCGAATCCATACCTTGCAAAATCAAAGAAAGGACAAACAAGCACAACATCCTCATGGCATGAGGGTTAGGGTTAGGGCAACAAATAACATCATCATTCCAAGGTGGTTCACACTTGAAATATAACCAAGGATCCTTTGTATTAAATATTAGAAATCTATGCAAGAACGCACAAAGGAATTAGTTAAGGAAATCACCAAGAGGTGAGGAAACCACAATGGGCATGATGTCATCACTAGTTGCAAAAGGTAAGATTACCTTTTCCTTAGGATTCATAAGACACAATTGCCTCATCACCTCTTTTAAAGACCACATCAGGAGTGGTATCTCACTAGAAGATAAGGTCAACGCAAAACATATAGAAATATCACTCAAGCAAGTAGACCAATCAACAAATATCCTACCTCCACATAAAAAAAATCCAAGACTAGCATGGATATCATCATAAACAAAGAGGTAGTATAGGAAGGCATCAACTGTAAAGTCATCACCCAAGGTGATTTCATCTATAAGAAGGCTACTTGTCCCAAAAGATATAGAACATAAGACACACAAGGATGGAATTAAAACAATTAAGCACATAAGACTTCTTCCCTTCAATTAAAATATCAACTTGGCATCCACAAGTTGGAATTCACTCAATTCGAGCACAAGTGTGTCAAGCAAGGATGCATATTTAGAAGCATTATCCCAAGACGACAATGACACTTTTGACCTCGGATTTTCAAGAATAATACTTTGCTTGTCATGTAGACCAAGAAACAAGTTGGGTGTGCCAACATCATCATATCCATATTTGACATTGGGGTCAAATGGAATGAATGGCCTTATACATGGATCTAGACAACACTCTTTTTCCCCATAGGCTTCACCCAATCTAAAAGACATACTCTCTACAATAGGATACACATTATCAAAGGCAAATAGAGAGTAGAGAAAGTTTTCACACAAATCAAATTCAACTATGGTTCCCTTATACAAGTACTCACTAGTTCCAACTTCATCACCACTAGGATGCTCAACATAGGAAACACACAAAGAAGAAGTGGATGACATTTCTAAGCATGCACCACTTTTTATTTTAAGAGAGTAATCCCCATATAGATATAAATCACCATGAGTAGTAAAGGGATCACACACAAAAATATTTTCACAAGAACAATCACAATTCGGGTTTCCTATATATTCAAGCAATTTAAGGTCACCTTCACCCGATTGTGCTTTTTCTTGGTTTGTTTGAGCAAAGCTATCAATATGGATTTCATCATGCAACATGATAAAAGAATTATCTCTAATCCCATGATCAAATCCATCAACATCATCATTAACTTGAGACTTATCAAACACACTACACATGCTCAAGTAGTGGACTACATTTGTGAGTAGGTTGATCATCATTCACATCCTCACTATTTGTTGGAAACTCACATACCAATGTAGACTCACCTTGATTTTCACAAGGGTCAACTAGTGTGTGAATACTCTTGTCACTTGGTAATGGAACCTTATTCAAGTTATAAGTTCTAGCACTAGATGAACACAAATCATTCTTACGAAAAGAATAAATTTTGTCATCTATAGGATCAACTAGTGCTTGCAAACTTGCAACAAGAATTTGGTCTTCATGCACTATAGCAATACCAAGAGTATCACAAAGGGAAGACTCATGCAATTCTCATCTAAGAAAACCATCAAGTACGTCCACTTGGCTACTACTATCCATATCACAACATTCTAAGTTTGTAGAAGTGTAGGAGATAGCATTATTACCTTTTAGCTCACATGAGGTATGACCTTCATGTAGGTTTGGATCATGGCAACCCACTTGCTCCTTTGGGAAGCTCTCATTATAAGGGAGTTTGTCAAGAATTCTCCCTTGCATCAACTCTTTATCATTTTTCCCAAAGTTGGAATTCTTAGCCAAGAACCCGTTTGATCATCAACCATGTGTTCTTGAGGAACTCTCCTTGAATCCTTCGGTGGAAGTATATTATCTTGAACCTACACACAAGAAGAATATATACTAGGCAAAATGCTAGTATCTTGGTTAGTGGTGATTCGGCTTTGGTGGTATGTTTGAATAATCAATTGGCGTAGGCTTTCAAGGTTCCGACAGAAATCTTTAAAGGGATCCGAGGTAGTATAAATTCCATAACTATCCGGGGTTAATGATGTTGTTCCTTCTATTGTCAAGGTACCAAAGAGAAAAGACCTACAAAATAACAAACAAGTTAGTTCAAATAACCGCACACACTCTCACTCTCAGTTTTACCTCACACTTGGTTTCACAAGTGTTAAAAATCGGTCTGTACTTCGTAAGTGATTGAGTGATGAGTCTACTTTTGCCCAGAATAGATTTTTTCTTGAATGACTCAAGGAAATCTCGTTCGGACTTGAACCAACAAAACACAAAGAATTACAAAATGAGAAAAGCACACAAGAATGATAACACGAAAGAAAAGCACACAAGAATGATAACACGAAAGAAAAACACACTAAAACTAATTCCCAACCTAGTAACTAGTTTGCTAATTAGTGATAGAATCAACAAAATGTAACTAAGACTAAAAAATTAGAAACTAGGAAATCAATTTGAGCTCAAAATTCGGTTGTTCCAAAGTGACGACGTGGCAGCTTATGGTTTGACGTCAATTTTGCAATTTTTTTTTGTTCTTCAAGTTGTGTTTCGGCCAATCTTCAACCAAGGGAGTATAATTTTGTTTTTTTTGGGAGGAGCAAACACAAGGTTTGGAGCCTTTTTCAAGCTCAAATGAATTTGAATTGAAATGGTCCCCCCCTTGTACTTTCAATTGTACTTGTTCTTGTACTTGATTATTCATTTTCTTTTGTTGTTTTCTTTCTTTTGGATGACTAGGAAGGTGCTTGGAAATTTCCTTAAACAAGTAGTACACTCTCTTTACTCCTTTTTCAAGATCAAGCACCCTTTTCGAATATTCTTCTCCAACAAGATATGAAGATGAGGAAGAACAACAAGAATATTCAAGAGTTGACCAATGTTTGACCACAAGGCAAATGACCTCCAAATTGAAATTTTCTTGAAGATCTAAGGTCCCTTTGCCAACCCAAACACAAATATCACAAAATCAGTTCAAAAATGTCACAACCACAATAGCCCAAATGTCACAAACACAAATATCACAAAATCAGTCCAACAATGGTGGATGGTTCGAAACACCTCCGATTTAGCTCAAATCTTAGATCTAGACTCTATTAGTGCTAGGGAACAAGGATATAGCACTAGAAACTCATAAAGAACACAAAAACAAAGTATATCTAAGGTCTAAAATTCTTCCAAACACACAAAAAATGGGTTAACATTTTTTTGTGAGATTTTCGATTTTCTACACTCTTTTTTTGTTGATTTTTTCAAGGTAATCAATAATCCAAGACTTAGAATTGTTGGAACAATTCTAAAATACGGATCTTGATACCAAATGATAAGAAAACAAATCTAAAATCCAAAAATAACAACACAATAAAAAGGAAGAAGATGAGATGAAGAAGAACAAACAAACAGACATTCGAATTTAGCACAAAAAGAAAAGAAAATGCATAAACTTAAATGATAGTTAGTGAGAAATAAACCTTTATAAATTATAGGAACTAAGGTGTGTATCAAACACCAAAACCCTCTAAAATCCACAAAGGTAACACCACACTCTTACGTTGACATAAAAGGGACTCGAAGCATCCGAAAGCACCAACGTTTCTAAGCCGATTATCAACTCAAGTGAATCCACACTCAAGCTAACCCTAGTTTCAATTATGGCTTTTCCAAGCCCTACACTAAAAGAGGTACACTCTCAAAGAGAGAAAAAATCTTCAATATTCATCAAAATCTAAATGAAAAATAAGCCTAAGGTGTTTATTTATAGCTTATTACATAAAAGACCAAAATACCCTTAATGAAAAGGGGCTCCTATGGAGTGTAAATAAAAGGCACAAAAAAAGACCATTACACCCTTAATGAAGGGGTGGTCATGGAGTATTTGATGTGGCCTTCTTCACACTTCAACATATGCCTTTCCTTGTGTCTTTTTGGTCTTCACAATTATTCTTCAATACTTGGAACTCTCGAGCATCTTATCAAGGAAAGATTTCAAGCAACCTTCCATACATGGGATTGTTCTATTGTGGGCTCAAAATGGCCCCCCCATGCGTGTTCCCGTGCCCTCAATGTGACCACAATCGGGTTCTTCTTGTGTTGGCCTCATATGATGTCATCAAAAGCACTGATGTCCATTTGGATTGTATCCCTGGGGGAGATCGCGATGGAGCCTGCAGTGCCCTCTCCAAAGCGATGCTCTGGAGCCCGCAGTGTCCTGCCTAGTCTGGTCCATGTATTTTTTTCAGTTTTGTCTCATGTTATTAAGGGAAAATGAGTCATTTTCCCTTCACCAATAGGTCCATAACATGCTATTAAATCCCCAAATAGAATATTTGGTCATCTTTTACTAAAATTCTCTCAATTGGAAGCCATTCTCTCTAAGGTACAAACCCTAGCTCTTCAAGATTCAAGCTCAAGTTTCAAGAAAACCTTCAAGAACCCTCACGAATTCTTCAATTCAGGCATGTTAAGTGTTCATCCTAGGGTCCCTTCCAACCCTTGGAGTTCAAGAATGTTTTTCATAGTTTGAGTTATGGATTTTCTTGATTTAGATCATATTGTGTCCATGTATGCGTTGTAATTTGAGTGTCAAGTTATGAATATGTGAATTTCATGTAAAATAAGTTGTTGCACACGTTGGTTGATGTAAGTATCATGTTAAAGCCCCTAAATTATGAATTTATTGTTGAAGTCATGACATGTTATCATTTTGATCATTCTCATGTACAACTTTATGCCTTCCAAGTGTTTGATAAAATGACTAAATGAGTGAAAGTTAAATTCGGAATGTTTATTGAGTTTTAAAATTTATGTTATGGTCCTATTGTCAATGATATCGAGTCCTGGGGGTTATGATAGCCGAAATCTAGTTGTTTACCCAGTTTACAGTAGTCGTAAAAAGGTCCCGATCGAATCATGAGCAGTAGTACTCAGACAGCTAGTAAGGTCAATGTGAATACAGTCAAGCCTAGCCCAGTTTAGTGCTCAGTGTTGATTCAACTGGGAGTAGGATTCAGCACCGAGCGAACCCAGGGATGGAGGCATTTCTTCCAGTTTAGGGTGTAACCCTTAGTAGAAATCCCTAAGTTACATAACTACTTAGCAAGCGTAGGTTAATATGTCTTTCTTCCAATCTAGGGTTGACATATATATATATATATATATATATTTCATGAGTCTTACTACCAGATTAGGGTTGACCCAGCTATTGTTAGTAACCCGTGGCATGGTACTAACACCCTTCCAACTGGGTTATAGGTTGGACCCCAATCAGTTTATATTGGAGGCATATCGTTTAGATGAAAACTCCCATAGTATTAGTTTCAGCACTCAGTTTAGTCTTTCTTGACCATAGCATGTAATTTACCGATTAATTAGCTATCAGATTTCAGTACTTCAGTTTACGGGCTACTTCAGTACTTGTTTTATGCATGGTCATGCATCCTCAGTTTGTACAGTCTTCATGCATTGTTACTCAGTACCTCATGCTATACATTCAGTCAGTTATTACTCGTGGACAAGAACCCGTGCATATCATCCTAACCTCATTTAGCATACCAGTATATTCAAAAGTACTGACCGTATACTCTTTTATTGCACTATGATGTCTTATATCATAGGTTCAGACGCTCGAATCCCTGATCATACTTAGACTTTCCATTGCATCAGCAGCAACAGTCATGGTGAGTTCTCTTTCTTCGAGGATGAGTTATGTTATGTTTAGTTATGTTAATAGTTCAGTTATTTAGTTAGTCGGAGTCAGTTGGGGGCTTGTCCCATCAGCTCCATGGTTAGACAATTTAGAGGCTTTCTGACTAGTACGAACTGTTGGTCAGTTTTCAGTTATGATTATCAGTCATTTTATCAGTATGTTTCCAGACGTTTTAAACCATGATTCAGTATTAATTACAGTTATTAAAACATTATGGCATTTTAGTCAAAATTCTGCATATTTTTTTTAGTTTTATCTAGTGCTCACAGCAAGTACTAGCTCATAGATTAGCTTATGGTCTCATGGGACCGTAAACACCGTGTGGCATTCAGGGTGTACTCCCGGGATATTACAAACTTGGTATCAGAGCCTAAGGTTTTAAAGTGTCCTAGGAAGTCTGAAATCCGCATTGAGTAGAGTCTTGTGCATGTATGTGAAGTGCACCATACTTATGGACAATAGGCTACAGGATGTTTAGGAAATGTTTCCCTTCTTTCAGTGTCCATATCATGCGAATGAGTAGGAGATCAAGTTAAAATCTCCATCTAATTCAAATTTTCCTTCTATGTATAGAATATGCCTTCTAGAAAGACTAATAAAAGAAGAATCGGAAACCAGCCAGCACCTCTGCCAGTTCAGGAAGATCCTTTGAATGAGCATGTTTCTCATGCAGAGTTTAGAGCTGCATTCACCACTATAGATCACCCTGTAGCAGCCTAAAATATGTGGTCAGCTGCTGTTCAGGCTAACTTAGTGGCCAATACTGCCGCAGCCAGGATTCGGGACTTCACACCAATGAATCCTCTTTCATTTTGGGATCTAAAACTAAAGAGGATCCACAAGAATTCCTAGATATGGTGAAAAAGGTAACAAATATTATGGGGGTGACTTCCAGTGAGAGTACTGAACTAGATGATTACTAGTTACAAGATGTGGCTCATACTTGGATTAAGCAGTGGAAAGGGGATAGGGGCGCAGAAGTTGGACCTATAGAGTGGGAGGAGTTTGCTACTGCCTTCTTAAATAGATTCTTCCCGTTGGAGTTGAGAGAGACTAAGGTGTTAGAGTTTATTAATCTGAGACAGGTCAGCATGAGTGTGAAAAACTATTCCCTCAAGTTACTCAGCTATCCAGGTATGCTCCTCATATAGTAGCTGACAACAGGTCTAGGTTGAGCAAGGTTTTGTCTGGAGTATCTGATAGTGTAGTCAAGTAGTGTAGGACCACGATGCTGATTAAGAAAATGGACTTGTATAGTCTTATGGTCCATGCACAGCAGATAGAGGAATAAAATATTAAGGAGATAAAGAGGGAGAACAAGAGGGCTAGGACAAGTAGCTTTAATTTCACCTTGCCAAAGTCAGAGGGTGGTAAACGTCCTCAGTTCTGCCCAAAATCTTTAGTCCCAGCTCCATCTTTGGCTAGTGCACTAATACCCAAATTTAGGAATGGTAACAAGGATAGGGCGCCAGGTTCTAAGTCTCAGGGTAGTGAACAGTGCTTGAACAAATACTCTTTGCCAGAAAAGTGGTAGAAACCATCAGGGTATTTGCAAAACTGGCAACAATATATGTTTTGGGTATGGAAAGCTAGGACGTAGAATCAAAGAATGTCCGTAGGCAGGTCCGCAGAGTCAGAACAATCATCCCCCAGTTTAGTTCGGTCGCCCATCTCCGTAGGGTGCCGCTTCCAGTGCCACTAGTGGGTAGCACCCAAACAGTCTCTATGCACTTCAGTCCCAATAGGATCAAGAAAGTTCTCATGATGTGGTCAATAGTTTGTTGCAAGTTTTTCATTTACATGTTTATGCTTTGCTTGACCTTGGAGCTTCTCTTTCTTTTGTACCCCTTTTATAGCAGTCAACTTCGGAATCAGTCCCGAAACTTTAATAGAGCCTTTCTCAATATCTACCCCAGTGGGTAAGTCTATCATAACCAAGAGAGTATACAGAAACTGTTCGGTTACACTGTCTCAAAAAGTCACATCAGTAGACCTTATAGAACTAGAGATGACTGATTTTGATGTTATTCTCGGCATGGATTGGATTTATTCATGGTGTGCTTCAGTTGATTGTAGAAACAGAACTATCTACTTCTAGTTCCCAAATGAACCAATCTTGGAGTAGAGAGGTAGTATCACAATGCCTAGGGATCAACTTGTTTCAAACTGTAGATCGATAAAAATGATATCCAAAGGATGTGTCTATTATCTCTTGTGGGTTAAAGACTCTAGTTCCTAGATGCCCAATCTTGAGTCAGTTCCAGTAGTAAGAGAATTTCCAGAGGTGTTTCTCGAAGATCTTCCTGGAGTTCCTCCCAAAAAGGAAATCAACTTTGGGATAGACCTTCTCCCAGATACCCTACCCATCTTCATTCCGCTATACAGAATGGCTCCAGCTAAACTCAAAGAACTAAAAAAGTAGTTGAAATACCTCCTAGATAAGGGATTCTTCAGGCCCAGTATCTCCCGTGGGGAGCACCAGTCCTATTTATACGTAAAAAAAATGGTTCTCTTAGGATGTGCATCGACTACAGTCAGTTAAACAAAGTCACAATCAAGAATAAATACCCTCTTCCTAGAATAAAAGACTTGTTCGACCAACTTCAGGGTGCCAGTTACTTTTTTAAGATAGACCTCAGATCCGTCTATCATCAACTCAGAGTAAGAGAATGTGACATTTCAAAAATTGCTTTCCGAACCTGATATGGTCACTTCGAGTTTCTAGTCATATCCTTTGGTCTCACAAATGCCCCAGTAGCCTTTATGGACTTGATGAACCGAGTGTTCAAATAATACTTGGACATGTTTGTCATAGTCTTCATAGATGATATCCTTGTCTATTCCCGTAATAAAAATGATCATGCAGATTACCTCAGAATAGTGTTGCAGACTCTTCACCCATCAATTGTTCTCTAAATTCAGTAAGTGCAAAATAACGCTAAGATCAGTAGACATCTACCTCAACGTCATTTTCATATCTGTCCTCAGCCTCACTATTCCCTGGCTGAGATTGTTCAGGAAGCTCTTCTGAATCCTTCTGTACTATAGCCTTTTTTGTTAGGTGGTCAGAAGTTGATCCACATTCACTTTCTTTTCTTTTGGGAGACATGTTTTACTTACAAACAACAGAAAAAAAAATTACATTACAATTGATGTATGCATAAATTTTAAAAAATACATTACAAATAGCACTAATACCGACACCACTAACAACCACCACAAACACCACCATCTAATGCCACAACGCCACCACCAACAGCCACCACAAAACACCACCACGACCACCAACACCAACACCAACGGCCACCACCACCAATGCCACCCAGTCAATGAAACACTGGGACAAAAACTAGGGTTTTGTTGGGTTCTTCCTACGACTTTACCATCAAAACTCAAAATTGTAAACCTATTTTCAAAGATAATACAACTAAAAGTCTTCTTTTTCATCATTAACTTAAAAGCCCTAGTTCTTAGAAAAAGAAACAAATATATAACTCTTCTCGCACTCTGTCACCTACGAAGACAGACAAAACAATGGATACAAGCAAGAATGAAGTCGAAAATAACACATATGTAGTCGGAAATGAGAAGAAAATTAATCTGTTGTGAAAGGTTGAGAAATTTGTTGAGTAGTTATTGTCTGTATTGTTGAGAGAGAAAGAAAAGAGCGAGAACTCGAGCTTTGAAATGATGAAATATTTTTCCTGCAAATGGATGATTTGTATTTTGGAAAAGAATGACAAGTTTTGAAAATGTTAATATGGTCCGAATTGATCTTAATTTTTTTTTAAATTTTAAAAGATATGCGTAATTTTTAATCATCTCATCATAATAAAGTGTATTAAGTTCAACTCGAACACTGATGAATTTTAGGTATTACTTGATAATGAGATAATAAGAATAGTTTCAACTAAGAGTGATTGATCGACGACTCAGGTCGGGAGGAACGCAATACCAACATCATACAATTACCAAAGACTCAATTGAAGTTGTAGTTGACCCCATGAACTCACCCCTAGTTCTAGATAAATAAATTTAGGTATTACCTTGATAATGAGTTAATAAAAATTATTTCAACTCGGAGTGATCGATCGATGACTAAGGTCAGGAGGAACGCAATACCAGCATCATGCAATTGACAAAGACTCAATTGAAGTTGTAGTTGACCCTATGAACTTACCCCTGGTTCTAGCAAATCAATTTAGGTATTACCTTGATAATGAGTTAATAAGAATTGTTTCAACTAGGAGTGATCGATCGATGACTCAGGTCAGGAGGAACACAATACCAACATCATGCAATTGTCAAAGACTTAATTGAAGTTGTAGTTGACCCCATGAACTCACTCCTAGTTCTAGATAAATTAATTTAGGTATTACCTTCATAATGAGGTAATAAGAATCATTTCAACTCGGAGTGATCGATCGACGACGCAGGTCAGGAGGAACGCAATACCAACATCACACAATTTCTAAAGACTCAATTGAAGTTGTAGTTGACCCCATGAACTCACCCCTAGTTCTATATAAATCATTTTAGGTATTACCTTGATAATGATTTAATTAGAATCATTTCAACTCGGAGTGATCGATCGACAAATCAGGTTGGGAGGAACACAATACCAACATCATGCAATTGCCAAAGACTTAATTGAAGTTGTAGTTAACCCCATGAACTCACTCCTAGTTCTAGCTAAATCAATTTAGGTATTACCTTGATAATGAGGTAATAAGAATCATTTCAACTCGAAGTGATCGATCAACAACTCGAGAAGGATGGAACGTAATACCAATATCACACAATTGCCAAAGACTCAATTGAAGTTGTAGTTGACCCCATGAAATCACCCCTATTTCTAGCTAAATCAATTTAGGTATTACTTTGATAATGAGTTAATAAGAATCGTTTCAACTCGAAGTGATTGATCGATGACTCAGGTTGCGAGGAACGCAATACCAATATCATGCAATTGCCTAAGACTTAATTAAAGTTGTATTTGACCCCATGAACTCACCCTTAGTTCTAGCTAAATCAATTTAGGTATTACCTTGATAATGAGTTAATAAGAATCATTTCAACTCAGAGTGATTGATCGATAACTCAGGTCGAGAGGAACTCAATACCAACATCATGCAATTTCCAAAGACTCGATTGAAGGTGTAATTGACCCCATGAACTCACCACTAGTTCTAGCTAAATCAATTTATGTATTACCTTGATAATGAGTAAATAAGAATCGTTTCAACTCGGAGTGATCGATCAACAACTTGGGTCGAGAGGAACGCAAAACCAACATCATGCAATTGACAAAGACTCAATGAAGTTGTAGTTGACCCCATGAACTCACCTCTAGTTCTAGATAAATTAATTGAAGTAGTAGTTGAACGTATGAACTTAATTGAAATTGTATAAAAATAAATATTCAACCTGTTGCAATAGATGACTTATCTGTAAGAATTTATCAAACAGATTAGGTCATCTGTTGCAACAGATTAACTATTTGTTAAAATAATAAAACAGGCATTGCCATCTGTTGCATTAGATGGATGAGCCATTGGAAATTTTCAAACAGAATTTGTCATCTATTGAAACAAATGACTGAGCTGTTAGAAATTTCCAAAAAGAAATTGTCAGCTATTGAAACAGATGACTTATATGTTTTACGATATTTTTTTATTTTATTTTAAAACAATTTCCTAATTTCCTGTTCGGGATAAAAAAAGATAAAATACTAAGGCGATAAAAAATATTACTTGGATAACTCAAAATCTCCTCAATAAGTAGTCTTATCTTGTCTTTTCAATGTCACTATCTCCTCGTGCCCCTCAAAAGTTATTAATGAGTATTTAAAACTTATCTCTAGAATTCACTCTTCTTTAGCTATAAATTAACTTAACTCATCTCTCTTCTTTATTCAGATTAAGAATTCTCTTTCACTCCTCTTTAGGGTAATCACATCCATCTCCTTTTTTCCTTTCTTTTCTCTCCTCTTTCGCATGAGGATCCTTTCAGATCTTAATCGATTCCCCTAATATCTTTGATCAACTGAAATGGGTGTTCTGATCCCTTTGTGTAGACACCTAATTTTGTCCCTCCCGAAGTCCAATTTTATTCATTTTTAGTTCACCTTACCATGTGTCCAACCCCATGTAATTATATCCCACAAAAATATAAAAATAAATAAAAAAATATCTCTAACTAATTTATCTTATCCTAACAACCTACCCAATCAAAAGCTTTCACCTATCCTAACTACCTATGTGATTCCCCCCTCATTTTTCTTGTCCACAAAGAAAGAATATATGAGGGACCCACCAAAATTCCCACATAATAACAAATTCATGCTCATTATAAAAGAAAAATTCTAAGAAGAAAAAGGGGGCTCATTCTTTGATCATCATCTTCTCCAGCATAACAAGAATCACCAAATAATCTTCCTCACAAGAACAAGAACAACAACGAAAAAAAAAAAGTAGCCGGTGAACAGTGATCGGTGATCAGTGACCGGTGAACAGTAACCGGTGAACAGTGACCGGTGAACAGTGACGGCGTGAAAAGTGACGGTATACGGGTCATTATTTGTCGAGTTGGATTGTTGGTGTTAAGGTTCGGCTCGAGGTTTCCGGGTGCGGACTCTCTTTATTCGAATAACATTGAGTTTGAAAGCTTCAAATTTAAGGTCCAACTCTATCTCTTCTAATTTTACTTTACTATACGTGTTTGATTTGCCTGATGTGTGGTTGAATTTTGGTGACATTAATTTGGTGTTCGATTTCATTGAATAGATGGTTGTGGATTATTGAGATGACTGTCTTGAATCGTTGGAATTTGGTATAAAAAATGGAATGTGGGGTTAGATGGTAGGAATTGATAAAGAATGAATATTGTTTTGATTTATTGTCCTTGGTTATTTTGAAGCAAATACGAGTATTTGATTGGGTAGTATCATGATGCGCCGATTGGTTTAGGCAAACGTAGTTTGGGTAGGCAAGGTTTATAATTTGTGATTTTATTGAACGTTTGAAATATTGTTTGAATGATTGAAATTTGGGTGAATGATTTGGTTTTCTCGTATTGAAAAAATGTATTTATTTAGACGGGGAATGCCCCGAGATCACTTGTATTTATTCACCGGGGAATGCCCCGACGTATCATGTTGGCGAAAAATGATCGTGATGAAGGCCCGCGGCGTCGGGTAAGGCATTGGAGCTTAATCTAGAATTAGTTTAGACTAGGATTTATATTTTCGTATCTTTCTATTTTTGGACTGTATAATTGGACTGGACTTTACATTTTTGGATTGTTTTGTTTTGTTTGATTATTTTTGCATGCCCTTTGTGTGGTTTATACATTTCGTAATGCCAAAATAGTTGATACACTCTACCAAGCGACCGTGGTTGAACCACGGGATCGAGGGGTGCCTAACACCTTCCCCTCGGTCAACAGAATTCCTTAGCCGGAGTCTCCGTTCGCAAACCAGTTTAAAGAGTCAAATGGTTTTGAAAAGGATTTTCCAATGGTGACTTGGCACACCAGATTATGCCAAGTGGCGACTCTGAATAAAAAATGTAAATAATCCTTTTTCGAAATAAATTTTCATCTTTTTCACTTTAATAATAAAAACCCTTTCGAACTTACAATACATTAATTTTTCGTGAGTAAGAAAAAGGGATGTGACAGCTCTGGCGACTCTGTTGGGGAACTATTTCAGAATCCGAGCTTTTTTGGAGTCGTATCGGCTTTGTTTGGCATTACGAGTGTATAAGCATTGTTTGTGATTTTTGGTTTGTGTTTTCACTTTTGTGCGTTTTCGTGCTCTTTGTTTACAGTATTTATCCTATGTGTTACTGCTTTATATCTGGCATCATTTGCGTAACCCGAGTCAATTCTTCCCGCAACAAGTCTTGGAGCGCACGTCGTGCGCACGAACTCTAGTTGAGTCACCTTTATTTTAGAGGGGGAGCCGTTGGATGTATGGAATAGGATGAAAGCAAAGCAGTCACTATCGACCATATGCTCCCCCGAACGGCCTTGTTAGTAAACCACAACGTAGGTCAGCCTTTAGTTCATTCTTATGTGCATCATATTGAGACCTAGCGGGGCCCACACGGTCCTTTGTAGGAGACTCACCTTTAAAGCATCCCTACGTGATAAATGTTGCATCTTTGAGAGTTACGTGGTCATTTGACGGACCGATTTGGGGAAAACATGTGTTAGAAGTAAAGTGTGAAAAAAAAAGTGAGTCGAAAAGAATGAATCTAAAGGAGTGTCGTAGTTTATTTTAGAGTTCTTTATGGCTCTTGTTCTTCACGATCCAAAACTCAAAAAGATTTTTTTTTACGTTTTGCATTTATCTTCTCAAAGTACCGTAAGTTCAACAAAAAGAAATGAAAAAAAGAGGGTTTTGTTTGCCTTTTCTACTTATATGTCAAAAACAAAATACCAAAAAGATTTTTTTTATAATTGGTGGTGTCAGTCTTAGTTGAAATGTCTAGTTGAAAAACAAAAAAGTTTACATTCGTTTGTTTTTTGTTGTCTCTTAAGTTAGGGTCAATTTATTAGCTAATCGTTATGTGTCCAATCTGGACGAACTACGCACCCCTGATTCTCCTCTCTCGGGAGTGAGATACGTAGGCAACCTATTGTGGGTTCGGGGATCTTATTTGAAAAATCCAAAAAAATTTCTTCACTCTCCATTTAGAGTAGACGTTTCATATACGTCTTTAAAAGAAAACTACAAAAAGATTTTCCTTTAATAGGTTCAAGTTTCATTTTCACATGAAATTCAAAAATCGAAAACCCAAAAAGATTTTTTCTTTGGTAATCACAGGTTTCATTTTGTATGGAGATTTAAACCTAAAAAAAAAAGATTTTCGTCAATTGTTTTGACACTTTGTTTCAAGAAAGAAAAAAGAGTTTAATTGGCCATTTTGGCAAAACTTCACGAACTACGCACACCTGATTCTCCCCTTTCGGGGGTGAGATACGTAGGCGCCCTTCTAGGGTTCGGTGATTTTTCTTCAAAAAAAAAAAAAGAGGTTTTGAAGAAAAAAAATGTTGAACTCTAACATATTTGTTACCTCTTGTTCAGTTAGTTTAAGGTGGTTGGTTTGTGGTTTCCTGGCTGGTCCTCCATATCACACCAAATCCAAGGAAGGGTTAGTTGTGTCCAACAAGGATATAGTGAGTGGCATCATGGATGAAACAAAGAGTCAGGAAATTGAGAGTTTAAAGGAAGAGAATTTGAGACTGAGACAACAAATGATGGGAATGTACCGAGCTTGGGCCAGTGGGATGCCTCCACCTCCGTTCCCCACTTTTGACCCTGCAAATACCTTGAGTCTTCCACCAAAATCGCAAAGTCAGTTTCCTACTGTTGTTGATGCACCACAGCATGCCTCAGAATCCATTCCACGTCAAATGCACCTCAATACTTCCACCACTCTTTCTTTATCTCCTCAGTATAAGTTTACCACATTCACAGCACCACATACCGTCTGTGCTTTTGTTGCTCAACCTTCTACTAAGGCTTCCACTTTGTCTATCAATCTAACGATTGTGCTTTCCCAGTCCACTAGTGACTCCATGTTCAATACTGTTGATGATCATTGGTATACTCTTGAGCCTACATTTAAGTTAAGTGAACCGCCAAAATTTCTTACTAAGAAGCCTAGCATGCCAAAAGAGCCAGAGAAAATGGTTGGGAAAGTGAAGAGTGTAAAAAATGATATGAAAAATTCCCCTGGACTTATGGGCTATGAAGATGTTTCATATAAAAACTGGGGCATGTCTTCATGTGTGACCTTCCTCCTAGATTTGAGACATCAAAATTTGGGGAGCCTGATGGACAGAAGGATTCTGTGAAATATTCGGGACGACATTGCAATCAACTAAGGGAAACTGAAGGAAAAAAGAAGGAAAACACACCTATTGTCATGACAGGTCCAAAGAAGAGTTTGAGAGGTTCAACCCACCAATACTGTCAGCCTCAATACCGAGCTTACATATCAGATCCACATAACCACTTTCAATAAGGTTTCTTTCTCCGAAATCCAAGAAATCCCATTCCACTTCCTCGATATCCTGTGAACAATGCACAATTGTATGCTCATCCATCTTCTTATCCACAATGGCATGCCCCTGTCCCTCAACATCATCCTCGACCCCCACAAATTTACCAAGGGACCTCTAAATCCAAATTTCATCTGAGGCCAGAGTTCGCAAAGAGGAGGAAGGAAAAAAATAATTTCACTCCTATTGTGGAATCCTATGCCAGTTTATTCCAGAGATTGGTACAGAAAGGCATGATCACTCCTTTCCTTGGGTATACTCCTGACCCGCATTCAAGAAGCTTTGATCCTAATGTGCGATGTGCATATCATTCTGATGTTCAAGGTCATAGTACTGAAGATTGTCGCACTTTGAAAAGAGAAATAGAAAAGATAATTCAAGATAAATTGATTGTGGTGCAAAACATTGGCCCTTCGACCATCCCACAGAATTCTTCACCAGCACGCGGTACTGCACAATCTGTGGGAGGCATTGAGTTAAGCATGGGGATCCACAGCTTATTTGTTGAAGGAAATGTGTTTGACAGTGGTGGAAGCTCCAGTCATGTTGATATGCAAGCCAGTGGCTAAGATGTCAGGCTGAGCAATGGAAAAGTCACCCCTCTCCTTACCAGGAAGGGGTTTGGTAGTTTGTTTTATTTTATTTTCTGTTCTTCGAATTATTTCAGGGTTGTAGTTCGGGATTTATCTTGTTTTGTCCCTTTGTCGTTTATGTTCAAACCCTTCTATCTTTCATTTTTATTAAATGGAGTGTCCCCTTTTTCTTTGTGTTTTAAATATGTGTTGTTTGTTTGTTTGTTTTTTTACATAGTACATTTTATGTAGACTCTAGTGATATGATATGCTAGTGAAATTTACAGCTAGATCTTAACATCCAGTTTAAGAATGAACATTGAATCAGAGGGTTAAAGTTAGAAAAAGAGAGCATCTGAGGAAATAGATAGAGTGCTGGGGCATTTGGTGATCAAGTTGAAACCTTCTTTAAAAATTAAGGCTATTATTTTGAAAATCGTGAGAATAACTTGGTCATCAATTGAAAGACATGTCTTAATTAGGTCAAACAGTGTCTACGTGATCCTATCAAGAGGAACAAGAAGAAAATTAGCTCCACGAAGTCATGAGTCCTTCAGCATGAGGAATGTACAACAAAGTGGAGTTGTATGCTGGGCAAGTGTAGAAAAGAGGTGGCACACATGCTCGGGGAAAGTTAGTGTTGTAAAATATTTCATAAGTGATCTTGATCGTGCACTTTCATATTGCATGATATGTACTTGCATTTTCAAAGATTGATATGACGAAGGCATTTCATTCTGCCATCCAAACATCGTGTCATCCTTTGTTTACCCCTTTTGAGCTTTAGTTTTATTTTCTTTCATACACCTCTTTTGGAATCAATATAGTCAGCAAAGCTCGAAGAAAAAATGTCGAGCAAAACAATAGTCAGAAAAGTTCAAAAAAAAGAAGAAAAAAAAAAGAGAAGAGAGAAAAAATGTGTCAAAAAAAAGAGAAAAAAAGAGTGAAGAAAAATAGAGTCGGAAAAATCCCCCCCCAAAAAAAAGAAAAAAAATCAGAATAAAGCAAAATAAGCTGCCAGAACTACGCATGACCTGATTCTCCTCTCTCAAGGGTGAGATACGTAGGCTTCCCTACTTAGGGCTCGGTCCAAACAAATAAACAATTTAGAGTCATTCAGTCAAAAGAAACTGGGGCATGAGTTAATCCTCATTGTTTGAGTCGATTCCAAAAGTTGTAAGTCCTAACCCACTTTAAGTGTCGTTTGGTCCTCATGCCATCCTTTCTTTCCAACCCTATCCAAAATCCAAGTTACAACCAAAGAAAGACCTTCAGATCAATCTTTGAGGATGTTAAGGCTAAGTATGCAAGGGATATGATGATGCATTTGGGAACTACTTGTCTTCCTCAGCATAAGAAATCAAGAGAGAAATAGAATGAAAGAGTCTTATTGGTGAAAACCCTTACGGGCACCATAAGGCGATGGTAAGTTGAGAGAAATAAAAATGAGAGAGTCTTATTGGTGAAAATCCTCACGGGCACCATAAGGCGATAGTGAGCTGAGAGAAAATGAAAGAAGCTTGTTGGAGAAAATCCTTCAAGGCTCCACTAGCCGAATGGGGTCTTAAATGCAATTGACCTAAGAAAGCAACTCAGTTTCAAAGTCATTAACTCAACAACAATGGGTAGAAAGTTTGGATGAAAAAATCAAGTTGCTTAATCCAAAATGCATGGAATAATCATTAGTGTTGACTGTCATTTTTAGATGAATTTTTCGTTTCGTTGTTTTAAAAGGGGATAGTCATTGTCTTTTCTTTCTTATCTTTATTTTAATTTTATCTTTCTTAAGTCAGTTATCAAAATAAAAATTGTCATTTTTTTTGTTGTTTCTTGTCTTTGAGTCAAGTCCGTGTCAAAACAAGTGAGAAAATATTTCAAAACTGGCTACCAGCTTCTTTAATTGCACAAAGCAAGAAAAAAGCTAGCACATGAAAGAGACATTATTGTGAGCCCAAAAAAAAAAAGGCATGCAGGAAGTTTTGTCAACAGAGAAGTCGGAGAACTCATGGAAATACCAAGGTTCAAAGGGTTTATTTGAGAAACACGACAAAGCAGAAATACTGTGTTTGTTTCAGAGTCACTCTTAATAAGATGAGTTTGAGTCAATGATATAGCAAGTCAATGACATATGCTAATGGTTGGAAGCAAAGCTAAATGTGACGGGGGCTGGAGCAATTGCCTCAAAAGCCAAAGCCACAAACTAGCCACCATATTTTTAAACTCACAAGTTTTCTTTGTATGTAATAGGAATACATATTGCATTTAGATCAAGGATTTCAGAGCCTAAACATCAAAGGCCGTAATTTCTCACCTCAACAAATGCAAGAGGCAAGGTTGCTGCACAGGTTTGGTAATCAAAACCATGGTAAAATTCATAATTCAAGATCTCTAGGAGACGCATTTCCTTGTTTTGGTAATTCAAGCAGCTTTGGTAAGGAGATGTACTTCATTGTTTTGATAATTCAAACAACATTGATAAGGAAACACACTTCCTTGATTGGGTAATTCGAATTTTGCTTCTTAGGTAATGCACTTCCTAACTTAAGTCTTGATTCCTAGAAGACGTACCTTTGAGTCGAGTCATCCCCTTTGATTCCTATAAGACGTACCTTTTAGTCGAGTCATCCCCTTTGATTCCTATAAGACGTACATTTTAGTCGATTCATTCCTATTGATTCCTAGAAGACGTACCTTTTAGTCGAGTCATCCCCTTTGACCCCTAGAAGACGTACCTTTTAGTCGAGTCATCCCCTTTGATTCCTATAAGACGTACCTTTTAGTCGAGTCATTCCTATTGATTCCTATAAGACGTATCTTTTAGTCGAGTCATCCCTTTTGATTCCTAGAAGACATACCTTATAGTCGAGTCATCCCCTTTGATTCCTATAAGACGTACCTTTTAGTCGAGTCATCCCCTTTGATTCCTAGAAGACGTACCTTTTAGTCGAGTCATCCCCTTGGACCCCTAGAAGACGTACCTTTTAGTCGAGTCATCCCCTTGGATTCCTAGAAAACGTACCTTTTAGTCGAGTCATCCCCTTTGATTCCTATAAGACGTACCTTTTAGTCGAGTCATCCCCTTTGATTCCTATAAGACGTACCTTTTAGTCGAGTCATCCCCTTTGACCCCTAGAAGACGTACCTTTTAGTCGAGTCATCCCCTTTGATTCCTATAAGACGTACCTTTTAGTCGAGTCATCCCCTTTGATTCCTATAAGACGTACCTTTTAGTCGAGTCATCCCCTTTGATTCCTAGAAGACGTACCTTTTAGTCGAGTCATTTCCCCTGACTCCTATAAGACGTACCTTTTAGACGAGTCATCCCCTTTGATTCCTATAAGACGTACCTTTCAGTCGAGTCATCCCCTTTGATTCCTATAAGACGTACCTTTTAGCCGAGTCATCCCTTTTGATTCCTATAAGACGTACCTTTTAGTCGAGTCATCCTCTTTGATTCCTAGAAGACGTACCTTTTAGTCGAGTCATTTCCCTTGATTCCTATAAGACGTACCTTTTAGTCGAGTCATCCCCTTTGATTCCTATAAGAAGTACCTTTTAGTCGAGTCATCCCCTTTGATTCCTATAAGACGTACCTTTTAGTCGAGTCATTCTCTTTGACCCCTAGAAGACGTACCTTTTAGTCGAGTCATTTCCTTTAATTCCTATAAGACGTACCTTTTAGTTGAGTCATTTCCTTTGATTTCTATAAGACGTACCTTTTAGTCGAGTCATCCCCTTTGATTCCTATAAGACGTACCTTTTAGTCGAGTCATCCCCTTTGATTCCTAGAAGATGTACCTTTTAGTTGAGTCATTTCCTTTGATTCCTAGAAGACGTACCTTTTAGTCGAGTCATTTCCCTTGATTCCTATAAGACGTACCTTTTAGTCGAGCCATCCCCTTTGATTCCTATAAGACGTACCTTTTAGTCGAGTCATCCCCTTTGATTCCTATAAGACGTACCTTTTAGTCGAGTCATCCCCTTTGACCCCTAGAAGACGTACCTTTTAGTCATTTCCTTTGATTCCTATAAGACGTACCTTTTAGTCGATTCATCCCCTTTGATTCCTATAAGACGTACCTTTTAGTCGAGTCATCCCCCTGGATTCCTATAAGACGTACCTTTTAGTCGAGTCATTCCAATTAACTCATAGAAATTACATTTCTTTATTTGGGATAATTTTTTTTTCAGTTTTGATGTGATTTCAGGAGCATGCCCGAAGCACAGGGCGAATAAATGGAAAACCAAGCAATAAGGTGAAGAAATTGAAAGTTAAACAGATTGAAAAATAGCAAGTCAGGAGCCCGCCAGCAGAACAGGGTGCAGAAGTTGAAAGCATGGCAATAAGTTGATGAAATAGCAAGTCAGGAACCCGTCTGGAGAACAGGGTGAAGAAATTGAAAGACAAGCAACAGGTTGAAAGAAATTGCAAATCAGGAGTCCGCCTGAAGAATAGGGTGATAAAAGTCGGGTCAAGAGCCAACAGAAGTCGTATAGATAGGATTTTTGTAATTTCATTTATGTTTTAACTTGTAATTTTCATTTTTGGATGTAATGACAGAGCCGCGGACCGAAACCTCGATGGAACCTCACTCGACTCTCCAACTCGGTATAGTCCACTTCTCTTCCAATCCTTTAAAATACCCGTGACTTGATTCTCTCATAATTTGGGTAGGAAGGATGTCTTAATTCAAGACCCGGTTGTCCTTCTTCCTTCTGTTTCTTTGTTTGAATAATGGTCGGGTCAAAATTTGGTCTCGCTGTCTACTTCTTTGTCTGAAAATACTTCGTGTTTACATTCAAAGGGGGCATGATGTAGACACCTAATTTTGTCCCTCCCGAAGTCTAATTTTATTCATTTTTAGTTCACCTTACCATGTGTCCAACCCCATGTAATTATATCCCACAAAAATATAAAAATAAACAACAAAATACCTCTAACTAATTTATCTTATTCTAACAACCTACCCAATCAAAAGCTTCCACCTACCCTAACTACCCATGTGATTCCCCCCTCATTTTTCTTGTCCACAAAGAAAGAATATATGAGGGACCTACCAAAATTCCCACATCATAACAAATTCATGCTCATTATAAAAGAAAAATTCTAAGAAGAAAAAGGGGGATCATTCTTTGATCATCATCTTCTCCACAATAACAAGAATCACCAAATAATCTTCCTCACAAGAACAATAACGAAAGAAAAAAAGAAAAAAAAAGTAACCGGTGAACAGTAACCGATGAACAGTGACCGGTGAACAGTGACCGGTGAACAGTGACGGCGTGAAAAGTGACGGTAAACGGGTCATTATTTGTCGAGTTGTATTGTTGCTGTTAAGGTTCGGCTTGAGGTTTCCGGGTGCGGACTCTCTTTATTCGAATAACATTGAGTTTGAAAGCTTCAAATTTAAGGTCCAACTCTATCTCTTCTAATTTTACTTTACTATACGTGTTTGATTTGCCTGATGTGTGGTTGAATTTTGGTGACATTAATTTGGTGTTCGATTTTATTGAATAGATGGTTGTGGATTGTTGAGATGACTGTCTTGAATCGTTGGAATTTGGTATAAAAAATGGAATGTGGGGTTGGATGGTAGGAATTGATAAAGAATGAATATTGTTTTGATTTATTGTCCTTGGTTATTTTGAAGCAAATACGAGTGTTTGATTGGGTAGTATCATGATGCGCCGATTGGTTTAGGCAAACGTAGTTTGGGTAGGCAAAGTTTATAATTTGTGATTTTATTGAACGTTTGAAATATTGTTTGAATGATTGAATTTTGGGTGAATGATTTGGTTTTCTCGTATTGAAAAAATGTATTTATTTAGCCGGGGAATGCCCCGAGATCACTTGTATTTATTCACCGGAGAATTCCCCAACGTATCATGTTGGCGAAAAATGATCGTGATGAAGGCCCGTGGCGTCGGGTAAGGCATTGGAGCTTAATCTAGAATTAGTTTAGACTAGGATTTATATTTTCGTATCTTTCTATTTTTGGACTGCATAATTGGACTGGACTTTACATTTTTGGATTATTTTATTTTGTTTGATTATTTTTGCATGCCTTTTGTGTGGTTTATACATTTCGTAATGCCAAAATAGTTGATACACTCTACCAAGCGACCGTGGTTTAACCACGGGATCGAGGGGTGCCTAACACCTTCCCCTCGGTCAACAGAATTCCTTAGCCGGAGTCTCCGTTCGCAAACCAGTTTAAAGAGTCAAATGGTTTTGAAAAGGATTTTTCAATGGTGACTTGGCACACCAGATTATGTCAAGTGGCGACTCTGAATAAAAAATGTAAATAATCCTTTTTCGAAACAAATTTTCATCTTCGTCACTTTAATAATAAAAACCCTTTCGAAACTTACAATACATTAATTTTTCGGGAGTAAGAAAAAGGGGTGTGACACTTTGCTTTTTTTGACATTGCAGGTATGGTTTACTATTGCTCTTTTCTTCTCGTCTTCTTCTTTGTATGTTATTTAAATTAGATATTTACATCTATTGTTATTATTGATTTATCCATTGCCAGTTTCCTATTTATTGAGAAATAGGTGTTGGTGTTGTTGGAACATGTGGTATTTATGTTATTGATGGTGTTGTAACATATGATGTTGTTTCTTTGTTATTGATATTGTTGTTGATTTTGGTGGTGGTGTTGCAACAGTTTCCTCAACTATTGTAACTGATGAATCAGCTGTTAGAACAGATGGAGCAACTGTTGGAAGAAATCAAACCAGTAGCAAAGATGGTTTGATTTATTCCAACAGATTACTCATCTGTTACAACATGTCATCCATTTGTTGCCACAGATGCGTAGCCTGTTGCAACGGATGACTCATCTGTTAAACAGATGGGGAATCTGTTGCATCAAATGGGTCATCTGTTAAATCATTCAATTTTGTGTTACCTTTTTGTAATGTTCTTTTTGTTCTTCTCTTGTTTGAGATCAAATGTTTTTCTCTTATTTGCAGATAAAAGAAATTTAAACTAGATAAACTTTTGCCCGACTAGCATTAAAGGCTAGAGTAAATATGGGTTTGGAGAAATAAGCTGCTTATAGATGGAACTAATTCATATGAGGGAGGTATGTATTCCTGATCAACCTATCATGAAAACACACATGTTGTACACTGATTTTGTGAAAGTTGGTTCTTTACCTATTAGACGTTAATCTTTCAAACAAGATATGGCATTTTACAGTTAAGATTTCTAGGTTCGAACTGGTAAGGATGAGGGACCAAGTAGGTGGTGTTGATACCCTGTTACAGTTTAATGAAGATTTTGCTAATGTTTATATGTCAACTTTGGAGAAGGGTTCAATTTTTTGTGGCAGTGTAAACATTCAAATAGTGATTGGAATGATTTTAAGGATTCAATAGACTTTTGAAAGGACTTCGAAGCCTTGCACTGCTGCAAACAAGAATGAAAATGAATATAGTTATTGCTCTGATCCAAATTTGTATGGATGGATTGCTCGAGGAGACTATTATACAGTCGAAGATAGTTGAAAGAATACCTATGTGGGAAGGGGGAGGTGGAGAAGACCATATATCATCTC
Organism: Capsicum pubescens; assembly: GCA_030864215.1. NCBI lineage: Eukaryota > Viridiplantae > Streptophyta > Magnoliopsida > Solanales > Solanaceae > Capsicum > Capsicum pubescens. The sequence goes on from CM061540.1 coordinate 58,108,361, forward strand.
AAACCTTATTTAAGAAGAAACACAGGGTAGGAAGGAAAGTGTAGCAAAACTGACTGATGAAATTGACATGAAAAATGAAAAAATTGAATGAGCTGCAAATGTAAAAGTGTATCCAAAAATAAAAATCCATCAGTCAAATTTGAAAAGAAAAATGCTGAAGTGGACTGGAGTTGTTCACTTTGTTAGGGGACTGCAACTAGCTAGCGCAGCCTGAATGAAGACCCACAAAATGCAGGACCAGAACTCTAAGGTTTCAGCTTCACGAGCACAGATAGTGGTAATATTATCGGTCAGGAATGAAACCTGAACCAACAACTCCTGAAGTAAAAATAAGGGATCAAGCCAAGCTGGCCATTTCTTACGTTAAACTTGCATCCCATGTCTCCTGTTTATGGATCTGGTCTAGTCAAAGGCAGTGGAAACAACAAGGAATGGGATTGCTGCCCAACTTCAGACCTTTTTATTTCTACTGCCATTGACCTGATCAGAACCACAAATAGAAGGCATGGGATACAAGTTAGACTTCAGAAATTGATGCCTTGGATTTCCTTATTCTTACTTCTGGAGTTGTTGGTTCAGGTTTTATTCTTGACTGAAAATATTACCAATCTTCTATGCTCGCCAATCTACTTCCTTATAGTTCTGAACCTGCACTTTGTGGGTCTTCATTGAGGACACGCTGGCTAGTCGCAGCCCCTAGCAAAGTGTCCAGCTCCAGTCCTCTTAAGCATTTTTCTTTTTCAAGAATGACTGACGAATTTTAATATTTGGATGCACTTCCAAATTTGAAGATCATTCAGTTTTTTCATCTCCCAAGTCAATTTCATTATCTAGATTCGCTAGAAGTTCCTTACTTGCTTCCCTATGTTTCTTCTTAAATAAGGTTTGAGATGATATATGGTCTTTTCCACCTCCCTCTTCCCGCACAGGAATTCTCCCAAGCACCATCTGTTATATAATAGTCTCCTCGAGTAACCCATTCATATAAATTTGGACCAGGGAAATTTCTATTATTTTTTCATTTTTATTTGCTGTAGTGCGAGGCTTCGAAGGCCTTTCAAAAGTCCATTGAACCATTAAAATTGGTCCAATCACTATTGCATATTTATATTGTCGCCAAAAAATTGAACCCTTCTCCACACTTGACACATAAACATAAGCAAAACTGTCATTAAATTGTAATAGGGGATCAACACCACAGTCTTAGAACCCTTCAGCCTTATCAATTTGCACCTACCAAACTAAACTGTAAAATGCTGGATCTTGTTTGAAGGATCAATGTCTAATTGGTAAAAACTGCATTCACAAGATCATTGTACTTTATGTGTGTCTATCTTGATAGCCTGATCAATAATACATAACTCCCACGAATCAAAGTGGATCTATTCATCTGTACGCACCTTATTCTTCCTACCCCATCAATGTCAGGTAATGTTTACTCATATGCACGCATGTGATAACTATTAAAAAAGAGGTGAACAGTCGTGACTTTTTCTCTAACACATTTAAAGCAACTGATGAATCAAATTTTCCATCTGTTGCAACTGATAAATCAGATATTAGAAAAAATCAAAATATCTCCTCCAACAGATGGTCCATCTGTCGCAACATATAATCCAAATGTTACAATAGATGTCTTATCTGTTGCACATACAGACCATCTGTTGTAGTAGATGGTTAATCTGCTGTGACAGTGAGTTATCTATTATGACAGATGGACGATCTGTTGCAATAGCTCAATAATAACGGTTGTTATGAGGTCTCAAATTATTTTGAAAAGGTGAGAAGTTTGAATGTAAAAATAAAGTCACGACTTTTCACAGAAAATAAAAAGCCACCAGTTTGACTGTAATTAATACAATGGTGCTGAACAGTTGTGTCTTTTTGCCTAACATATTCAGATTCAATCCTCTATAAATAGGTTTCTCTTTAATCTTCATTCTACTCTGCTTATTTTCTCTTTTCGTATTATATCTTCAACCACTTTTATTCAAAGAGAATATTCCTTTTTCGTTGAGGTAAGTTTTTTTCTGTGTAAATCTACTAGTTGGTAGTATACGTTGTATTACATTTGGACTCTTTTCTTTACTTTTGTATTTACGTTTTTTGTCAATTCATGTGTGTACTAGATATGGATGATCCTATTTAGGACATTGCTATTTTGAGTGACATCGTGCGGGAACTTCAGAGGCAGGTTAACAACCTGCAGAGGGAGTTAGTCACCGTGAGAGGAAGGATGTTCAGAGAGATGCAGAGGCTGATTAGGGCCCTGTTGCTATTGGTTGATTGGCCGATTGGCAATAATGATGATGATGATTATAATAATAATAATAATAATAATAATAATAATTAGAATGCATTTTTTCTTTTAGCATATGCATTTTAATTTTTCTATATCGATTCTATACCTAATGTATTTTATTTTTCGTTTAATGAAAAAAATTATTTTTAGTCGACTTTGACTTTTTAATTCTTATTCAATTTTCATTCTGTCTATTTCTTCTTCTAAACATACATGCTAATATGTTGAGGGTTGGAGGTAAGGAGCAGTTTTGAATCCAGTAGCAAAAGCAATTTTGGCTTTTGAGTTCTTTCAACAGATGGACCATGTGTTGGAACAGATGGACCATGTGTTGGAACAGATCGATCATCGGTTGGGTTTCTTTCAACAGATTATCCATCTGTTGCGATAGATTTTTTATTTGTTGGAGGAAAACATTCCAGTTTGATGAATTGTATTATGTTCTTCCAGCTAATGTCCATCTGGTATAATAGATGGGTAATCTGTTGAAAATAACTTTGTGGTCTGTTGTATTTAGTTCATGTTTTGCCTTTTTTTATTGATGCACAAGTTATTAAAAATGATATTTTATATATAATCAATCATAACATTTATGTTTACAACAATGAGTTAAATATATGAAAGTCCACAACAACACAAGTTTTTGCAATTACAACGATCATGGTAGATTACGATCCGGGTATGTAGTTCTTTTGTGGCCAGTGGTCTTACTTACGGAGCACTTGTTTCTTCTTGATGGAAATGATTCTCCGACTCCACACCTCCTCTTATATGACTTTCTTCCCGGTTTGATAGTGCTTGGGTCAATATATGGAGGATGTATTAATCTCCACAAAAGCTTTGCAGGAACAACCCAAGATTCTTCGGGAGGCACCGGAGTAATATGCCCACTCTATTCTATTGTATTTTTTCCACCGAATAATATGGAGAGGAGTACTCATAAATTTTAGTTTCATATTTGACACCTTATTGAGCTTGAAGCACTGCCATAGCATGTGGATAGGGTATTTTGTCCAAGTCAAAAACTCTGCACGTACAAGATCTTGTTTGAAGATCGACCGTGGCAACATCACCATGACCATTGATACTGAACTTGTAATCTTCTATTTGATGAGATAATAACCTATTCCCCAGATGTTCGTTGATATTATTTTTTTCACTTCTAGAACAAATGGGGTTCCTGCATCCTTGAACTCCACACGCCTTTCATTAAAAAATTGATCATACTTCTTGTTTATTATTTCAAACAGAGCCTTGATGGGAAATTCTCTTTCATCACCAAATAATGAATTCACCGATTCAGCTATGTTTGACGTCATAATATTGTACCTATACAAAAGAATCACTTAGTACGACATCATACTAAACTTGCAACTCAAACAAGATATTAAATTCATAAGAATGTACCTATTTGCCGTACAAAATATCCGGCTCCATCTCTTGAAACCGACACTTACGAGATGTTCTACTTCCTGGGGATGCATATCCATTATTTGATTGAAATGGTCTAAAAACTCCTCTCTACTATATACTTTAGCTGCTCTATAAAAAAGGGTAACGACTCTTCCGTTGTGAAAGTTGTTCTGAATGTTCTCTCCAAGATGCCTGATGCAACAACCAAAGTAAGCTGAAGTGAAGAAAATTGAACCCATCTTTGGAATACTTGGATGCCTATCCAAAACAAAACACAACTCTTCGGTATCTTCGACGTAACTTTGCGGTTGTTCAAAAAAAATCCATAAGAGGCATCACATTCCTTATTTGCTACATAAAAAGCGACAGAAAAGATGTGATTCTCCGTATCCTGTGCCACCATATCTAGCAGAACTCCATTATACCTGCTCCTCAAGAAGGTACCGTCGATATCTATGCCTTTTCTTAAATATCAAAAACCTTGAATCCAAGCACCATAGGATACAAAAAATTACTTGAACCTTCCATTTTTATCAACATGAAACGTCGTCTTACTTCCGAGATTTGTGTACTCACGCATGTAATGGTAGGCATCGAGGACTGCATGCCCATGCTCGTGTCCCCCTAACCAAGTCCTTGGAAATCCCTATGTCCGTATATATCTTCCAATAACTGACCAGGATACCCAATTCTGTAAGGAGTTGATTGGCCATAACCCCTGTAGAAGGGCCTTTGCCATCGGGGAATCTATTCTTAAAATATTCACCGAGGACCTTTGACGTGGAGTGAGAATTTTGGCTCGAGATGTGCTTCGAACCACGTGTATGATACTTTTCAGGTTTATGAACGACGAATCTATCAGAACTTAAGTACTTCACCCCTCTCAACCACCACTTGTTGTTCTGATTAACACATTTGTAGCAAAAAACACTGCTCGAATTAATCACCTTCATTATTCTGAAATCTTTTTTCAAGCAAGAAATCAACAAAGTAGTAGATAGTTCTTTATTGTCCTTGAATGAATTGAAAAAGCCGATCTTCTTGTCTTGAAGATTGCCAGACTATATCGATCGAGAAGAACTTCCCACCATATTGGTCCCATCAACGGGCGTAGGTGTTTGATCATCATTTGGAATATTCATGTCTAGATCATCCAACCTATCAACAGAGATGTCTTGTCGTTGTTCTTCTTCTACATTCTGGTTCTCATTCTCTGTCGTCTTTTCAACCATGTACACCCTTAACACCGTCTTAGATGATACACAAAGATACGCACGCAACAGAACCTACTCGGTTATCTTGAAAGGTAGTACCCTCTGATTGTCAAAGGAGCTGTGCATATAGCTGATGACGATTTCTTTCGGTTGACAATTCAGTCCATAATAACTGATGATTAAGTTCAGAAAATCATCCTACGAAATATCACTTTGGACTGTCATAGCTCTCGTCTCCAGCATTTTACCCTCCTTCCAATGCCATACATATCGGTTGCTCTTCGCAATCCATTGACCATGACAATCCACCCTATTGTTATTGATCCCTCTATTAGTGGTACCTAAATAAAGTCATTTGTTAAAAAAAGTTAATATTGATTTCATAGTGCCGTAAATGAATCCCAATAGAAGTGTAATATGTTTCAACAGGTGAAAAATAAGCTGCAACAGGTAAGTGATCAGTCGCAACAGATTACTTACTTGTTGAGATTCATGTTACGCTCCTGAAGCTAATTTCAACAGATGAGTCATTTGTTGTAACAGGTGAATCATATATTGCAACAGACTATACATTTGTTGTAACGGATGAAGTGCTGTTGGGATAGATATTACAGTACTAAGGAATTTTTAAAGCTAATACCAACAGATGAGTGACATGTTGCAACATATAATTAACTTGTTGCGACAGATGACTTACCTGTTGCAACAGACGACACGTCTATTAGAATCGAGTTCAGGTTCTACTGCAATAGGTTACTAATCTATTACAATAGATATACCCTGTTGCAACAGTCGACACGTCAATTGGAATCGAGTTTAGGTCTGTTGCAATGCGTTACTAATCTGTTGCAACAGATGGGTCATATATTGCAACAGATGACCCATCTATTCGATTCATGTTACGAAACTATAGAACTATAAACATGAATCTAACATATGAGTCTTCCGTTGTAACAGATGGCTCATATGTCCTAACAGATGGTTGATCTATTTAAACAGATGGCTCTTATGTTGCATTCATGTTCGCGTGCTATCTATTGTTGAAAAACAGCACAATAGTAGTTATCCAGGTGACAAATTCAACTAAAAATCATAATTTGACTTACCAAAGTCTCCTATGAAGTAATGTCATAGTGGAAAGTGATGTACGTAACAAAATTTGACCTAAGAAATTGGTCAAATAGCAGCAGTAGCAGTAACAACAACAACAATGGTCAATAAGAAGAAGATGAAGATGATAATGAAGTAGAAGATGATGATAATGAAGTAGAAAATGATGATAATCAAGCAGAAGATGATGAATAAAGCAGCAGTAACAATGAACAACAAATATTACTAAGAGGGAGAAAACAACAACAGACGAGAAGAGAGAGAAACACGTCTTTTTCCCCTCCATTTTTCATTATATTAGGTAAACATTTGGATCAAAGTGTAAATTTAAAAACTTGTGGGCTATTCTCAAACTTACCCAACTTTCTTAATCCAATGAAAGTAATTGTCACCTCCACTCAATTATTAAGACTTGAGTCACCTATACCTCATTTTCAAACTCTTTTGTCACTTTAAGCTCAAAGCCCAACTTTATGTTTTCACCTATTAAATATTTTATGTTGTTAATTATTGTGATTTATAATACTTTTTACGTGATTTTCAAATAATATATGTTGCTTCTTATGGCCCAATTTATGTAATTGTAATAGAATTTCACGAGTTAATCGAATATTTTATGCTTTTTAAATATTTTAAATTGTTAATTATTATAATTTATAACACTTTTTATATTACTTTATACGACACCAATAAAATTTTTGGAGTCAATTAATTTTTTTTATTATGTCTTTTACATATTTTAAAATAATCATTGTAATTCATTGTTTGTTTTGCATAAATAATAGGAGCGCGAAACGGATATTTCCCAGACCGACCCTAAGCTCTTAAAATAATAATAAATGAATGATTGAGGAACTTAATTACTCCCTCCGTCTCATTTTACTTATCCCAAATTGGGATGGCACAACAATTAAGAAAAATAATAAATAACATGACTAGTTTACCAAAGTACCCTTATTAAATGATGTTTACATTTTAATTTAAAGAAAAGGTAATTAATGTAAAGGGTAAAACATGAAAAGAAAAATTTGTCTTATCTTGATAAGTAAAATGGGACAAGTAAAATGAGACATCAACTTAGCCAATTTGGGACGGGTAAAATGGGACGGAGGGAGTATTATTTTGAAAACTTGATCCTAAGTTTCTCAAACATTCTCTATTAGTACTAAATATTGGGGAGGGGGAGGGGGGAGGGGGAGGGGAGGCGTGCTATATGTTATTTTTTTGTCTCAATTTATGTGATATCGATAAAATTTAGATAATTAATTATACTTTTAGATATTCTAAGTTGTTAGCTATTGCAATATATAATTTTTTGCATTGTAATTAACTATTTTAAGCTATTATCTATCGCAATTTAGAATACTCTCCTTTAGGGGTGTGCATCAGTCGGTTCGGTTCAATTTTATGTATTATTGGTTCGGTTTTTTTTTTTTTAAATATGTAAAACTAATAATCAACCAATAAGATATTTTCTTATCGGTTTTTTATTTTTAACGGTTCGATTTTTGATTTAACCAATAAGAAAATACTCATAAAATAAAAATCGTAACAACTAACATAAAAAGTGAAATCTTAGTTACCGCCAAAATCCTACGCAATGCATTTTAGTTTACAAGAACCTTCAAACTTGAACTGAATGTTAGTTTGAAAAAAACTGAATCCTAATTGTAGGAAGCTACTAAATGCTTCAAGTTTTTCAATACGATAATACCCGTGCTTTATATTGTGCCTTGGTTGTCCTGAATAGGTTAATCATAAATAGGGGTAAAACAGTAACTTAGTGTATCCTTATAAACCGATAACCCAATAAGCTAAAATCAAAATCGAACCGTTTACCCAATAAAATGTTTTATAAAACCAATAAAAAATTATTAACCCAATACCAATAACCCAATAACATTTTTATCGATTCATTTTATCGATTGGTTCGGTTTTTGCACACCCCTACTCTCCTTGTCCAAACTTTTGTGACATTAATAATCAATTATATTTTTAAAATAATTTAAGTTTTTTATTATATTGTTATTTATAATGTCTTTTCTTCTATTCCAATTTAAGTGACACTGATATAATTTCAAGAGTCAACCAAATATTACCATTGAAGTAGCGATTCAAACATGCCTTAAATGACTCATAATAACTAATTAGAAATGATATAGCAAAATTGCTATAAAAAATACTTGTGAAAAAAATTTAATTGGGTCTCATATAAGATGTCAAGTTAATTTAAAACATCAAGAGTTAATTTATCATTTTAGTCCATTTCACTTTTTTTATTAAATATTACTATTTTTTTAGTAATTAGATGACTTATAATAATTAATTGGGGGTGATATAGTAAAATTAATTATGATTGAAACAGCTGAAACAGACATGTCATAAATGTATATTTTACTCTTTTTTTTTTATTAAACATGATTAATTTTCTAATACGTAAGAGTCAACCAAATATCACAATTGAAGTAGCGAAGCAGACATGTCTTAAATGACTCACAATAACTAATTAGAAGTGATATAGCAAAATTTTTATAAAAATATACTTGTGAAAAAAATTTAAGTGGATCTTATATAAGATGTCAAGTTAATTTAAAATATCAAGAGTTAATTTATCATTTTATGTCTATTTTATTTTTTATTAAATATTATTAATTTTTCAATACTTAAATTACTTATAATAATTAATTAGAGGTGATATTATAAAATTACAATCGAAACAGCTGTAGCAGACATGTTATAAGGTCGATTTTATTTTTTTATTAAGTTTTTAATATGTAAGTAACATATAATAATTAATTAGGAGCGATATAGTAAAATCTCGGAACAATCAGGCATGTCGGTGAACACGTACGATTGAAACAGCTGAAGCAGGCATGTCATAAATATTTATTTTATATTTTTATTAAATATTATTAATTTTTTAATCCGTAAATGACATATAATAATTAATTAAGGGTGATATAATAAAATCACGGAGGAAGCGGACATGTTGACAAACATGTGCGGTTGAAACAACTGAAGCAGACATGTCATAAATATTTATTTTACCTATTTTTTATTAAATATTATTAATTTTTTAATCTGTAAATGATATAGAATAATTAACTAGGGTGATATAGTAAAATTATGAAGCAAGTAAATACGTTCACGAAAAGGTGTCTGCTTTACCGTGTTTCTACGTAGTTGTAAAGTAATAATTATATATAGTATTAAATTAATATGCAGAAAAGACAAGAAACAACAATTAAGAAGGAAAGTTTAAATCTTGATTGAAATATTAGGCCACTTTCATCTTAATTACTTTGGCTCTCCATTATTTCTTTTTTAGTTGTTATATTTATTTAAAGATTGCTCTGATATGTACTCCATTATTTAGGACGAATTGTTTAAAAATAATTTCTCTACTTTTATAAAATAGGAATAAAATATATGTGAATTTTACCTTTTTTAACATTTGTGAAATTATTTTATGTATATTGTTACGTTGTTTCATGCATCTTAATTGTCATAACTATAACCGTTGAATTAAAAGATACTTTCTCAATTTTAAAATAGTTGATCCTTGTTGACTTGACATTTTCTTTTAAAAAATATTTTTTAGGAGTTTATTTTATCAAATTAGCCTTATTAATTATACTTTAAAAAAATAAATTAAGTTTATATATTTTGTATAGTCATTTAGTGATAAAAATAATATTAAAAAAATATATTAAAATATTTAAACAAAAATATTTGGACTCTTTATATTGACATGTGATCAATCTCTATCACGAAATATGTGGATCTAAAATTAATGGAAGCTCTCCCACCCAACAACTATTTGGGATGAAAACTACTCCATCCATATATTTTTATTTATTCAATAAAAATTTGACATATGTCTTAAAAAGCTAAATAGAAAGATAATTTTCTTTTGGTTTCTCATCCGGCGTTTGACGTCCATATTGAAATCCGATTAATCTGAATTCGTGTTATGTAGGGACCCATTCGGATGAAAGCGCTCCCTACCAAAGATTTTTTCATATCCAGGGCTCGAACTCGAGACTGGTTAAGGGAGAACAACCTCATCCACTGCACCACATCCTTTGGTGGTAGAATGATAATTATTTTACTATTTAAATATTTGCAAAGTGTGCGTACTGAAAAATGAGTATATTAATAATAAAAAATAAATTATAAATTAAATAATAAATTATCTTTTAATTCTTAACTAAACAAGTAAAAATAGATAGTATCTAATAAGTAAAAGTGAAAGAGAAAACACCTAGGTTGGGTCTCTCTTGAGATCATTTATGTATAATAGATTATAAATTAAATAATAAGTTACTAACTAAACAAGTACAAATAGATATCTAATAAGTAAAAGTGAAAGGAGAAAACACCTAGGTTAGGTCTCTCGTGAGATCATTTATGTATAAACGTTTCTTTATTACTTGATCACGATTGAACGATATTATATTTTATTAATAAAATAATACTAATTTTTTTTAAGAAAATATTATTTTTATTTATAACTTTTGAGAATAAATTATAGATTTTGTCAGATATAATTTGTGTATATCTATTTTACTTTATTTTTATTACTTCCTAAAAGCTTTCATTTATGTTCTGTTGGTGGTCGAACCTACAATCTTAAATTTTGAGGTGGGAAATATTTATTACCTGACCAACTCCCCCCCCCCCCACACACACACACACAATCCCCCAAACTCAATGTGCATGTATGAGTGTGTGCGTGTGTGTATGTATGTATATATATATATATACAGAGGCGGATCCAGGATCCGGACTCTCTGGGTGCCAAGCAAACTTATCAATTAAATTAATCAGATTATTCATTTTTCAATCTATAGAACAATTAACCAACCAAATAATAAAAATGAACAATAATAAAATGACAAAACTTAATCTTTCGATAATATTACTTATATCATAATATAATATCCGTAATTCATTACAATTGTCCACGACGAGTTTTCATATTCTGAAAAGGATCAATAATGATACAAAAGAAGTCTTGCCACATCAATTGAAGCTTCTAAACGAATTCGGTACTCACTTTTTTCCTTTTGAGGATGTTTGTCAAGAACAACTTGAATTGATTGACGATGATTTGACAAATCAAGCATCTTATTGTAACATTTGTGTTGAACACTATTAACTTTACCGACATGTAAACGAAATCTTTTAAGAGCCTTATTCCAACCCCTAAAACCCTTTGATGCATAAAAATCAGCCGTAGTTTCATGAACAAATTCATTTTTGAACAAATAACAACAAAGACAATATGCGGCATCTTTCTCCACACTATACTTCAACCAAGTCGAATGTGAACCTTTAAACCAACTTGAAGCAAATTGACGCTTTCTACCTCTTATTTCACTTGAAGGATATGGTTTCAAGACAGGTTGACAAGACACTTTTTCAATATAATATTTCTTCACTTCATCTCGTATTCGAGGATCATAATTAGAAATAGGTCTTCTTTCTCCTGGATCGGCTTTACGTGAACCCAAATCGAGGTCAGTTATAAGACAAGAACGATTGATATTGACATTACTAGAACTTGATTGAGAATAATTAACCTTCTTGAAAAAATTCTCCATCTCAATTTACAAAATTAGAACACTTTCTCCTAAATCAAGGTAATTTTAAATTTGGATTTCTAGGCTCAATAAAGAGAAACAAAATAATTTTTTAAAATAACTTACAATTTACAAAGAGAGCAAGCAACAAGCATAGAGAGAGGTAGAGAGCAAGCAGCAGCAGCGGCAAATCTCAAGAACAAGAGTCGATGTTTTGATTTGGTCCTTTGAAAATAGGGTTTTTGTTTTAATTTTAATGATAAATATTTGATTATACCTTTTAAATAATTAAATTAAAAAAAAGTCAAAAAATAACATTACTTTTAAACAAAAGTCAACTAGTAAAGTGGTAATACGTTTGTGCCCTGTTATAATATGATGTAAAGTTGTTGTTGTCTTGTTTTAAGGAAACAATTATTAACAAAAATAATTTAAAAAAACAAATATGCTGCTAAACAGAACCGAACACACAATCTTGGGGCTACAAAAGCAGCACTTGGCCACCTGCACTAGATGGTGCTCTGTTATTACGGGTGGCATATTTAATGTATAACTATATCCGTATATATATACAGCTATATATATAGAGTTTCTGTCGAAGTTTGCGGGTGGCGTGCCATCCCCACGGGCCTTAATAGATCCGCCCCTATATATATATATATATATTAGTTTAGGATATGTGCGTTGCATATGTCTTTGATGTTGATCACTAAAATTGTATATTAAAAAATTGTTACTTATTAAAAAATAACAATTGACATAATTAAAATAAATGTTATATCTATTTGAATGATATAATAAAATATTAGTAGTGTATAATTAATTTTAAAATTGTAAATGTTAATAATTTTTTTACATAATTTATATAAGAAAAGATTTAACAAATCAACAAACTTTGCTCCTCAATCTCCTTCAAAATCTCCTTGTAATTCGATAAAAGACCACTTTATTCTTTCCCTTAGGCTCCCTCTTGTTCTCACATCCTCAATGACAACCTCCAAAATTTTTCTTCTTCCTATCTTGTCCTTCTCCTTAAGCTTTTTTTATTTTTTGATAAACCTTACTAATTTGCATACTTGTCATGAGTCGAAGTACATAGTGTTAGCTATTTTGCAAAATCATAGACCTGCTCGATAATTTGTTATTAAACATTTTACGCACAATCAGCATTACAAAAGTAATTAATTCTGTCATGCTATCATTGTTAATTTGTCGATAAATTTGCATTTTATTTTATTTTATTTTCTGATAAGTCGTTACTAATTTGGTGCTAAATAGAATTCAGAAATTTATTTTTAGCCTCTTTTATCTTTTAAAAATTTCTTTTTAGCCTTTTTTACCTTTTAAAAATAAATTTCACATAAGTAAAAAAACATAAATTAAGTTTGTTTCTTCATATTTATTTATAAATAGATACTCTCCCCATTCCTTTTTATATGTTCTTTTCATCTTCCGTGAGTCAATTTGGCTATGTTTTAAAGCTAAGTTAGATTAAATTAATTTATTTTTTTAAATAAATTTTAAACATTCAAAAATTATATGAAAATTACTATAAATTGTAAAAAAAATTTAAAATCTTATTAAAAAATATATCTTAAAATATTAATCAAAATATTTTTAAAAAAACATATAAAAAGGAATGAAGAAAGTACTTAATTATTCCTCTAATAGGCAAATAAAGTGTGATTATTAAATTCTAAAGACATTCATAAATCATAAGTACAAATCTTATGAGTCCTTTTTCTTTTCCGTCCGTGAGAATCTGTGTCCTTTGGAAAAAAACAATACAACTTAAATTTTTGATATTTTTGTTCGATTGCCCAAAGTGCTCATAATTGTTAAAGGAGCTTTTATCAGCAAAAGTTTATTTTTAGGCAAAAAAGTCCAATCTTTGTGAATAGGTAAACACAATCTTTCAACTTTCCAAATAACATTTTAAGTTATTCTTATACTTTCTTAGTTCAAATTTACTTGTCACATTTTGAGTTAACACATCTATTAAAAAAAATAAAAAATTTATATAGTAACTTTGTCATATTATCCTTATTAATTGATGTTTAATAATAGGTACTGAAAAATGATTTAGAGAATAAATAATTAATGCTAAAGATAAAATAAGAAAAAAAATCTTTTGTCTTTTCTTAATTTATCAAAAATAACAAGTAAAAATGAAAATCAAATTAAAAAAATAGTGATAAATAAATCTGAACGAAGAGAGTAAAAAAGAGAAAAAGATGATAATATTAGCATCATAGCATGAATACAAAGTCTCTTCTATAGTAGAGAAATTCCTTTGTAATTACATAACCTTCCTTAAGTGTTGGGTTACTATGCTTCATTGCCTTTTAATCTATAAATGTGAAGCTCCAAAATAAGGCATTCTCTTGTACAACTTCATTAAACTTAAATTAATTATTCAACAACAGATTGATGTTCTCACATTTTCATTCAGGTAATATATACTATTTTAAAGGATCGTTTGGTAGAATGTATTAGAGAAACTAATGTATGTGTTAGTTTTGGAATTACTAATCTCTTATTTGGTACACTTTTCAATTCATGTGCAAGTATACACCATATTTGATATTGTCTTATGTATAACTAATACATAGCAAATCATAATCATATTAGCAACACCAAGGGTATTAATGCATGTACTAACATGGTTAAGGGAGAAAATTGAAGGAAAAGTGTCTTTTAAGTCTTGAATGAAGGATTGGTGACATTGACCAACTTAAAGGGTAAAACATAATTAGCAAACTTGATTAAGTTAATTGTTGACTTGATTAATATTTTTAGAACTTTCTAATCTTTTTAAAAATACAAATCAACCTAACCCACACTCCTCTTCAATCCAAATCATCGACCGTCTTTCTCCTCTCTCTCGACAGCTTCTCTCAACCAACAGTTCTGCAAATTTCTCTTTTAAATCCCCGGCGACTTCAACCTCCGACGACAAATAGATGGGCTTCGAGTTCCTTTTCGACTTCAACCTTCAATCGACATGACAACCTTGCGCTCTGGCCACAACAACTTCGAATTCTTCATTGTTCCTTTTCTTCTTTAACCGATAAAAATTATGGCCTTTTTAGTTTTGAAGAAAATGAGGAACTTGAGCCAACTTCTCTTATAGTATTGGTTAATAATTTCAATATTTGTTGCTTTAATTTGAAAAGTGGTCTGAATAAAATCCTAATTTCTGATATTTCTTCTCTTCTCTTTTCTTCTCTTCTCTTTTGTTGTTTGATTTTGAAGTTTAATTTGTTGCGCCCATTGCTGGGTTGATTTGTTCTTATTTTTGGTAAAAGTGGTGATATTGTTGTTGTTCTGTTGAACAAAACCGTGCTACTATTTTTTTTCTCCAACAGATTATTCATCTGGTGCAACATATTAACTATCTGATGCAACAGATTTAGCATATAATGCAACAGATGAACCATCAGATTAAAATTCTGATGCAACAGATTAACCATCTGATGTAACAGATTAATCATCTCATGCAATAGAGGAACCATTAGATAAAATCTGATGCAATAGATTTAGCATATGATGCAATAGTTTAATCATCTGATGCAATAGTTTAACCATCTGATGCGACAGTTTAACCATATGATGCAATAAATTAAGCATATATTGTAATAGATTAACCTTCTGATGCAATAGATTTACTATCGGATGCAACAGAGGAACCATCGGATTAAAAATCTGACGCAACAGAATAACCATTTGATGCAATGGAGGAACCATCAGATTAAAGATCTGATGCAATAGATGAACCTTCTGTTGGATAAAATCCTATCAACTCTTCCAACAGGATATGTCCAAGACTTGATTTTTTCAACTGATCATTCATCTGTCATGACAGACGACCCTTCTGTTGGAAGAAATCTAAATAATATTGATCGTTGATCACTGTTCCAATAGATCACTCATATGTTGCAACAGATGTGTGACCTGTTGCACAAACCATTCATCTTTCTTAATAGATGAGTGATATATTTTGTGTTATGGAAACAGATTACTCAACCGTTGCTATAAGTTAGTTAACTGTTATAACAAATCACTCATATGTTGCAACAAATGTGTGATCTGTTGCACAGACCATTCATCTTTCTCAACAGATGAGTGATATATTTTGTATTATCACAACAGATTACTCATCCGTTGCAACAGGTTATTAATTATTCCAACAAATCACTCATATGTTGTAACAGATGTGTGATCTATTGCATAGACCATACATCTGTCTTAAAAGATGTGTGATATATTTTGTATGGTTGCAACAGATTAGCCATCCATTGCAACAAGTTAGTTATTTTTTGCAACAGATAATCTACTTGGTGCAGCAGATGTGTGATTTATTACAACTGTTATTTTACTATTTTGTATGTTAGATTTACTGTTATTCTTTTTAACGATGCATTAATCAACTATAATATGTACTTTTATCTTCCTGTTAATTTTAGATTATATGGCTCCCAAAAGAACAGAATCTGAATCAAGTCCAAGTAAAGGAACAAGTGCAGCTAGGCTATATCCACCACTCTATGAGTTTGCTTTGCAAGCGTTATCTCAATCGAGAGCAGAATATGATGAACACGGGAAGGAAAAATATTTTAAAAGAGATGATCCAAATGCTAATAGCCCTTCCACCGAAGAGTTGATCAAAACCTTCAGCATTGATCGTTATCCTGTGAGAATGCAGTACGATGGTGCCAAAGATTTAACTGGTGATTTCTTGATTAAGTCAGCCATTGAAAAATCTTTCGACGCCTTCAGAAAAATATTTCGAGAACAAAAATTGGATGCTTATTTCAGGGACAGCTGCTTTGGGAAATATATTGATTTGGTAGAGGACAACAATGCTCGTTTCTAAATAAAAATGGTATATGACTTTCTCAAGCGTAGGTTTATTTATAAAAACAAAGATAAGATGGATGAGGTGTGGATAAATTAATGTGGCATGCCTGTTTGTTTTGGTTGGAAGGAGTTTGCCATAGTTACTAGACTAAAATGTTATCCTCCTTCTCCTTCTCATGTTATACTTATTCTAACCCAAAAAAAAGCACCCCGCATATCCAAAAAAGGCAAAGGCAAGTCGTGTGATCATGATGACTTGGTGTCCATTGTTGGTCCAAGGTTCAAAAATAAAAATTTAATAGAAGCGTTGAAAGGTAAAAGAATTTCAAAGAAGCACAAGCAGTCATTGTGCTTGATTTGGTTTGTACATAATATTCTTTGGGCGAGAGACATTAACAACAACATAAAAGCTTCAAAATGACTGTCAAATATTTGTTGACTCCATTAGCACCAAAGACAGTCAACTTTTATGGATTTCCATGGGTTTTCATGGTAAATATTTCTTTCTTTTATTATGATATCATTCATTTTTTTTTACTCAATAATGGTTTTGATTTATTGGCCTTATTTTATAGGCTTGGGCGTTTGAAGCCATTCCTTATTTGAGACAACAAGTGAACTATCAGGAAGAAGTTTTTGTCCAAGAATCTTGAGATGATTGTCGGCCAAAACTGATAAAAATGCAAAATTTCTTGATCTATTCAACCCCCCGAAGGATGCAGTAAGTATAATTATAATTAAGTTTTTGTTTTAATTAATAATTTTTTTGAATGGTCTAATCATCATCCTAATATATGTAATGATTTATATTAGATTGTGCATCCGTTGCTAGTTCCGACCAATCGAGAGTTGAAGATGCCATTTTTTCTTATTTTACGGTTTGTGCAAACTTTATCAGACCCTAAGGTCATTGACAAAATAAAAATGGAATTGTTTGGAACAACAACTATTACGAAAAAGATAATTTTGGAGGGTGGTCTTGTTGTTGTTAATGGTCTTAGTGATGATGGAGCTGTTGGTGGTGGTAGTGGTGCTGCTGTTGGTGCTAATGATGCTCCTCTTACAGTATTCAAAACAAACTATTATGAGTATGATCATATTGGTTATACAGATTTTGTCTCTCCTATCGAATGTTCTGGATGCAAATGTCAAGACTGCAAGGTGAAACATAATGTAGTGATTAATGCTATTAATGCATTAACTACTTCTGTAAAGGAATTGACATCTAAGAAGGGTGTCATTCCATCAAAGAGGATTTTATATCCATCCACTCCATTATAGATTAAGGCTAAGAAGTGAAGGAAAGTAATTTCCAAGGCATTATCACGCATCCAAAAAAGCAAAATTGTAACTTCTCTATTCGTGTTTTGCATTGAGCAATGTACAATGGCCAAAGGAGAGTAGCACAAGCTGAAGAAGGTAAATATATATGTCTGTTCCAACTAATAAATAGACACATATCTGTTTCAACAGATGACACATCTGCTGAAAATTATCAAACAAATATATACATTTGTTACAACAGTTGACTAACTTGTTGCATCAGATAAAGTATCTGTTGCAACATATGTATCATCTGTTTTAGCAAATTAAATAGCTTTTCATACCGTTTTTATTTGTACCAATAGATAACCTATCTGCTGCAACAAATAAGTCATATGTTGCAACAGATGGTTCATCCATTGAAAATTATCATACAGGTCTTCCTCATGTAGAAATTTATCCCAACAGTTGATTCATCTGTTGCAACAGATATAATCTGTTTGGGATAATTTAAAATAGGAGGAAGACCTATTTGATTTGCTAGAATAGATGAGTTATCCTTTTCCATTTTGTTGTATCCCCGTGATTAGCATTGACCAATTTTTGCTTTTCAGGTAGATGTAGAAGCTACTGCTGAACAACATTGATAATATGTTACTCCTTTTATGGAAATACAGAGAACAGAAAGCGCAAAAACCGTACGTAAGCGACAATAAATATCCACGACGACCAAAGACGAATTCCATAGCACCGAATGAAGAACAACTTGTCCATATTGAGTAGATCTTTATAGCTTAAGTCTATCAAAGTAATAACCTCACCCCTCCTTAGGAATTCTTGGCATCAATACTTAAATTATTGAGATCTGTACCCATAATAATTTTTTTACATTTCATTTATTCGTTAATTTATTTCAGCTAATTTCTGAAGGCTTCAATTTATTTTATTTTGTCTATGAATTTTATTTTTTTCTTAGATTTGAACTTTTTAATTGAAATAGAATACTAGATTCAAATATTGCAACAGATAATGTATCTGTTGCAACAGACGACACATGTGTTGGAAAATATCAAACAAATTTAGACATATGTTGCAATAGGTAGGTAATCTGTTGGAAATTATCAAACAGGTCTTTCCACTATTGCAACAGATAGACTTAGAGAGAAACATCGACATAATACAACAGATGACCAACCCATTGCAACAGATAAACTATATGTCAAAACAGACAGAATATTTGTTACGACAGATGGAAAATCTGTTGCATTATAAAAATTCAACTTTCATTAGACATAAAAAATTGTCACTACATGTAAAAAAAGTGAAAGTGACTTGCAATAAAAAAGACGAAACCCATCGACAGTGTTCATTTTAAACACCTAAAGTAAAATAGGCATCAAGTAATAGTGTTCATTTTAAACACGTAAAATAAAATAGGCATCAAATGTGTCAGTTTGTCACTTTTTGTCCTATTGGCTGCTCGCGTGTAATTCACGCAGCCAAGGCTCGTTGAACCCCTATTTTTGTTGAATAGACCCTCAATGATTATTTTTCTCCCATTGTCTTATATATTTATCTTCTTCCTAAAAGTTAACCCTAAATTTCCAAATCTTTTTTTTCTTCTTCATCTTTTTTCTCTATCCAAATTCATCTCAATTATTTGTATTTTTTCTGCGAATTTTTTTTATTTTTTTCAACTGAGCTTGACTATGTCGAGCTCATCTTCCACTGTTTTTTGTGATAAAGATTTTTGATATTGTAAGTGTGGTCATGAAGCTCTATTGAAAACTTCTTGGACTCAAAAAAATCCAGGTTGTAGATTATTTACTTGTAAGTTTTCAAAGATAATATTTTTTTATTTAATTAGTTGATTAATTATTGACTTGTAATTATTTTGTAATTGTGTTCTTGTTTTTATAGAAATTGGGTGGTTGCGATTACTTTGATTGATATGAAGAATGACACCCTTCACAAGTAAATAGTATAATCAGGGGTTTGTTGAAGAAAGTCAAGGCTTCTGAAGAGAAATAAAATCGAGCAAGAAGATACTACATTGTTGTCGTTGTTGCTGCTGGTTTGGTGGTGCTGGGCACATGGATATTCAAGTCTAATTTCTGAAATTTTTATGGTGATGTATTTGTTACTGGTTCGGTGTTGTCGAGTACATGGATATTCAAGCGTAATTGTTGGAAAATATCAAACAGATTTAGGCATATATTGCAAAATTTAGGCCATCTGTTTAAAATTATCAAACAGGTCTTCCCACTGTTGCAACAGATTAGACTTAGATTAGATAGAAATAACATCGCATAATGCAATAGATGACCAACCTATTGCAATAGATAAACTATCTGCCAGAATAGATAGAATATATTTTACTACAAATTGACAATCTATTGCATTATAAAAAACTCAACTTTCATCAGAAAAAAATATTGCCACTACATGTACATGTAATGTAAAGTGAAGTATGACTTGAAATAAAAAATTATTATTTCACAGGCTCTTCTTTATACACAGGCTCCAAACGTCCAGTTAGTACCCCATAAGCCTAGACCTCTTGCAGGTTTGCCACAACGTTGTCGCACAGAAAGGTCATTGGCTCGGCTATTTCTGTGTCGGTCAACAAACATACAATGTGTGCAAGCACATGTGAGCCGTACACAAACCTGGTATCATTTTTTAAAGGTTCATGTCATTGTTTCGACCTTCAAAATCCCATGATTTCTACATCAACACTTCCTCTGGCAAATGATACATCAGTTTACTCTACCTCAACAAGATGGGGAACAAGTCCATTAGTGGCTGCATGTGGATAAAAAAATTGACCTCATCGATGACAGATTCATTGAAATCATAAACCTTGATATTTTCCTCCTCGATTAGTATCTTAACAGCCCGATAGTGTATGACGTCCATGCTCATGACTGCAAGAATCCTCTTTGCCTCGGTCCAGCTCTTGCCGTGTGGATTTGGCCTCTTTCTTCTAATATATTTTATCATATCTTCATTCCAGTCCAATGTAAAAACTAATAAATCAAATCCCGTGCCACAGGATGACGTTAGAGCATTGATTTGATCATACTTATCATTAATATTTTTGTAGAAGTCGAGGTCCATTATGCTATCGGTAGCATCATAAGCTTTTGGGTACACTAATTGCCTTTTTCTCATGAGGCAGAGAATTTTGTCAACATACTATGATATAAGAAGTCAATTTTTAAATAGGTTAGTAATTGTAAAGATACAACAGATGGTCCATCTATTGCATGGGGTTCTCTGAATCAATCTAATGCAATTTATGCAACAGATGGATAATAAGTTACAACAAAACCACTACCAGTTGCACCAGAATACCCAACTATTGCAATAGATTTCACATCTGTTGTGTAGCTTCTTCTTCATAGAGTAGATTAGAATACTAGGTTACAAAAAGTAAACTTACCTTATCCTCATACCGTATACGCATATCAGTCATAATATGAAAGTCTTAGGGGGAAAAGGGAGGCTTGGGGTAATCTGGTGCGCCTCTCTTGACATTCTTGGCTCATCACAGATCTCTCTTCTCTTTGGCGCCAAGTTCCGCTATAGGAGTGTATGGCTCCCTCGCCTTCTTGGATGGTTTGACTTTGGTTAGGAGGAACGCAATACCTTCTCATCGTGCAATTGCCAAAAGACTCAATTAAAGTTGTAGTTAACCCTATGAGAACTCACCCCTAGTCCTAGATTAATCAATTAAGGCATTAGTTAAACATATGAACTCAATTGAAATTGTATAAAAATAAATGTTCAATCTGTTGCAACAGATGACCCATCTGTTGGAATTAATCAAATAGATTAAGTCATCTGTTGTAATAGATTACCCATCTGTTGCAATAGATGACCGAGCTTTAGAAATTTTCAAACAGAAATTGTCATCTGTTGCAAAGTATGACTTAGATATTTTAAGATTCTTTTTTAAAAGCAATTTAGGTATTTTCTATCCGAGAAAAAAAAAGATAAAATACTAAGATGATTAAAAATATTACTTGAATAACTCAAAAATCTCCTCAGTGAGTAGTCTTATCTGGTCTTTTCAATGTCACCATCTCCTCATGCCCCTCAAAAGTTATTAATGAATATTTAAAACTCACATCTAGAATTCTACTCTCTCCTTCAGCCATAAAGTAACTCGAGACGGGAAACTCAACTCATCTCTCTCTCTTCTTTATTCTCATTATCAGTTTCCTATTTATTGAGAAAATGGAAGGAAAGGTGACTTTCAAGTCTTGAATGAATGAACCGTTGTTTTTATTAAAATATGCAAAAAAAGTCATTTGTTGTGAGAACTTAAAAGGCCTCATTGTCAGTATAGTCTTTGTATGTTTTTTGTTTGTTACTATGGTGGTGCTGTTGTTGGGGGGTGTTGGAACATGTGATGTTTGTGTTGTTGATGGTGTTGGAACATATGGTGTTATTTCTTTGTTATTGATGCTATTGTTGGTGGTGTTGCAACAGTTTCCTCAACTGTTGCAACCGATGAATCACCTGTCACCTGTTGGAAAAAATGGAGCAACTGTTTGAAGAAATCAAACCAGTAGCAAAGCTGGTTTGATTTATTCCAACAGATGACCCATATGTTGCAACATGTCATCCATCTGTTGCAACAGATGCCTCTCGATTAAACAGATGGGGAATATATTGCATCAGATTGGTCATCTATTGATTCATTCAATTTTGTGTTACACTTTTGTAATATTTTTTTCATTCTTTTCTTGTTTGACATCAAATGTATTTCTCTTGTTTGCAGATAAAAGAAAGTAAAACTAGATCATTTTGGCTGGACCAATATTAAAGGCTAGAGTAAAGATGGGTTCAGAGAAATAAGCTGCTTGCAGATAGAACACTTCATATGTGGGAGGTATGTATTACTGATCAATCTATCGTGAAAACACACATCCAGTACAATGATTTTGTGAATGTTGGTTCTTTACCTATTAGGCGTTAATCCTTAAAAAAAGTTATGACATTTTACAGTTAAGATTGTTAGGTTCGAACTGGTAAGGCTGAGGGACTAAGTAGGTGGTGTCGATATCCTGTTACGATTTAATGAAGATTTTGCTAATGTTTACGTGTCAAGTTTGGAGAAGGGTTAAGGTTTTTGGTGGCAGTGTAAACATTCAAATAGAGATTGCACTGACTTTAAGGGTTCAATGGAATTTTGAAAGGCCTCCAAAGCCTCACACTGCTGAAAAAAAGAATGGAACTAAATATAGTTATTGCTCTGGTCCAAATTTATATGGATGGGTTGCTCGAGGAGACTATTATACATCAGAAGGTTATTGTAAGAATACCTATGCGGGAAGGGGGAGGTGAAGAAGACTATATATAAAATCAGACCTTATTAAAGAAGAAAAGTGTAGTGAAACTGGCTGATGAAATTAACATGAAAAATGAAAAAACTGAATGAGCTGCGAATGTGAAAGTGTATCCAAAAAATAAAAATCCATCATTCGTTCTTTAAAAAGAAAAATGCTCAAGTGGACTGGAGCTGTGCACTTTGTTAGGGGGCTGTAACTAGCTAGCGTGGCCTGAATGAAGACCCACAAAATGCAGGACTAGAACTCTAAGGAAGCAGCTTTGCAATCACAGAAGGTGGTAAGATTGTCGGTCAAGATTGAAACCTGAACCAACTACTCTTGAATTAAAAGTAAGGGATCAAGCCAAGGTGGTAATTTCTCAAGTTAAACTTGCATCCCAAGCCTCCTGTTTATGGATCTGATCAGGTCAAAAGCAGTGAAAACAACAAGGCATGGGATTTCTTCCCAATTTTAGATCTTTTTGTTTCTACTGCCATTGACCTGATCATAGCCACAAACAGAAGGCATGGTATGTAAGTTAAACTTCAGAAATTAATTCCTTGGTTTTCCTTATTTTTACTTCTGGAGTTGTTGGTTCAGGTTTCATTCTTGACTGAAAATCTTACCAATCTCCTGTGCTCGCGAAAATTCTTTCTTAGGTTCTGGTCCTGTACTTTGTGAGTCTTTATTGAGGCCACACTCGCTAATTGCAGTCTCTAGAAAAGTGACTAGCTCCAGTCCTCTTGAACATTCTTCTTTTTCTTCAACGACTGACGGATTTTTATATTTGGATACACTTTCACATTTGAAGCTCATTCAGTTTTTTCATTTCTCATGTCAATTTCATTGGTCAAATTCGCTAGAAGTTCCTTACTTACTTCCCTGTGTTTCCTCTTAAATAAGGTTTGAGATGATATAAGGTGTTCTTCGCCTCCCCCTTCCCGCACATGTATTCTCCCAAGCACCTTCTGTGGTATAATAGCCTCCTCGAGCAACCCATTCATATAAATTTGGACCAGGGGAATTTCTATTGATCCCATCATTGTTTACTACAGTGCGAGGCTTTGGAGGCCTTTCAAAAAGTCCATTGCACCATTAAAATCGGTCCAATCACTATTGGATATTTACACTGCTGCCAAAAACTTGAACCCTTCCCCAAACTTGACACAAAAAAATGAGCATAAACCATTATTAAATTCTAACAAGGTATCGATACCACCTTCTTAGAACCCTTCAGCCTTATCAGTTCACACCTATCAAACTAAATTGTACAATGCAGGATCTTGTTTGAAGAATCAATGTCTAATCGGTAAAAAATTGCATTCACAAAATCATTGTACTTTATGTGTGTCTGTCACGGTAGCCTAATCAATAATACATAACTCCCGCGCATAAAAGTGGATCCATTCATCTGCACGCACTTTATTCTTCCTACCACATCAAGACATGTCAGACAATGTTTATTCATCTGCACCCATGTGATGACTATTAATAAATAGGTAGTCACGACTTTTTATATAACACATTCAAAATAGATGACAAATCAAATTCTCCATCTGGTGCAACTAATGAATCAGCTGTTAGAAGAAATCAAAATATTTCCTCCAATAAATGGTCCATATGTCGCAACAGATAATACATATGTTACAACAGATGGTAAATCTATTACGATAGACCAAACAATGTTTATTCATCTACACGCATGTGATGACTATTAAAAAAAGGTGAAGAGTCGTGACTTTTTATGTAACATATTCAAAACAGCTGATGAATCGAATCTCCATCTATTGCAATCGATGAATCAGATGTTAGAAGAAATCAAAACATCTTCTCCAATAGATGGTCCATCTGTCGCAACAGATAATACATATATTACAACAGATGTCTCATCTGTTGCACATACAAACCATCTGTTGTAACAGATGATAAATTTATTTTGACAGACCGTATGTTGCACATACAGAACATCTGTTGCAACAGATGGTAAATCTGTTGCGACAGATGGATGATCTGCTGCAATAGCTCAATAATAACGGTTGTTATCAAGTATCAAATCATTTTAAAAAGGTGAGAAATATTAATATTAAAGAAAAAGTTGCGAATTTTCACAAAAAACAAAATGCCACCAATTTGAATGGAATTAATACAATGGAGCTGAACAGTCGTGCCTTTTGGCCTGATACATCCAGATTCAATCCTCTATAAATAGGTCCCTCCTTTGATCTTCATTCTACTCCACTTTATTTATTTCTTGCATTTTTTTCGTATGACATCTTCAACCACTTCTCTTCAAAAAGTATATTCCTTTTTCGTTGAGTAAGTTCTTTTCCTATGTAAATCTACCAGTTGGTAGTATACATTGTATTACATTTGGAATCTTTTCTTTACATTTGTCAATTCATGTGTGTTCTAGCTATGGTTGATCCTGTTTAGGACATTGCTATTCTGTATGACACAGTGCGGAAACTTCAGAGGCAGGTTAATGACCTGCAGCGGGATTTGGTCGCCATGAGTGCAAGGATGTTCAGAGAGATGCATAGGCTGATGAGGGCCCTTCTACTACGAGTTGATTATCCGGCTGTCATTAATGATGATGATGATAATAATAATAATTAGAATGTATTTTTTATTTTAGCGTATGTATTTTAATTTTTCTATATCGTATCTATACCTAATGTATTTTATTTTTCGTTTAATGAAAAAAATATTTTTAGTCGACTTTGGTTTTTTAATTCTTATTCAATTTTCATTCTGTCTATTTCTTCTAAACATACATGTTAACATGTCGACGGTTGGAGGTAAGGAGCAATTTTGAATCCAGTAGCAATAGCAATTTTGGCTTTTGAGTTCCTTTAACAGATGGACCATGTGTTGGAAAAGATTGGTCATCGATTGGGTTTCTGTCAATAGATTATCCATCTGTTATGACAGATTTGTCTTCTGCTGGAGGAAAACATTCCAGTTTAACGAAACTGTGCTTTGTTCTTCCAACTAATGTCCATTTGTTGCCACAAATGGGTAATTTGTTGAAAATAATTGTGGTTTGTTGTATTATTTAGTTCATGTTTTGTCTCTTTTGATTGATGCACAAGTAATTAAAAAAGATATTTTATATATAATAAATAATAACATTACGTTCACAACAATGAGTTAAATATATAAAAGTCCACAACAAACAACACAAGTTTTTGCAATTACAACGATCATGGTGGATTACGATCCAGGCATGTAGTTCTTTTGTGGTCAGTGCGCTTACATACGGAGCACTTATTTCTTCTTGATGAAAATAATTCTCCGACTCCACACCTCCTCTTATATGGCTTTCTTCCTGGTTTGATAGTGCTTGGGTCAATAAATAGGGGAGGTATTAATCTCTCCAAAAGCTGTGCAGGAACAACCCAAGATTCTTCGGGAGGCACCAGAGTAATATCTCCACTATATGCCATTTTATATTTTTTTCACCGAATAATATTGAGAGGAGTGCTCGTAAATTTTAGGTCCATATTTTGGACCGTATTGAGTTCGAAACGCTGCAATAGCATGTGGACAGGGTATTTTGTCCAAGTCAAAAAATCTGCACATATAAGATCTTATTTAAAGATCAACCGTGGCAACATCACCATGAACGGTGATACTGAATTTGTAATATGCTATTTGATGAGATAATAACCTATTCCCCAAACTGATGTTCGTTGATATTATTTTTTCGATTTCTAGAAAAAATGGGGTTCTTCTTGGGCCCTCAAACTACACACGACTTTCGTTAAAAAATCGATCATACTTCTTGTTTATTATTTCAAATAGAGCCTTGATGGGAAATTCTATTTCATCGCCAAACAATAAATTCACCGATTTAGCTATGTTTGATGTCATAATATTGTACCTATACAAAAGAATCACTTAGTACAACATCATACTAAACTTGTAACTCAAACAAGACATTAAATTGATAAGAATGTACCTATCTACCGAACAGAATGCTCGGCTCCATCTCTCGAAATCGACACGTACAAGAATTTCTGCTACCTTGGGATGGACATCCGTTATTTGATTGAAATGGTCTAAAAACTCCTCTCTACTATATGCTTTAGCTGCTCTATAAAAAAAGGCCATGACCCTTTCGTTGTGATAGTTGGTCCGAATGTTCTCTCCAAGATTCCTAATGCAACAACCAAAGTAAGCTGAAGTGCAGAAAATTGAACCCATCTGTGGAATACTTGGATGCCTATCCGAAAAAAAACACAACTCTTCGGTATCTTCGACGCAACTTCGTAGTTGTTCAAAAAAATTCATAAGAGGCATCATATTCCTTATCCGCTACACAAAAAATGACAGGAAAAATGTGATTCTCCGTATCCTGCACCACCGCCGCTAGCAGAACTCCATTATACCTGCTCCTAAAAAAGGTACCATCGACGGCTATGACTTTTCTCAAATGTCAAAAATCTTGAATCCAAGAACCATAGGATACAAAAAAGTACTTGAACCTTCCATTTTTCATCAACATGCAATGCCGTCTTACTTTCAAGATTTGTGGACTCAACATATAACGGTAGGCATCCAGGACTGCATACCTATGATCGTGTGTACCCCAACCAAGTCCTTGGAAATTCCCATGGCCGTATATATCTTCCAATAATTGACCAGGACACCCAATTCCGTAAGGATTTGATTGGTCATAAGCTTTGTAGAAGGGCCTTTACCATCGGGGAAACTACTCTTGAAATATTCACCAAGGACTTTTATCGTGGCGTGAGGATTTTGGCCCGAGATGTGCTCCGAACCATATGTGTGATGCTTTTCATGTTTATAAATGACGAATCTGTCAGAACTTACGTACTTCACCACTCTCAACCACCACTTACAGTTCGGATTAGCACATTTGTACCAAAAGACACTACTCGAATCAATCACCTTCTTTATTCTGAAATCTTTTTTCAAGCAAGAAATAAACAAAGTGGTAGATAGTTCATTCTTGTCCTTGAATGATATTCCATTTAAAAAGACGATCCCGTCGTTATGAAGATTGCCATACTGTGTCGATCGAGAAGAACTGCCCACTGTATTGTTCGTATCAATGCGCATTGGTGTTTGATCATCATCTGGAATATTCATGTCTAGATCATCCAACCTATCATCAAAGATGTCTTGTCGTTGTTCTTTTTCTACGTTCTGGTTCTTATTCTCTCTCGTCTTTTCAACCACTACACCCTTAACACCGGCCTGGATGAATCACTAAGATAAGCATGCTATCGAACCTGATCAGTTATCTTGAAAGGTAGTACCCTCTGATTTTTAAAGGAGCTATGCATGTAGATGATGTCGAGATATTTCGGCTGACAATTCAGTCCACAATAACTGATGATTAAGTTCAAAAAATCATCATACGAAACATCACTTTAGACTTTCATAACTATCGTCTCTAGCATTTCACCCTCCTTCCAACGCCATACATATTGATTGCTCTTCTCGATCCATTGACCATAACAATCCACCACTATTATTATTGATCCTTCCATTAGTGATACCTAAATAAAGTCATTTGTTAAAAAAAGTTAATAGTGATTTCATAGTGCAGTAAATAAATCCCAACAGATGTGTAATTTATTGCAATAGGTAAGTGATCAGTCGCAACAAATTACTTACCTGTTGGGATTCATGTTACGCTCTTGAAGCTGATCTCAACAGATGAGTCATCTGTTGTTACAGGTGAATCATATATTGCAACAGACTATATATCTATTGCAACAAATGAATCACCTGTTGGGATAGATGTTACAGTAGTAAGACACCTTTAAAGCTGATTCCAATAGATAAGTGACATGTTGCAATAGATAATTAACTTGTTGCGACAGATGACTTACCTGTTGAAATAGATGATGGTCTATTAAAATCGAGTTTAGATTCTATCACAACAGGTTACTAATATATTGCACCAGATATTTATCATCTGTTGAAATCGAGTTCAGGTTCTATTGCAACAGGTTACTAATCTGTTGCAATAAATATTTATCATGTTGCACCAGATAACTAATCTGTTGCAACAGATGGGTAATATGTTGCAACAGATGACCCATCTGTTCCATTCATATCACAGCACTATTGAACCATAAACTTGAATCCAACATATGAGTCTTTCGTTGAAATAGATGTCTCATCTGTTGCAACAGATGGTTGATCTGTTTAAATAGATTGCTCTTATGTTGCATTCATGTTCGCATGCTATCTATTGTTGAAAAAACAACACAATAGCAGTTACCCAGATGACAAATTCAACTAAAAATCATAATTTGACTTACCAATGTCTCCTATGAAGTAATGTCAAAGTCGAAAGTGATGTACGAAATAAAATTTGGCCTAAGAAATTGGTCAAATAGCAATAGTAGCGGTAACAACAACAACAACAACAATGGTCAACAAGAAGAAGATGAGGATGAAGATGATAATGAAGTAGAATATGATGATAATGAAGCAGAAGATGATGAATAAAGCAGCAGCAACAATGAACAACAAAAATCGCTAAGAGAGAGAAAACAACAATGGATGAGAAAAGAGAGAAACACATATTTTTCCCTCCGTTTCCCGTTATATTAGGTAAAAATTTGAATCAAAGTGTAAATATAAAAACTTCTGGGTTATTCTCAAACTTACCCAACTTTCTTAATCCATAATAAAGTAATTGTCACCTCCACTCAATTATTGAGACTTGTGTCACCTACACCTCATTTTAAAACTCTTTTGTCACCTACAACTCAAAGCCCCTGGTTAAGGACACAATTCCTTACAAGTTTACAAAGTAAATGCATAGAGTATTTTTATAAATATTTATTTTAGTAATTATGCAATTCATGTTATCTTTAATGCACAAAATTAAATATTAAATAAGAAATAATATTGACATAACTAATTCATGCATTACTAATATATCCTATTAAGCGCTAATATTCTTAGAGACCCTGCCAAACTGCCAAACAACTCCTAAGTGGCATATATAATTAGAAGACAAACAGTTATTTTGTTTTCGGTTAGTTGATTTTTGAAATAAATAAATTATATAAGATCCAAGAAAGAGTTTTGTTACTTTCAACCAGAGTTCACTAAACCGCACTTCAAATCATCTGAGTTATAAGGTGGTAATATAATGCAAGAATTAGAGTGTCGAAAGTAGAAGGCAAGCAAGTATACATATCCCCCTTATATTAGCACACAATTCAAAGGTATTCTTCCTCGCCAACTTTTAAGGTTAAAGGTTTCAACTTGTGAAGATATTAATCTACAATATGATTGTAAAAATTAAGAAAGAAAATAACTTACGAAAGTTGTTAACAGTTGCATTTAAGAACCTTTACTCATACATTCTAATTGATCGGGGCTGCATCATCTGCAGGAACCAAATTTCTACCTCCTTATGCTTCAGATACTGATTCAAAATTGTAAGCCCCAATTGTTACAGAAACATGCACTAAATACATATTCATCGTATATATTTTGCGCTAGCAAAAACAGTTGCAATAAAAAATAAAAGCTATAAAAAAAATTACCATAAACTTAGAAATTTAGTCATAATCAGAAAATCCTCTCTTAAATTTATTTGGACGTGGAAAAAGGTATCATAATATTTTTAAGAAAAGATTTTTATTTTTTTATTATAGTCTATATTTGATATTACTAGAAAAATCGAAAAATAGTGAAAAAATGATTTTGTCTAAAGAATGGTCTTTTAATGAAGGTCAAAATGTTCAAATAATATTTTTAAGACCCTTCATACTTTTAATATACTTAGTTAACCGCACGCGTCTCGCACGTGTAATGTTTGTTTGATTAATTAAAATTAAATAATTTTATTTGTTGCAGAGATTTTTAATGGAATGTAAAAGTTTAAATCATTTTTCAAAGATTCTTCACACTTTAATATAATAATGTAAACATAAACATATATTTAAATGTAGGCACATATATATATTTTACCACCAAAAGTTTCAAGTGGCTAATGGATATCACTTTTGCGTTTGTCATGCAGTACCTCTTTTCCTTGCTACCAGAGGCTAAGAGAGATGTATCAATTTGAACCATGTTTTTGGTACGGGTCTTTTTCTTTTTCTATATTTAAAATCTTTTCTTATTTTTAAAGTTAAATCTTTACAAAATCATTGATTACATTCTTATTACGTACTTAAAACTTTGAAAAAGTTGGTACTTCTTAAATTTTTCTTATTCTATCGCTTTTATATTTATTTCTAGATTTTTGAAATTTTTTTAAAATCAAATTTAGTTGATTTAGAAAGGTAAAACTAATGAAAGATGTATTAGTTATCATTATTCCGATGACTTCTAAAAGTAAAAGTTTTACCATAAATATATTTAATTAATTTTTAACTCTTGAATACTTCCTCTGTTTCATTTTAGTTGGTCCTCTTTCTAAAAATATTTATTTCAATTTAGTTGTCCCTTTGATCAAATCAAGAGGATTTTAATTTGTTCTTCCAATAATACCCTCAACATTAAATGACTAAACAAGTTGTATATATTCTAATTTATATTTTCAAAGCATAATTAATAAGACTAATTTGGTAAAATAGACCCCTAATAAATATTTTTCTTAATGGATGTGTCAACTCTATGAGGGCCAACTATTATGAAACGGAGGAAGTATTAGAAAAAAAAAGTGAAAAGACAATGTTAATAGAAAGAAAATACTACCTCAAATAATTTTATCATCATCGAATAGGAATCTTCAGTTTGTCATTCTTAAAATCTTTCAATAATTAAGAAAATTCTAATATTTAGAATTATAAAATCAATTAATACTTTACCTTATATAATTCTTTTCTTAATTAAAAAATTTGAAAACCTATATCCACATAGAATAATTGGTTAGTGCTAAATACAAACATCACTTCTTGAGATTAGTACATTGAGCTCAAATTATTATTTAGTTCTAAGGAGTTTTAATAAGGAAAAGTTTCATTAATTTTGATGACTTTCAATAAAGACAGATTTTATCATAAATATATTTAATTATTTTTTAATTCTTATATTAGAAAAAAATAGTGAAAAGACAAATTTGTCTGAAGCGAAAACTTTTAATAAAGAGCAAAAAGTTCAAACAACATTTGACGAAATTTGACTATAATCATCCATGAGTATAAGTTATAAAACAATTTCATAATTGGTTATTTCATCGGGTAGTGGCTTTGAATTAATTATTTGAGATACAAAATTAAGATGAAAAGGGATAAATATACCCCTGAACTACGATAAATGATACATATATACCATCCGTCATACTTTGGGTACACATATTCTCCAACCGTTAGTGTGAGGGGCATATACGTACCATTTCATTAACGACAAGGGCATGTTGTAATACCCCGTGCTTTTTCTAGCTTGAAATCGTCTCAAGAATGTAAGAAGCTTTCTTTGAAAGATAAATTCACTTTTTTAAATGTGGTATTTTTAATATTTTCACTTTTTGTCATGTGGGAAATTGAATTAGATTTCCAACGATACCAGTTTCATCAAAATCTGACATCGGAGGAGAAAGTTATGGCCAAAATACAGAAGGCAGTAAAAAAACCGTCCAGGTGCGACGGTGAGGCCGACAGACCGTCGGACTATCAACAGACCATCGTCTATGACCGTCGTAAGGGAAACAGTAAGGCCACATTCTGGATAAGGTGCGACGGGCAGGTTGACGGACTGTCGAACTTGCGACGGACCGTTACCTAGGCCGTCGCTACTTAGGCAGTAATCCTTTTTTTGGTCCACGTACGACGGTCAAAATAACGGACCGTCACCCTAGAGACGGACCGTATCCCTAGCGATGGACCATCGGACGAGCTGTCGCAGGTCCCGATTCAGTAAATTAAAGTCGTTTTAAAAGGGTATTTTGGTCATTTACCACCCACCTATATATATACCCAATTATATCCGATTTCATCCATTTGGTTCATTATTACTTCACAACCAATATTAGGGTTTCTCTCTAACATTAATCTCCATGAACAAAATCCAATCTTCTTCAAGAACTAAAGGATTTCCAATTCTTCAAGTTCAAGAACATCAAGAATCTTAACCCAGGTATGCATAGTGTTCATTCATGGACTCCTTTCGTCCATGAAGTCTAAGAATTCCTTTTCCAACTTCAAGTTATAGATTTTCTTTATGATTTCATGATTGGGTTGTTCTTGTTCACGTTGATAAATGAGAAATTGAATTTTACTCCATGTTGGGTGATAATTTCTATGTGGGTGATAATTTCACGTTGATAAATATTGAAATAAGAATATGACCATAATGTTTAATTATTGTATAATGATGTTTACATGTACCATGCCTACAATATGTATGATTTAATGCCTAAATGAAGGAAAAGTGTCTAACTAGCATGTTGTCATGAAAGCCCCATGTATGTACAAGCTTATGCCTATCACCTGTTTGATGAAATGCTTCAGTAAATGCATTATGGTAATTATTATGTATTCAAGCAAGTCATGCTTTGTCAGTTTCCTTATATCGAGTCCTGGGGGTACTTGTACCTGAAATATTAGTTGTGCCTAGAGTCATGTCATGTTTTTACGATACTCTCAGTCAAGCTATGATCCTTAGACTTCAGACAGTCTTATGACTCAGGAAATCTCCATGATCTCATGAACTCAGTCAGTT
Source organism: Capsicum pubescens (assembly GCA_030864215.1). Lineage (NCBI taxonomy): Eukaryota > Viridiplantae > Streptophyta > Magnoliopsida > Solanales > Solanaceae > Capsicum > Capsicum pubescens. The sequence continues at coordinate 58,142,112 of CM061540.1, forward strand.
GTCAGATATTAGTAGTATTCTGTCAGTCAACGGAAGTCAGTAACTCAGTCCATGTTCAGTTTCATAAAATCATGTTCAGTTTCTATTCAGATGGTAGTATAAATTAGCACCGAGCGAACCCAAGGGTGGAAACTCACCTGTTATATGAGGGTGTGATTCTTAAGAAGCAATCCTTGCGTTTCAAAACTATGTAGCCAGCATAGGTTGAGACATCATAGGTTGAGACATCATAACCTGCTATATGAGGGTTCCCACCGTTCTCATTAGAGTTACCTGTTATATTAGGGTCACTCACATGTTGTCCTTACCAGTGGCGCGGTATTGACACCCTTCCAATCAGGGAACAAATTGGACCCCAATTTAGCTATAATGTGTTATTTGGGGCATGTCGGTTAGATGACTACTTCCCATAAGTTTCAGTATCAGTATCAGTCAAGAACTCAGATAGTTCTTCAAATTTTAGGACTGTCAGATACAGTCAATTCAGATACAGTACGGAACTCAGCTAGTTCCATCAGAATCAGGACTGTCAGATACAATGACTCATGTTATCAGTCATATCAGTTATTAGTATGTCATGTTATCAGTATTCAGATTCAGTAATTATGTTATCACGGTATCAGTGTCAGTTTTTAGGTCTCATACATGTACTCTCATGCTCATGATAGTCAGTCTGTTATTATATTTGTTCATGCATATGAACCTTATGCATTCAACTTACCTCACATCCATACCAGTACATTCAAAGTACTGACGCATTTGCGCTATGGTGTCTTATACCATAGGTTTAGAGACACGAGTTCTAGAGCATCAGTAGATTCCAGTCTCAGCAGTCAAAGTTAGAAGTGATTCCTCATCTTTCGAGGACATGATCATCATTTTATTAGCTCGTTAATTAGTTTATTAGTTGGAGTTAGTTGGGGACATGTCCCATCAACTCCCTATTCAGACAGTCATGTTTAGAGGCTTTTCAGACTACAGTACGTTCAGATAGCTTATTTCAGTTTTGTTTTGGGTATTTCATACCCCATCCATATGTTATGATTTATCAGATCTTATGTTACAGTTTTGAACCTTATGGACTTTCAGTTCATGTTTCCGCATTACACAGTATGTATGCAGTATACAGGTACAAATATCAGTCATGGGTTAGCTTATGGTCCTTTGGGGTCATGAGCACCGTGTAACATTTCGGGTACCAAATTCGGGGTGTCACAAACTTAGTATCAGAGCCTAAGGTTCAATAGTGTCTTAGAAAGTCTGAAAGCCACATCTAGTAGAGTCTTGTGCATGGGTGTGTTGTGCACCATATTTATTTTTTGGATGCTATAAGATGTTTAGGAACAGTCTCCCTTCTTTCAGTATTCATGTTGTGCCAGTGAGTATAATCTCAATCTAATCTCTCAGTCTAATCCGTTTCTTCTCCTTATTTCAGAATATGCCTCCCAAGAGAAGAACCCAGTCTATCTAAAAAGATCCCTCGGACGAACATGTTTCTTATACGGAGTTTAGGGCTGCATTCACTACTCTTGCTCAGTCAGTTGCTGCTCAGAATGAATGACCAGTAGTCGTTCCGGCCAACCCAGTGGCCAATTCAGCTGCCACCAGGATTCGGGACTTCACCCGAATGAATCCTCCATCCTTTCTTGGGTCTAAGACAGACGAGGACCACCCTCAGGAATTCCTAGATCAGGTGCATAAGGTTACAGACATAATAGGGGTTACGTCCAGTGAGAGTGCTGAGCTAGCTGTATATCAATTGTAGGATGTGCCTCATACTTGGTTCAAGCAGTGGAAGTCAGAGAGGGCAGACGATACTGGGTCAGTTGAGTGGGAGGAGTTTGTTTCAGCGTTCCTTGATAGATTCTTTCCCCTAGAGCTTAGAGAAGCTAAGGTGCTAGAATTCATCAACCTCAGGTTGGGAAATATGACAGTGAAAGAGTATTCTCTTAAGTTTACTCAATTATCTAGATATGTCCCTCATGTGGTTGCAGATAGCAGGGCAAGGATGAGTAAGTTTATTTCGGGGGTGAACGATAGTGTGGTTAATGAGTGTAGATCCGCCATGCTGAATAGTGATAAGACTTTAGCCAGGCTCATTACTCATGCTCAGCAGATAGAGGAGCAGAAGATTAAAATGAGGGAGAAAAGGAATAAGAGAGCGAAGACAGGTAGTTTCAACTTTGCTTATCCTAAGTCAGAAAGAGAAAACCGTTCTCAGTTTCATCCTAAGTCATCAGTTCCATCTCCTTCTTCAGCCAGTGCTCCAGTTTCTAAGTTCAGAGAGGGTAACAAAGATAGAGCGCCAGGCTCTAAGTCCCAGGGCAGTGTTAGCAGTACCCGTACCTATCCTCTTTGCCAGACTTGTGGCAAGCGCCATCAGGGCATTTACAGAGCTGGAAGTGGTATTTGTTTTAGATATGGTAAGTCAGGCCACAGAGTCAGAGACTGTCCTCAGCCAGGTCCTCAGGGTCAACAAAATAGCTCATCAGCTCAGTCCGGTCACCCAAATCAGCAGGGTGCCACCTCCAGTGCTACTAGTAGGCAACGCCCAAATCATCTCTATGCTCTTCAGTCCCAACAAGATTAGGAAAATTCTCCTGATGTGATTACCGGTACGTTACAGATCTTTCATATGCATGTTTATGCTTTGCTAGATCCAGAAGCTTCTTTTTCTTTTGTCAATCCTTATATAGCAGTCGATTTTGGAGTCAGTCCCAAAATTCTAGCAGAGCTCTTTTCAGTCTCTACCCCAGTGGGTAAAACCATCATAGCCCAACGAGTATACAGGAACTGCCTGATTATGATATTTCAGAAAGTCACCTCAGCAGACTTAGTCGAATTAGAGATGATTAATTTTGATGTCATTCTCGGCATGGATTGGCTTTATTTCTACTATTCCACAGTCAACTGCAGAAACAGAATAGTCCATTTTCAATTTTTGAATAAACCTGTCCTTGAGTGGAAGGGTAGTGTATCCGCTTTCAGGGGTTAGCTTGTTTCCTACCTTCGGGCACAAAAAATGATATCTAGAGGATGTGTCTATCATTTTGTTCATATTAAGGATTCCAGTTTTGAGACTCCCAGTCTTGAATCAGTTCCAGTTGTAAATGAATATTCAGATGTTTTTACCAAAGATTTTCCAGGAATTCCTTTTGAAAGGGAAATAAACTTCGATATTAATCTTCTTTCAGATACTCAGCATATCTTTATTCTGCCATACAGAATGGCACCAGCAAAACTCAAAGAACTAAAAGAGCAGTTGAAGGATCTCTTAGATAAAGGATTCATTAGACCCAGCGTTTCCCCGTAGGGCGCACCAGTCTTATTCGTGCGTATAAATGATGGTTCTCTCAGAATGTGCATTGATTATCATTAACTCAATAAAGTTACGGTCAAGAACAAATATCCTTTTCCCAGAATCGATGACTTGTTTGACCAACTTCAGGGTGCTAGCTATTTCTCCAAGATAGACCTCAGATCCGGCTATCATCATCTAGAGTCAGAGAACGTGACATTCCAAAAATAGCTTTCCGTACTTGGTATGGTCACTTCGAATTCTTAGTTATGTCATATGGTCTTACCAATGCCCCAGTCGATTTCATGGACTTGATGAACCGTGTGTTCAAGCAGTACTTAGACATGTTCGTCATAGTTTTCATAGGTGATATTCTGGTCTATTCTCGCAGTGAGCGAGATCATGCAGACCATCTCAAAACAGTACTTCAGACTCTCATAGATCATCAACTATTCTCCAAATTTAGTAAGTGCAAGTTTTGGCTAAGGTCAGTAGCATTCCTTGGCCATATCATTTCCGATGATGGTGTTAGAGTAGATCCTCAAAAGACTGAAGCAGTAAGAAACTGGCCTCGCCCTGTCTCTCCATCAGATATCAGGAGTTTCTTGGGTTTGGATGGCTATTATAGGCGGTTTGTTGAAGGATTTTCTTTTATTGCATCCCCTATGTCCAGATTGACTCAGAAGAAAGTCAAGTTTCAGTGGTCAGATCCTTGCAAAAAGAGTTTTCAGGAGTTAAAGACTCGAATCACCTCAGCTCCAATTCTAGCTCTTCCAGATGGTTCAGATGGGTTCGTAGTGTATTGTGATGTATCCAGAGTAGGTTTGGGTTGTGTCCTCATGCAGCATGGTAAGGTTATAGCCTACGCCTCCAGATAGCTTAAACCCCATGAGAAGAATTATCCTATTCATGATCTTGAGTTAGCCGTCGTAGTATTTGCCTTGAAGATTTGGAGGTATTATCTATACGGTGTTCGTGTAGATGTATTCACGAATCATAAGTGCCTTCAGTATGTCTTTTCTCAGAAAGATCTCAATCTTCGTCATAGAAGTTGGTTAGAGCTCTTGAAAGATTATGACATGAGCGTATTTTATCATTCAGACAAGGCTAATGTAGTGGCCGACACTCTCAGTAGACTATCTATGGGTAGTGTTTCTCATGTCGAAGACAGTAAGAAGGAGCTAGGCCAGGAAGTCCATCAGCTTACAAGACTAGGCATTCGCTTAGTCGATATAGAGGAGGGTGATATATGGGTTCAGAGTAGTTCAAAATCATCTCTAGTTTCTGAGGTGAAAGAAAAGTAAGATAGGGATCCTAGCCTTGTCAAGTTAACAGAGTCAGTCAAGGATCAGAAAGTAGAGATTTTCTCCCAAGGGGGAGATGGTGCTCTGTGTTGTTAGGGTCGTCTGTGTGTTCCAGCTATAGATGACTTAAGGCAGCAAATTCTCACAGAAACGCATGGTGCATGCTACTCTATTCATCCAAGGGCTACAAAGATGTACCATGACTTACGAGAAGTTTATTGGTAGAGTGAGATGAAGAGAGATGTTGCAGAGTTTGTGGCTAAGTGCTCTACATGTCAGTTGGTTAAGATAGAGCATCAGAAGCCTAGTGGTCCTATGCAAGAGTTCATTATTCCTACTTGGAAGTGGGAAGAAATGAACATGGACTTCGTGACGGGTTTGTCCCAAACTCATCATCAGCATGATTCAGTTTAGGTCATCGTAGACAGAATGACCAAATCAGCCTATTTTCTTCCAGTTCATACCTCTTATTCAGCCGAGGATTACACCAAACTCTACATTAGGGAGTTGGTCAGATTACATGGTGTTCTATTATCTATTATCTCAGACAGAGGTACCCAATTCACCTTTTTTTTTGGAAAACGTTCTAAAAGGGTCTTGGTACCCAAGTTTATCTCAGTATAGCCTTCCATCCTCAGACAGATGGTCAAGTAGAAAGGACCATTCAGACTCTAGAAGATATGCTAAGGGCATGTGCAATTGATTTTAAGGGTAGTTGGGATGACCACTTGCCTTTGATTGAGTTTGCATACAACAACAACTATCATTCCAGTATTCACATAGCTCCATTAGAAGCTCTCCATGGTAGGAGATATAGATCTCTAGTTGGTTGGTTTGAAGTTCATGAGGCCTCAGTTAAAGGTCCTGACTTGGTATTCGACGCCTTAAAAAAAGTCCAGTTGATCAGAGAAAGACTCCGGGCTGCTCAGAGCCGACAAAAGTCTTATGGAGATATTCGTAGAAAAGATCTCGAGTTTGAGATTAGTGACTATATCTATTTAAAGATCTCTCTCATGAAGGGAGTGAAGAGGTTCGACAAGAAGGGAAAGCTCAGTCCCCGATATGTTGGTCCTTTTAAGATTCTCAGTCGCTTTGGCAAGGTAGCTTATGAGCTCGAATTGCCTTCAGATCTAGTATCAGTTCATCTAGTCTTCCATTTATCTTTGCTCAAGAAATTTATAGGTGACCCGGCAGTTGTAGTCCCTATTCAGAGCATCAATGTTCAGAACAGCCTCTCTTATGAAGAGATTCCAGTTGAAATCCTAGACTATCAGACTCGTAGACTGAGGAACAAAGAAGTCCCTCTAGTTAAAGTTTTTTGGTGAAATCAGTTTGTCGAGGGAGCTACTTGGGAAACAGAAGCATACATGCGTACCAAGTATCCTCACCTCTTCTCCGCCGACTCAGATCAAGCTCAAGGTAACAGTTCTCCTTAAGCTTACCCAATTTTATGTTCAGTGTTCGACACAAACTTGGAATTAAATACCATTGCATATTCAGTCATGCATTCATGTATCAGCTTAGTTATATAATTATGCATCAGACATGCATTCTCATTGTGAGAAACTTAGTTCATCAGAACACCCAGTCATGCATTCATGAATCAGTTACACATGCATCAGATATGCATGTTCAGTATGATATGTTAAGTTATCAGTCATTTCATTCATGAGATCGTGTTTCAGTATTCATGTTTAGTATGTACGTTGGCTATTCTTTCCCCTCACTCAGTCTTATTCGAGGACAAATGTTCTCAAGGGGGAGATATTATAATACCCCGTACTTTTCCTAGCTTGAAATCGTCTCAAGAATATTAGAAGCTTTCTTTGAAAGATAAATCCCCTTTTGTACATGTGGTATTTTTAATATTTTCACTTTTTTCATGTGGGAAATTGAATTAGCTTTCCCACGATACTAATTTCATCAAAATCCGACATTGGAGGAGAAAGTTATGGCCAAAATACAAAAGGCAGTAAAAAACCGCCCAGGTGCAATGGTGAGACCGACGGACCATCAGACTATCAAAGGAAAGTCACCCACGACTATCGCAAGGGAAACAGTGAAGCCACCTTCTAGATAAGGTGCGACGGGCAGGTTGATGGACCGTCGAACTTGCGACGGACCATCGCCCAGGCCATCGCTACTTAGGCAGTAATCCTTTTTTTGGTACACGTACGACGGTTGAAACGATGGACCGTCTCCCTAGCGACGGACCGTCGCATGAGCCGTCTCAAGTCCCGATTCAGTAAATTAAATTTGTTTTTGAAAAGGTATTTTGGTCATTTACCACCCACCTATATAGATATCCAATTATATCCGATTTCAGCCATTTGGTTCATTATTACTTCACAACCAATATTAGGGTTTCTCTCTAACATTAATCTCCAAGAACAAAATCCAATATTCTTCAAGAACTAAGGAATTTCCAATTCTTCAAGTTCAAGAACATCAATAATCTTAACCCAGATATGCATAGTGTTCATTCATGGACTCCTTTCATCCATGAAGTCCAAGAATCCCTTTTCCAACTTCAAGTTATGGATTTTGTTTATCATTTCATGATTGGTATGTTCTTGTTCATGTTGATAAATGAGAAATTGAATTTTACTCTATGTTGGGTGATAATTTCTATGTGAGTTTAATTATTATAGATATAGATTCATGAAAACCTATGACTAAACCCTTGAATGATGAAATTAGAATGTGACCATGATGTTTAATTGTTGTACAATGATGTTTACATGTACCATGCCTACAATATGTTTGATTTAATTCCTAAATGAAGGAAAAGTGACTAACTAGCATGTTGTCATAAAATCCCCATGTATGTACAAGCTTATGCCTGTCAGATGTTTGATGAAATGCTTCAGTAAATGCATTATGATGATTATTATGTATTCAAGCAAGTCATGCTTTGAAAGTTTCCTTCTATCGAGTCCTGGGGGTACTTGTACCCAAAATATTAGTTGTGTGCCTAGAGCCGTGTCATGTTTTCACGATACTCTCAGTCAAGCTATGATCATTAGACTTCAGAAAGTCTTATGACTCAGAAAATCTCCATGATCTTATGAACTCAGTCAGTTGTCAGATATTAGTAGTATTTCGTCAATCAACGGAAGTTGGTAACTTAGTCCATGTTCAATTTCAGAAAATCATGTTCAGTGTCTATTCAGATGGGAGTAGAAATTAGCACCGAGTAAACCCAAAGGTGGGAACTCACCTGTTATATGGGGGTGTGATTCTTAGAAGCAATCCTTGTGTTCCAGAACTATGTTGCCAGCATAGGTTGAGACATCATAGCCTGCTATATGAGGGTAAATGAGGTGGATTAACCTGCTATATGAGGGTTCCCACCGTTCTCATTAGAGTTACCTGTTATATTAGGGTCACTCATATGTTGTCCTTACCAGTGGCGCGGTATTGACACCCTTCCAATCAGGGCACAGATTGGACCCCAATTCAGCTATAATGCGTCATTTGGGGCATGTCGGTTAGATGAATACTTCCCACAAGTTTCAGTATCAGTATCAGTCAAGAACTCAGATAGTTCTTCAGATTTCAGGACTGTCAGATACAGTCAATTCAGATACAGTACGGAACTCAGCTAGTTTCATCAGAATTAAGACTGTCAGATACAGTCACTCATGTTATCAGTCATATCAGTTATTAGTATGTCATGTTATCAGCATTCAGATTCAGTAATCATGTTATCGCGGTATCAGTGTCAGTTTTTAGGTCTTATGCATGTACTCTCATGCTCATGATAGTCATTCTGTTATTATATTTGTTCATGCATATGTACCCAATGCATTTAGCTTACCTTACATGCATACCAGTACATTCAAAGTACTGACGCATTTGCGCTATGGTGTCTTATACCATAGGTTCAGAGACATGAGTTCCAGAGCATCAGTAGATTCCAGTCTCAGCAGTCAGAGTTAGAAGTGAGTCCTCATCTTTCAAGGACACGATCATCATTTTATTAGCTCGTTAATTAGTTTATTAGTTGGAGTTAGTTGGGGACATGTCCCATCATCTCCCTATTCAGACAGTCATGTTTAGAGTCTTTTCAGACTACAGTACGTTCAGATAACTTATTTTAGTTTTGTTTTGGGTATTTTATACCCCATCCATATGTTATGATTTATCAGATCTTATGTTACAGTTTTGAACCTTATGGCCTTTCAGTTCATGTTTCCGCATTATACAGTATGTATGCAGTAAACAGGTACAGATATCTGTCATGGGTTAGCTTGTGGTCCTTCGAAGTCATAAGCACCATGTAACGTTTTAGTATTCATGTTCAATATGTACGTTGGTTATTCTTTCCCCTCACTCAGTCTCATTCGAGGTCAAATATTCTCAAGGGGAAGATATTGTAATACCCCATACTTTTCCTAGCTTAAAATCATCTCAAGAATGTTAGAAGCTTTCTTTGAAAGATGAATCCACTTTTTGTCATCTGAAAAATTGAATTAGTTTTACAACGATACCAATTTCATCAAAATCTGACATTGGAGAGAAAGTTATGGCCAAAATACAGAAGGCAATAAAAAAACCGCCCAGGTGCATGGTGAGGCCGACGGACCATTGGAATATCGATGGACCGTCGCCCATGACCGTTGCAAGGGAAACAGTGAGGCCACCTTCTGTATAAGGTGCGACGGGCAGGTTGACTGACCGTCGGACTTGCGACAGACCGTCGCCCAGGCCGTCGCTACTTAGGCAGTAATCCCTTTTTTGGTCCACGTACGACGATCGAAATGACGGACCGTCGCCCTAGAGACAGACCATTGCATGAGCCATCGCAGTTCTCGATTTAGATAATTAAAGTTGTTTTTAAAAGGTTATTTTGGTCATTTACCACCCACCTATATATATACCCAATTATATCGGATTTCAGCAATTTGGTTCATTATTACTTCATAACCAATATTAGGGTTTCTCTCTAACATTAATCTCCAAGAACAAAATCCAATCTTCTTCAGGAACTAAGGGATTTCCAATTCTTCAAGTTCAAGAACATCAAGAATCTTAACCCAGGTATGCATAATGTTCATTCATGGACTCTTTTCGTCCATGAAGTCCAAGAATCCTTTTTCTAACTTCAACTTATGGATTTTTTTATGATTTCATGATTGGGATATTCTTGTTCACGTTGATAAATGAGAAATTGAATTTTACTCCATGTTGGGTGATAATTTCTATGTGGGTTTAATTATTATAGATATAGATTCATGCAAACCTATGACTAAACCCTTGAATAATGAAATTAGAATGTGACCATGATGTTTAATTGTTGTACAATGATGTTTACATGTACGATGCCTAAAATATGTTTGATTTAATGCCTAAATAAAGGAAAAGTGTCTAACTAGCTTATTGTCATGAAATCCCCATGTATGTACAAGCTTATGTCTGTCACATGTTTGATGAAATGCTTCAGTAAATGCATTATGGTGATTATTATGTATTCAAGCAAGTCATGCTTTGTCAGTTTCCTTCTATCAAGTCCTGGGGATACTTGTACCTGAAATATTAGTTGTGTTCCTAGAGTCATATCATGTTTTCACGATACTCTCAGTCAAGCTATGATCCTCAGACTTCAGACAGTCTTATGACTCAGGAAATCTCCATGATCTCATAAACTCAGTCAGTTGCCAGATATCAGTAGTATTCCGTTAGTCAACAAAAGTCAGTAACTCAGTCCATGTTTAGTTTCAGAAAATCATGCTCAGTGTCTATTTAGATGGGAGTAGAAATTAGCACCGAGCGAACCCAAGGGTAGGAAATCACCTGTTATATGAGGGTGTGATTCTTAGAAGCAATCCTTGCATTCCAGAACTATGTAGACATCATAGGTTGAGATATCATAGCCTGCTATATGAGGGTAGATGAGATGGCTTAACCTGCTATATGAGGGTTCCCACCATTCTCATTGAAGTTACCTGTTATATTAGGGTTACTCACATGTTGTCCTTATCAGTGGCGAGGTATTGATACCTTTCCAATCAGGGCATAGATTGGACCCCAATTCAGCTATAATGCGTCATTTGGGGCATGTCGATTAGTTGACTACTTCCCACCAGTTTCAGTATCAGTATCAGTCAAGAACTTAGATAGTTCTTTAGATTTTAGGACTGTCTGATACAGTCAATTCAGATATAGTATGGAACTCATCTAGTTCTATCAGAATCAAGACTGTCAGATATAGTCACTCATGTTATCAGTATGTCATGTTATCAGTATTCAGATTCAGTAATCATGTTATCACGGTATATTATCAGTTTTTAGGTCCCATGCATGTACTCTCATGCTCATGATAGTCAGTCTGTTATTATATTTGTTCATGCATATGAACCCCATGCATTCAGCATACCTCACATGTATACCAGTATATTCAAAGTACTGATGCATTTGCGCTATGGTGTCTTATACCATAGGTTCAGAGACACGAGTTCCAGAGCATCAGTAGATTCCAGTCTCAACAGTCAGAGTTAGAAGTGAGTCCTTATGTTTTGAGGACACGATCATCATTTTATTAGCTCGTTAATTTGCTTATTAGTTGGAGTTAGTTGGGGACGTGTCCCATCAACTCCCTATTCAGACAGTCATGTTTAGAGGCTTTTCAGACTACAGTACGTTCAGATAGCTTATTTCAATTTTGTTTTGGGTATTTCATACCCTATCCATATGTTATGATTTATCAGATCTTATGTTACAGTTTTGAACCTTATGGCCTTTCAGTTTATGTTTCTACATTATACAGTATATATCCACTACACAGGTACAGATATCAGTCATCGGTTAGCTTGTGGTCCTTCGGGGTCATGAGCACCGTGTAACAGTTGGGGTACCAGATTCGGGGCGTCATACATGTATTCAAAGTATAACGGAGGATATATACATACCATTTATCATAGTTCAAGTGTATATTGTCCCTTTTCCATAATCATAATCATGGATGATTGAGAACACAAGTTATAGGGTGTTTGGATGATTTTTTTTAAGCGATTATAAGTCGTAAGCTAAACTTATAGTAATCAATTTTTGACTTTTGACTTTTATTTCGAGCAATCAATTTTTGATTTTTAACTTTTATTTGTACCTTTTAAGCAAGTAAAGTGTTTAAAAATATTTTTTGATTTTGTCAAATATCTTTAAAAATAAAAAATACTTGAAAGCTAAAATATTTAAATGTAAGTTAATTCAAATACGCTAAAAATCCAAAGTAATTGGACAAATTAACTCTGAATTTGGACAAATATGTTAAACTCATTACTTATATTCCATAGGATAAAATTGGAATGTCAATTATGTTTATGTGGAATGACGAATGGGTATATAATGTAAAGAATAAGAGTCCGGAGCCTAAACAGTCACTTTTTTAATCCAAAATACCAAAAAGGCCACTCCTTTTTTAAACTAACCAAATCGGACAAATCGCTCGACAATGAGCGATTTACCATTGTCAGAAATGGCCCACTATCGTGTTTTAGCCTTTTAGGCCAGCTACTTTGCAAAGTGTAGTCAAATGGCCTACTCTTCTATTTTTTTTGAGTAACTTACATAAATCCCTGATAGTTTAAGCAATATTACATAAAATCCTATTTATTTTATTAATTATATCTTATCCCAGAATTTTGAACTAGTGATACATATGTTAAGCAGTGATACATATTTAAAAGTGATACATATGTAACTGATCAGGTAATTATTTTAGGAAGCAACGGATTTTCTCTAATTTTAACAACGTAAATCTCGCCTAAACTGTTTCAAGCATTAAAAACGCAATTCCATTTGACAACAGTTCAACATTGAAGCAAACCACATTAGAAACTCAAAGTTTTTCAATTTTGGAACCAAAAAATCAATATTCAATATATTATTTTTCTAAATTTCTTCAATGGATCTTGTCACTGTGTTGCTGCGTCATTCTAGGGAATGGATTTCTGAAATAAGGTACGATAACTATCGGGTCGACGGTATTGCAATTCATGAAAAAATATTATACCGCAATTTAATGGACACCATATCAATTCAATATAAAAAATATCTAAAAATAATTCATGCCAAATTCGTTGTTCAAGGCAATTTATCATCGTTGGAGATTCATAATGATATGGCTGTGAAACTTTTTCTTCAGATTTTGAAAGCTGAAACTATATTCGGGAAGTATCCACTGTGTATTACAATGAGTGATATTGTAATTGACAGTGATGATGTTAACGTGGATGATATGAGGATTGAGTGTTATGATTTTGTTAAGCCATCTGAACTTCTAGTTGTTGTAGTTGGTAACGTTGAATTGCTGCCAGTTATTAATGTGGGTGGTGAAGAACTGATAAGTGATTGCTATAATAGTGTTGTAAAGGTGAACCAAAAGTATAAAAACAAAGCTACACTTGTCTCAGTAATGCATAACTATGCAATCAAGCACAGGTTCAATTTCAGAGCTAAAAGATCTGACAACTAGAGGTTCGATTTTAACTTTTTACTGACAATTTTTTATTTAATTCGCAATTTGATACATTTGAAAGTTGTAGTGATACATTTGTATATTAGTTTATTGTTGATTCATATAGTAGATTATTCATATAACTTATTTTTTATATCGGTGATTAATGTAACTGGTGTTGCAAATAATAAGTAATTCATATAACTAGTGATTCATATAAGTGACACAAATAACTAATTATTATTGTAAGTGGATATTTATATATATGGTGATTCATATTGGTGATTAATATAACTAGTTATTTATGTAATTGGATATTCATATAAATGGTGATTCATATTGATGATTCGTATAAATAGATTGGAAAAATAGGTTATTGATATGACTGGTGATTCATATAACTGGTTTTTAATGTTGGTGATTCATATAAATAGATTGGTAAAATAGGTTATACATATGACTGGTGATTCATATAACTGATTTTTAATGTTGGTGATTAATGTAACTGGTGATTCATATAACTGGTTTTTTATGTTGGTGATTAATGTAACTGATGTTGCAAATAACAATTGATTCATATAACTAGTGATTCATATAAGTGATACAAATTACTAATTATTATTATAAGTAGATATTTATATATATGGTGAATAATATAACTGGTTATTCATGTAATTGGATATTCATATAAATGGTGATTCATATAAACAGATTGGAAAAATAGGTTATTTATATGACTGGTGATTCATATAACTGGTGATTCATCTAATAAAAAAGAATAACAGATTAAGTTCATATTTGTGATACATATTAACTGTTTATTCATTGGTTAATTGGCTTATTTTTTTATTGAAGCAGTGATTCATATGGTATATGGTGATTCATATATAAACAAATTAACGTAACTTCATATTAGTGATATATTTTTTTGATGTATATTTCAGTTATGTCTTGCTATGCAAATCGCCGGAAGGTAGTTGGGTATTCAAGGTGTCCCATAAGCATGGTACTGATACATTTATAGTCGTACCTTTAACGATGAACACAACTATTCAATAATGGACAGAGTTTTTGAGCAACGGCATGCAACCATTGCCTTTGTAGCTAGAATAACAGCTCCAAAGTTGGTGAATTACAAAAGAATAATCACCCTAAGAGACATTATTGAAGATATAAAAAGGAAACTTGGTTTGGATATAGACTACATGAAGGCGTGGCGTGCTAAAGAACGTGCTTTAAAGATATTGAGAGGACGACCAGCTGACGGATATAAGAAAATGCCTACCTATGTATACATGTTGTATTCTGTTTATCCCAATTCACATATAAGGATGCATAAGTCTCCCGATAATCAGTTCATGTATCTATTCGTAGCACTGCAACCTTTTATTAGGGGATTTGGGTGTTGTAGGCCTGTTGTGGTAGTAGACGGTAGTCATATGAGAGGACCATATCAGGGAACATTCATTTCAGTTAGCACACTTGATGGAGCAGGTATTGCACGTAGTGATTTAGTTTTTTATTACAAATGATGGTAATTGTTATATAACTTAGACATAATTATTGTTTGATATTATGTATCAGGACATATATTGCCGCTTACGTATGGGGTTGTAGATTTTGAGAATGATTCAGCCTGGATGCGGTTTTTGCAGCAATTCAAGTATGCTTTTGGTAAGCGCGATAATATGTGCATTGTCTCTGATAGACATGAAAGCATAATCAAGGCGGTTATTGTGGTCTATCCATGTATACCACATTTTACATGTATTTGGCATCTTTGAAATAATGTCTGCACGAATTATAGAAAGAGTAAGGACAAGCTGACCGGCGAGTTTTTTTTCATGGCTAAAGCGTACAAGTTGGATGATTTTGACGAGCTAATGTGTAAAGTGGGAAATATTGACAATAGAGTTAAGGTATATTTGGAAAATGTTGATTTTGAAAAGTGGTCACGAGTTCATGCTCCAATAAATAGCGGGAGGATGATGACTTCCAACATTGTAGAATGTATCAACTCGCGTATTATTGAGGCTTGTGAACTGCCAATTTTAGATTTTCTTGAATAGGTCAGAATCTTATTTGGTGTGTGGAATCGCAAAAATAGAGACCGATCTAGCTTTCTTTCTAAAAAGTCATTGGGAGGTCAGTTTCAATAAATTCTTCAATTGAATGAGGCAAAGTCATCACGTATGATGGTAAGTTAAAATAATAATTAGTATACTTTAACTAAGTTGGTTTGCAGACTTTTTTTAACATTCTGATAATAGATGTATCAAAGTGATACATATGGGAGTCATATGTATCATTTTGATACATCTGTTGAAATATGCTTCCAGTTGAATTTTTGTTCTTTATATTTAATTAATCAGGGGTTTTTATGGTTCATATATTATGTTGACTTACATAAAACTTTATGGAATAATATTTTTAAATTACGGAATCAACTAACTACATATACGGTGTGTATGAAAAAAGGAAGAAAATACATTGTTCGATTGGATAATAGAACTTGCAACTGTGGTAGATTTCAGCTTGATGAGATACCATGCGCACACGCTATTGCTGTTTTAAGAAAGCAAACATGTAAAGAAAATATATTTTCTTCAAAATCGTTAGGACTGAACCCTTGGCTCAAAAAGGGTCACCCCAGTTAGGATACGCATTATTATAATATTTTGTGTAATATAATTGTCTTATGTGCTTATGTGTGTTTATTTGGATCAAAGGCAAGTTTATCCGCTATTCTCCTATGGATGAATTTGACTATGACTCAAGCAACTCTACGTAGTTATTTCTTGTCAAATATTTTGCATTACTTATCACATACGAAAACTAACACATCTGCCTTTAAGTTGTTTTACTTTACAGATAATAGAAACTACTCCGTGTTGATATAAGCTGGCAGAACATCCCTACTTCACCCGGTCAAAAGAGCACAAAATCCCATCCTCTGACTATCATTCAATAATGACTGGAAATGATGAAGAAAATACATTGACCATCAGGGACAATGTAATAGCGGAACAGAGTGAGATGATTGCAGAACTCGCAAAAAAACTTGAAATGCTTCAGGAGAAAATAAATCGTACTCGAGATTTGGCTCACCTGGCCATCCCTGTTAATGCTCCCGCTCCAAGAGGACACGGGACTCCACTCCAAATCTCTTCCCTCAGTACGCCAATTCTCGGGGATCAGCCAAATAACATATCGTCCGTCTCTGCCCCTCCACTTGTCCAAAATACCAATCGTGAAAAATAACCCAGATGCTTACCATCCACAAAATCCATCTCTAACCCCACAAAACCTATCTCCGAATTCATTCCCAAATCCCCAGAACCCATTTGCAAATCAACAAAATTCATGCCCAAATCCACAAGATTCACTCCCAAATCCACAAAATCCATCCCCGAATCTTCCATCGAATCTATCCCTGAATCCATCAAATTTGTGTCCAAATTTGAAAAATCCTTCTCAGATGCCACCAAACTACTCGTAAATTCCACAAAACCTTTCTAAATTTCAAAACGTCCTTCCCACCTACCAACCAACTTCCTTTCATCCGCAAAATCAAGTCTCCCTTCCAAATCCTCATCATGCCATCATATCCCTCGACATTTATAATCCCCTTCCTAATCTTGAGATGGACCATTATGAAGAGAAGGATAAAAAGTGGAGGACCGAGCATGAGATGAAGTTGCTAGCTATGAATGAAGAGATCATGAGGATCAAAGAATCTCATGGAGCGAGGGACCATGACGGTTTAGGGTACGATGACTTATGTGTTCACCCTGGAGTAGATCTACCAGAAGGGTACAAGGTTCCCAAGTTTGAAGTATCAACGGTACCGAAAACCCAATGGCACATCTGAGAAGGTATTGTGATCAAATGGTGGGAGTAGGGAAAAATGAAGCATTATTAATGTGTTTGTTCAGCCGGAGTCTAAGTGGCGAAGCCTTAGAATGGTTCATGTCTCAGGAATTGAAAAGATGGACTAGTTGGAGAGAATTGGCCAAGGGTTTCCTTGACAGGTTCGTGTTTAACATTGAAATAGTCCCTGACCGATATTCACTAGTTCGGATCAAACGGAGAAGTGATGAGTGTTTTCACGACTATGTTTTTCATTGGAGGAAGGAAGCTGCCAAAGTACAACCCCCCATGTCAGAGAAAGAAATGGTATCTATGTTCTCTCGTGCTCAAGAAGGAGAATATTATACCAGGATGGTGTCCGCTGTCAGGGCGACTTTTGCAGATTTGGTAAAAACAGGAGAATCACTGGAAGAAGGTATTCGTACAGGAAAAATTGCCAAGACCCCAACATCGTCCGGAACCGCTATGTTCTCGAAGAAGAAAAAAGAGGATGTAGGCACGGTTTCTGCTGATTCTATTACAAAAACAAAAAAAAGGTTCAACTCTAGGAATATTTTCTCTTCTCCGCCGTCACCAAACTTTCAACAAGTATTCTATACCCAACCCCAATACCAAACTCCACTCCCAAATAGTCAACCCCAGTACCAAGCTCCACTTCCAAATATCCAATCCCAATACCAAGCTCCACTTTCAAATGTCCAACCTCAGTACCAAACTCCACTCCCAAACATCTAATCCCAATACCAAGCTCCACAGCCAAATATCTTTCCCCAATACCAAGTTCCACCTCCAAATTATCAGTCTCATATCCAATCCACTCTTCCAAATAACCAAATAAATATCCAAGCACCTTCAAATTATCATCAAGTACCTCCTCCTGCAAACCAAAGCCATTATAACCCCTCATGTCCAAACTACGAAAAGAAACCACCCCAAAACTTCACACCACTAACTGAAAGTCCCACTCAATTGTTCGAAAGATTGAAAAATGTCGGTCATTTCCAACCGATACAGTCAAAGCCTGTCAATCCTAACTCTCGATTTTATCATCCTGATCAAAATTATGCCTATCATTCAGGAGTAGCAGGGCACAGTACCGAGGACTGTGTTACCTTGAGACATCAGATCTAAGATCTGATTGATCAAAAGGTCATCACGCTTCAGTCATCGACGCCAAATGTCAATAGTAACCCATTGCCTAATCATGGGGGACCTACAATTAACATGATTGAAATAGAAAAAGAATGGGCGTCTGGCAAGACTATCACTAAGGTGAATTTAGAAAAGTGCAAAAGGGCGGAAGAGGTAGAAAAGATAGAGAGAGTTGTGGCTACCTTAAGTGTCAACAAGAAAGCCCCATTTATAGTGATGACGGCCCCGATCCAAGGGTACACTACCCCGCCAAGGAAGAAATTTATTGTACAAACCGTTGCTGCCCAAGGGATGACGCAATCGGGATGATGCTACATCCCTGAAGAATTGATCAACAAAAAAAATTCATAGAAAAGGCCAATCACGAAAGGGGAGACTGAGGAATTTTGGAGGCGTATGCAACCAAAAGACTATTCAATTGTCAAACATTTAGAGAAGACTCCAGCCTAAATTTCTATTTTAGAATTATTAATGAGTTCGCAATACCACCAACAAGCTCTATCGAAGGTCTTGGATGAAGCGTATGTTCCCGCAGGAAAGATTGTTGATAACCTGGCTACGATGATAGGAAATATTGTGGGGAATCATCGCATATCATTCAGTGATAAAGAGTTGTCATTTGAGGGAGCGATGCACAACAAAGCCTTGCGCGTCACTGTCATTTGCCGAGACTATGCGATTAATCAGGTATTGATAGATGACGGATCTAGTGTGAACATTTTTCCTCTCTCTACATTGGTTCAAATGGGATATGATTTGAGAAAAAATCGTCAAAGCCACGTAAATGTGAGAGCATTTGATGGAGATCAGAGAGATACCATAGGAGAAATTGATTTGTACATCCAAACGGGACCTGCTGAGTTCAAAACTAAGTATCATGTTATGGATATTCATATTAGATACAACTTGTTGTTGGGAAGACCATGGATACATGGTGCAAAGGTCGTTTCATCACCCCTTCATCAACTATTGAAGTTCATTTGGGAGGATCATGAAGTAGTCATCCAAGGGGAAGGAAGCCGAGCGGATCATCCCAATGGTTATGTGCCGGTGATTGAAGATGTTCCAGAGGGTAGTAGTTTCTATACGATGGAAATTATAAATGCTGTGGAGAAGGATCTGACGCTCAAAGCGCTAATGCCTTCTGTCTACAAAATGATTACGACGGTGATGTTAAGAAATAGATTCGAGCCTGGTCGGGGTTTGGGTAAGAGTCTGCAAGGAATTATTGAGCCTATTATGATCCAAATAAGGCCTCCAAGTATGGGTTAGGATATCGGCCTACAAAGGAGAATGAGATTTAGAATAAGTCAGAGGCGAGTCTGTTTAGGCCCTTACCACTCCTGTACCAGTCATTTCTCATGCGTGAGATGCCGAATGATGATGGTCTTGGGGATGGGATAGGAAATCTATTAGAGGGATACAATGTTGTACCAGAAGATTTCCCAAAGTCTGGTGGGGTGAAGAAGATTGCACTAGGGGAGGCCCTGCAAAACTGGACCTCCACTTCATTCATAACCCATCACCCATCGTGGTAGATGAAAAGGCAACTACTAATAGTTTTTTAAAATTGGTGATGATTCGGATGAGGCCCCATGATCCACCCTTTATATCTCAAACTTCCTTTTCTTATTTTACTATTTTCAAAAGGCATGGGCTTGTGTTTGCGCGAGTCATGAGCCATAGTTTGTAATTATCTCTCAAATTTTAATGAAAGGGCCTTCCCTTATTTTGAAAACAAAAAACTAAATAAATAAATAATAATAATAAATTATTTTTCAAAACAACACTATTCGTACGTTTTATTATTATCTTGTTATCATCTAGTTTCATTTGTTTGTTTATTACAGTAACCGCAACTTAAAATCTGCCAATGTCATGTCATGTCATGTCAAAGCTTAGATGAACAAAATGAGGGGAATGATGATGATTGGAAAGGAGGTGATGAGAAACGATTAGTTGAAGATGTAGAAGAGTTTGAGAACCGGGAGAAGCCCAACCTAAAGAAAACTGAAACAGTCAACCTCGGAGATCATGATGAAATCAAAGAAACAAGTGTCAGTGTCCACCTGGCGGAAGCACAAAAGAGAGAGTTCATTTACCTATTGTGGGAATATGTTGATGTGTTTGCTTGGTCCTATGATGATATGCCGAGATTGAGCACCAACATTGTGTCGCATAAGTTGCCGATAAATCCAGAGTTTGATCCAGTCAAGCAAAAAATGCAAAAATTCAAGCAAGATTTAAGTCTAAAGATCAAGGAAGAAGTGACAAAACAAATCCAGTCTAAGGTTGTGGAGGTCACAAAATATCTGACGTGGCTAGCCAACATCGTCCCAGTGCCGAAGAAAAATGGCAAGATTTGAATTTGTGTTGACTATAGAGACTTGAATAGAGCCAGTCCTAAAGATAATTTTTTGTTGCCCAACATCCACATCCTCATCGATAACTGTGCAAAGCATGAAATGCAGTCATTCGTTGATTGCTTCGTCGGGTATCATCAGATGTTGATGGATGAAGAAGATGCAGAAAAGATGGCTTTTATTACGTCCTGGGATGTTTATCATTACAGGGTAATGCCGTTTGGTCTCAAAAATGCGGGTGCAATATATATGAGGGCTATCACGACGATTTTCCATGATATGATCCATAAAGAGATTGAGGTGTACGTGGATGATGTTATTATCGAATCCCGCGAGAGTTTGGATCATCTGACCCATCTGGAGAAATTCTTCAACAGATTAAGAAAGTACAGTTTGAAATTAAATCCTGCTAAGTGTGCTTTTGGTGTGCCATCAGGGAATTTGTTGGGGTTCATAGTCAGCAGAAGAGGCATCGAGCTAGACCCATCCAAAATCAAGACAATTCAGGACTTGCCACCGCCGAGGACCAAGAAGGAAATTATGAGTTTCATGGGTCGTTTGAATTACATTAGCAGGTTCATCGCTTAGTCGACAGTCATATGCGATCCAATTCTCAAGATTTTGAAGAAAAATGCTTTGAACGAGTGTACAAAAGAATGTCAGAGGGCTTTTGACCGCATCAAGGAATATCTGTCTGCACCACTGGTTTTGGTTCCTCCAAAAGAAGGAATGCCATTATTGCTTTACCTGTCAGTCTCAGAAAATGCTTTTGGATGTGTCATAGGGCAACATGATGAGACCGGTAGGAAAGAGAAAGCCATTTACCACTTGAGTAAACAGTTTACGTCATATGAAGCCCGTTACACTCTTGTAGAAAGGACATGTTGCGCTTTGACTTGGACCGCACAAAAGTTGAGGCATTATCTGTCTTCGTACATGACATACCTCATCTTGAGAATGGATCCATTGAAGTATATATTCCAGAAGGCCATGTCCACGGGAAAGCTAGCCCAGTGGCAAATGTTGCTGAGCAAGTTTGACATTGTGTATGTAACTCAAAAGGCAATCAAGGGGCAAGCTTTGGCAGAGAATCCAGTTGATGATGAATATGAACCACTTCAAACTTACTTCCCAGATGAGGAAATTCTATTCGTGGGAGAAGACATTACAGAAATTTACCCTGGATGGAGGTTATTCTTTGATGGAGCGGTCAACTTCAAAAGTTCAGGAATCGGAGCAGTGTTGGTCTCAGAAATGGGCCAACATTATCCAGTAACTGCTAAGTTGCGTTTCCCAAGCACCAACAACATGACCGAATATGAAGCTTGCATCCTGGGTCTCAAATTGGCACTTGATATTGGTGTTCGTGAATTGCTAGTCATCGGGGATTCAGATTTTCTGATTCACCAGGTACGGGGAGAATGGGCGGTAAAAAATTCCAAGATTACTCCTTATGTTGAGCTGGTACAGGAATTATGTGGAAAATTCAAAGAAGTTGATTTCATACATATCCCAAGGATACAAAATGAGTTTGTTGACGCTTTGGCCACTATATCCTCCATGATTCGGCACCCAGATCAGAGTTACATTGATCTTTTGGAAATAAGCTTGAAGGAGCAACCCATGCATTGTGCACACTTTGAAGAAGAGCCCGATGGAAAGCCATGGTACTATGACATTAAAAGGTATTTAGAATCTAGAATATATCCTGAAGAGGCCAGTAACAACCAAAAGAAAACAATCCTGCGTTAGGCAAAGAACTACTTTCCAAGTGGGGAAATTCTTTTTAAGAGGACGCCTGACTTAGGATTTTTAAGATGCGTTGATGTTGCGGAAGCCAATAAATTGATAAAAGAAGTACACGCGGAGTTTGCGGGCCCCACATAAATGGGTTTTTCCTTTCTAGAAAGATCCTGAGAACTGGCTACTTCTGGATGACTATGGAGAATGATTGTAGTAAGTATGTGCAGAGATGTCCAAAATGTCAGACACGCGGAGATTTGATTCGAATGCCTCCACACGAGCTTCATGCAATGAATTCACCTTGGCCTTTCGTAGCTTGGGGAATGGATGTTATCAGACTAATAGAACCATCGGCATCGAATAGGCATAGATTTATTTTGGTTGCTATTGACTACTTCATTAAGTGGGTTAAAGCTGCTTCATACAGAGCCGTCACTAAGAAAGTGGTCGCAGATTTCATCAGGAATAACTTGATTTGTCGATTCGGAGTGCCGGAATCAATCATTACTGATAATGGCGCAAACTTCAACAGTCACTTGATGAGTAAAATTTCTAATCAGTTCAAAATCGTGCATCGCAACTTGACTACATATTGTCCCCAAATGAACAGAGTCGTGGAAGCGGCCAACAAGAATATCAAGAAGATCTTGAGAAAGATGGTCGAAAATGATAGATCATGGCATGAGATGCTACCTTATGCTTTGCTAGGATATCGTACAACAGTTCCAACCTCCACCGGGGCGACTCCCTATTTGCTTGTCTATGGGAATGAAGCTGTGATACCTGTTGAGGTTGAAATACCTTCCCTGAGGATTATTCAGGAAGTCGGACTAAGTAACGAAGAATGGGTTCGCACTCGTTGTGAACAGCTCATGTTGATTGATTAAAAGAGAATGGTTGTCGTGTGTCATGGTCAGTTATATCAGCACAGGATGATTCGTGCTTTCAACAAAAAAGTGAGAGCTCGAACATTTGAAGTTGGGCAATTAGTTCTCAACGTATACTCCCTCACTAAGAAGAGTACAAGGGCAAGTTCGCTCCAAATTGGCAAGGTCCATACATAGTTCGCAAGGTACTATCTGGAGGGGCTCTGATTTTGTCTGAGATGG